>OX578278.1:37264614-37604614 GCA_951217055.1 Gerris lacustris
GGGCTAAGTATATTATGAACTGGTATATGAGAAATTTTGTCTGAGTTGTCGATTTTTTTTATATGTTGTTCGGACCAGTTAAGGTAGTGTGATGCTAAGTTTGCGGCTTGGGAAAAACGTGTGATAGCTGCGTAATACGTGAAAAAATGAAGAAAATTTGGACTTTTTTAAGTTGTTGCCATATAACTCGTAAACTATGTGTTTTTCGATATTAGCCGTTATTACTATTTTTAAAGTAAATTTGCAGCAGCATAAGCCCAACTGCAGCTCTGCACATTTAATAGTTTCCGAGATATGACACTTCAAAAATTGGAAATATTTTTCAAAAAATGGAAATTTGATGTGTTGATCTCGTTTCGGCAGAATATCGGCATAAAACCGCTCATCTACAAAAAAAAGTCACAATGACATGAAGTTGTAGTAAATTTAATTGGCTTTTATCCAAGCACAAAATGAAGCCTGTAGAAAAAATAGTTCTGTTGCTATCGTATAAGAAACAAAAAATGTATTTTCTAAGAAATGAACATAACTCACATTCGACTAAAGAAAAATGCAAAGAATCATGTTTAAAGGTGGAAACGTGAAATTACATGTATGTAAATTTCTTATTAAAAATGTTCTTCAAAAATTGAACTACTTCCTCTTCATTTCATTCATTTTAAAAAAAAAAAACTGTCAATTTTTGACTATATTTCAGAAAGTATTATATGTGCAGGGGCTACAGTTGGGCTTATGCTGCTGCAAATTTACTGTACTTTAAAAATAGTAATATCGAAAAACAAAAATTACTAGTATCGAAAAAAAACATAGTTTACGAGTTATATGGCAAAAACTGAAATACTGAAAAGTCCTAATTTTCTTCAGTTTTTCACGTATAACGCAGCTAGCACAGGTATTTCGAAGTTGCAAACTTAGGATGCCACTACCCTATCTGGTCCGAACAACATCAAATAAATGGTTATGCGTGAAGTCTCACGTAAAAAGGGTTTCGTTGGTATCTTAAACATGAAATTAGTATAAAGGGGGGGGGGGGGGGGGGGGGGGGGGGGTGTTGATGTTTTTTGACAAAATAACATGAAAAATTAAACACTTCCTACAAGTATATATATATATATATATATATATATATATATATATATATATATATATATATATATATATATTATATATATATATATATATATATTATATATATATATATATCTATATTATATATATATATATATGAAACAAGCATGCTGCTTGGACTTTAACATCCTAAGATGGAATGGCGATAGAGATGAACACCTTAATTCGAGGATCCAGGCACCAATGAAATTCCAAAGGCGTCGTTTCCCGACCCTTAGGTGAAGGGCCTGACTTCACCAGTCCTACCAACTTAGAAATTGCGTCATACGAAATTTTATCAACTCAAAAATTATTTATCAAACTAAACCTAGACTTTCTTGGTTCTTTTTTCTAGTCAAGCAAACCTGACTGCAAAAATAATTCTAAAAATAAAATGCATTCATAATCTAAATTTTTCTTATCTTAAATTATTATGGTAGCCTATATTTCAATATAATTTATCTGAATATGTGTTCTACCTCAATATATATATATATATATTTGTAATCTACTCTACAATCTACTCAAATACCTTTCATTTGATACCCCACTCAAAATTTTCAAAAATAAATTTTTTCCCCGTAACAGGAATGGAGGCACCTTTTGGATTCTTAGTTAATCAGATCAAACTGCTATTATTATTTTTACTATGGCCCAGCAGACCGCACATTTTGCATATTTTATTATATTTTAACAGAAATATAGTTTAAGGGGGGGAGGGGACGCAGAATTTTGATGTTTTTTGACAAAATGGCGTGGAAATTAAACACTATTCACAAGTGTTATATATTTTTGTAATCCAGTCTTCAATACCTTTCATTTGATACCCCACTCAAAAGTTCAAAAATATATTTTTTTTTGCGTGACTTGAATTATCCAGCATTTTGAATTTTAACAGCTGATAATTTTGAGTTCGCTATATTTTTCCTGCATGTGCGTCAAATCGATCGTTAACACTGGAAAGTTTTATGTTTCTATCTCTTTTTATTCAAAAGTTATTGGAACAGTACTGAGTGACAGACACAGGAACGAAACTATATAAGGGTTTCTTTTTTTGGTTTTATCAACGAAAAAAGAAATGAAAAAAGAGAAATAAAAATGTAGTTAACGTCTTTTACACCGATATAAATTAAATTAAAATAGTCAAATCTTCCTATAGATGTACTAAATAAATCGTTTTCTTTCAACATTTGATACTTTTTAATTTTTTGTAATAACTTTATGCAAACTATAGCTGTTTCCGTTCTTTCTCAGTAGTAAAGAATCAAACTCCACTTAACTAAATTTTAAAAATTCAAAGGGAAACTTAAGAATTTTTACTAATTTTAATATTTTTGACCTACCACACTGAACTGGAAGTTCGATTTTTAGGGCCTAAAAACACGTTTTTCATAGACTAAAATCTCCAAAATTTAAAAACTCAGAAAACAAGGGAGGCAACGAATACCGATACTTCTTTAGATTGTTTTCCGCTATGTTGTTTTAGAATGTAAATGACTTTGACTAAATAACTATTAAAAAAAGGGATGTTTAGTCCAATGTACTTTAGGACAAAGGAATATCACACTTCTGTTTTGATAAGGGGAGTAACAGTCTAAAGATAAACAATTTCCATAAACTTTCTTTAGATTGTTACTCCCCCATTGTTTTTATAAAAAGGGAGTAACAATCTAAAGAAGTGCCAGAATACCTAGCCCCCCCCCCCTCTACCCTGTGGTGGTCCCCCCCCTCCTCGGTGGCGGTTCCCCTTCCCCCTCAGTGGCGGTGCCCCCCCCCCCCCCTACAAACATTCATATGGGCACCCATGCTTGGAGTGTTTCGGGCAGGGAATCTATGTTGACACTGAAAGAATCCATTGTTAATTTGTAAATGTTGTCATCACATATGTGTTAGGAAAGTATCTGTTGAATTTGTCTCTGAGGTTCTCCAACTGGTTTGATATTTGGATTTTTATATAATCGCATTAGACGTTCGGATGGCAAATCTCAATCTCGAGGTCCCACGCCCCCCCTTGACTTGTCTTCACGCCTGGTGCACCCCCCACTTTGGGAACCAATGTACTAGATGAATAGAAACAAAGATGCTTTTTGAATAAATGTGGTTGATTATTTTTACATCTTCCCTTTAATTTTTTTCATTTTTTAGTGAATTTTGATTATCCGAATTTTTGATTATCCGAACCACCCCAAAAAACATTAGTTCGGATAATCGACGCTCTACTGTATATAGTATTTATGACTGACAGACACCACTTATATTGAGTGACTGTCCCTTTACAACATGTTGCCGGGTTGAACACCAAAAATGCGCTCCCTAATCAAAGTCAGGAAACAAAAATAAGACTCCCTGTGAGATAAGTGAACACAGAAGCAATCTGGCCACCAGGAGGGAGCCCATAGAAAATGTATATAAAATACAATAATTAAAATTTAGCTTACCGAGTGAACATCAGGTGGCTCTTCTGGAAACATAGAGGAGGAATGATGACTCTGAGATTTGCTTTTAACTCCAGAGATGGATTTACTTCGACTACTAGAGCTTGTAGTGCCTTGAACACATTCTAATTCACTAAGCCTTTGACCAGACTTGCTTCCTATTGATTTATCTTCAGTGATCTAGTAGAAATTCAAATAATTATATTAATAACCAAAAAATATGTGATAATTAATATAATAAATAATGCATTTTAGTCCGTGAGCCAATCACTTTTTTGGTACCATCTGGGGTGGCAAATGCTGACTATGTTTTTTTAGTTCATTTTTGTATGAAGATTAAGAGTATCTTATGTGATAGCAATGCCTAAGGAGTAGCTTTATGTAAAAAAATTGTGTTTTTAGTGGTAAAAATGCGTTTTTTCCTGAAAATTTGTGAAAAGGTACTAGTAAAGGTGGCACATGCTATTAATGCTTTTTTATAGAGTTTTTTTTCGTAGATTAAGAATTTATATGATAGCAAGCTCTATGTAGTAGCTTTCTGTAAGAAAAACTAATTTTAAGAGGAAAATTATCAAAATTTATTTGATAAATATTGGATTTTGATCTCTACATTTTTAAAACATACTCCAATAAAAAAATACTCGAAATAACTGTTGTTCGAGTTATGGGGAAAAAAAAACGTTTTTTCAGCATAACTCGAATACGGTCGACCGCAGCGGTCCGACTCAAAGGACCTTTTTTGTAGGTCTCGCGAAAAGGGAAAAAATAGTTTTTTTTTTTTGTCTTTTTTTAAAGTGAATAGGAAAAAAGATAGACGCCCCCCCCCCCCAAATAAAAGCCCCTAAAACGGACGTCTAAGAGCGGGCCCCAGGAAGGTGTCCATGACCCCTGTAACTTATGTAGAATTCTAAACCACATTAGGGGAAAGATTAGACTGAGTTGCAGATATAAATAATACTTTATGCATAATTAATTAAATTCTTACTTTAATTTATTATATTTCCTCCCGGCTCCCCGCTCCTGTAGAGCGCGTCTCCCAGTCAACGAAAGAAAAATTGGGGAAAAAATATTTAGTTAAGTGGTAGGGAGGGGTGTGCCTTACAACTTACTACAAATCCTGACCGGTGGGGGGTGAAGCAGGGGGATGGGGGGCTTCCAAAGCCCCCCAAAAAGGTAATTTCCACGTTTTTCTTGAATTACTTGAAAACCGCGGACTCAAGTGAAATAAAGTCCATGTGCAAAATTTAACTTCATCAAATTTCCTACAAAAATTATTCTATTTATTTTTTCTCTAGATCGAATAGTTTGTGAGATGCAAGGGATAGAAAATACGTTGATTATTAAAAATACGATTTTAATGGAATAAAAGTATTGTCTAATGATAAATTAAGTGGGTTCAGACCTTTTTTTAAATTTCTGTTCATTATCTAAGTTCAGTAATATGCTGTATTAATGGATAAATTATAAATTTTGTCAGACGTTGCCATCCAAGCCACTGCCACTCAGTCCCCACTCCTTCAATCAAATCAGGGGCAAACTGCATCCTCCTCATATAAGTGTCTTTACTGGTCTAACTGTTCTTCAATATTCTAAGCAATTCGTTGAAAGTTCCATACGACATTTGGCAAAAATTGTTACTGTCCTCTTTGATACGGAGTAGGTACACTGTATGAAACAAACTATAGT
Organism: Gerris lacustris; assembly: GCA_951217055.1. Taxonomy (NCBI): domain Eukaryota; kingdom Metazoa; phylum Arthropoda; class Insecta; order Hemiptera; family Gerridae; genus Gerris; species Gerris lacustris. The sequence goes on from OX578278.1 coordinate 37,269,843, forward strand.
AGATATTCTTTTTGTCTGAAATTATTCGAAGAACCCAAAAACGCCTTTTTTCCTTCTTATTTCAACATAATGATATGCATGCACAATGCACAGCTGTCTCCTCCAGGTCCATTTCACGACTGCCCGAAAAAAGTAAAAACTCGGGTGGCGGAAAACCGGTGTCGCAAGTGGCATCAACAAGGTGGCGCCACCCGGGTGGCGAAGTGTGTCACTACCCTAAGGATTAAGAGCCATTAGCTCTAGCTCATCACTGGTCAATGTGGGTCACTGTAGGGTATTGTAAATACCTGTAAATTGTAATAATGTAGTTAATAGGACTCAAGTTGCACGATTTAATATCCCTTTTACAATGGAAAGGGGAGGGGGGGGGGGGGGGTAGAAAGTTGAAAAATAAATGCCACATTTGGCAAAAATAAGTGCCATATTGCCACACTTTTTACTGCCACATTTCATAAAAATAAATGCTACATTTTGAAGGTCTCTGATAATAAATTCATAAATGATCAAAATCCAATATTTATCAAATAAATTTTGATAATTTTCCTCTTAAAATTAGTTTTTCTTACAGAAAGCTACTACATAGTGCTTGCTATCATATAAATTCTTAATCTACGAATAAAACTCTATAAAAAAAAAGCATTAATAGCATGTGCCACCTTTACAAGTACCTTTTCACAAATTTTCAGGAAAAAACGCATTTTTACCACAAAAAACACAATTTTTTTTTTACATAAAGCTACTCCTTAGGCATTGCTATCACCTATATTCTTAATCTTCATACAAAAATGAACAAAAAAAACATAGTCAGCATTTGCCACCCTAGGTGGTACCAATTACCTTTATTTTCGGGTTTGGCTCATGGACTATTTAGGACAAGTGTTAGTACCAGTTATACACAACAAATTAAGTTACACTTAATTTGTTAATAAACACAAATAGAAAAAATAATAAAGTAAAGTAAGAATTTAATTAATTATGCATAAAGTATTATTTCGATCTGCAACTCTTTCCTATCTAATCTTTCCCCTAATCTGGTTTAGAATTCTACATAAGTTACAAGTTAGTTCTACAAATAACTTCTACAAATAGTTCTACATACAAGTTAGTTCTAAAAATTATGTAAGTTCTACATTAAGTTAGTTCTACAAATAGTTCTACATAGGTTACAAGTTAGTTCTACAAATTAAGTGCAACTTAATTTGTTAATTAACGCAAACAGAAATATAATAAATTAAAGTAAGAATTTAATTAATTATGCATAAAGTATTATTTAGATCTGCAACTCAGTCTAATCTTTCCCCTAATGTGGTTTAGAATTCTACATAAGTTACAGGGGTCATGGACACCTTCCTGGGGCCCGCTCTTAGACGTCCGTTTTAGGGGCTTTTTGGGGGGGGGGGGGGTCTATCTTTTTTCCTATTCACTTTAAAAAAAAACAAAAAAAACAATTTTTTCCCTTTTCGCGAGACCTACAAAAAAGGTCCTTTGAGTCGGACCGCTGCGGTCGACCGTATTCGAGTTATGCGGAAAAAACGTTTTTTTCCGCATAATCGAATACGGTCGACCACAGCGGTTTGACGCAAAGGCCCTTTTTTGTATGTCTCGCGAAAAGGGAAAAAAATAGTTTTTTTTGTTTTTTTTTTTAATTGAATAGGAAAAAAGATACACCCCCCCGAAAAAGCCCCTAAAACGGACGTCTAAGAGCGGGCCCCAGGAAGGTGTCCATGACCGTTACAGGCAGGTTGGAAAAGTCGAGCTCTTCCTTGATTAGCCACTCAATCTACTAACTTATCTTTTATAGTATGTAATAGCAAACATTTTGGTGTTTTATTCCCATAGGTGGAGTACATTTTTTATTTCCATTTCCCCTGTTAACCCTTTACTGGGCACGGTAACAAATTCGATACGTTATATATATATACTAATAACTATGAAAAAAATAAAAATTAATACTGGAAACGAGGTTCTGTGTATAATACGATACATATCCCAAGCTATTCTAGTTCTATCTGACATCTAGTAGGTTTTACGAGCACATATATCTTCAGTTGTCAACATGAAACGAAGCGAAAATAAAGGCCACGTGGACTGAGTTAGTTATTTATTTTTTGCACCTTTTTTTTAGATAGTATTTGATTTAATTATGAATAAAACATAGGCTTTAACCTTTAGGTTAAGCTACTGTTTCATTATTTGTTTGCTAAATAGTTATCTTGTCTTGTAAACAAACATTTAATTTGGATGTATCTTATATGTTACATTTCCCATATATAGCAGAAAACTACTTTATAAAAACCATGTATCGTATTTGATACATTGTCTGTCTTGCAGTATTTGTACAAATGTACAAATTTGTAGAATTTGCACAAATAATTGACATATATTATGCATTAATAATAGTTGGCTAGTCTTGTGAAGGGAGTACCATGGTTATCAAAAAAATTACACATGAATTTGATGGATTTTAAGATTACTGTTGCTGAGAGTCTGCTCAGCACTAACAGATTTTCTTTGCGGAGGTTTGCTATGATAAAATGCTTATTTACTTTTGTAATATTTATTATACTACAGATTAATTTTACTTTTCCTTGATGTTCTAAAATAAGTTACTATTTAATTATTTTATGCCAGAAAAAGAAATAAAAATATATTTTTAATATCTTTTTATGCTTGAGTTAAAATAATCTTATCTTACATATATGTTACTTTGTAAGTCTAATATTTATTACTACTGTTATAACTTATTTTTTATAATTATTAATTATACTTTATAAAAGTATATATATTTTTTTTTTTTTATCGAAGAACCATACATTGTATGACAACTAAATAAAAAAACTTATGTGATAAGTTAAGTCATATGTAGATTTCATATCAGATTATCAAATCATAGAAGGGAATTTAGTTTTTATAGTTACAAATTCAGTATAATTAGTTATTTCCTTATTCCTTTGGTGACAAGAAAGTGCAATTTTTTTTATTTTGATGCTAAATTGTATTTTATAGCTTCTTATTTTTAAAATAAATAAGATTTTTCACAATTAATAATGAAATTTAGACAATTTTATTTTAAAATAATAGATTTGCTCTTATTTAGAATAATTTGTGACTACCCAGAAATGAGAAATGTATCAAATTTGATACAAAATTGGCATATAGTTATTTTATGGGAAAAGGATTATGTATCAAATATGATACATTGTTGGAGAACAGTATTTGTATGACTACGAGGCAATGTATCTCCTATGATACAATCAAAATATCGAAAACAACAAAATCAATTTCAAAATTTCTTTCAAATTATCGTTGTACGAGTCTTTGAGATGCTTGGTTATAAAAATCAAGAAAATCGAAGGACTGGAAATGACCTTGCCCAGTAAAGGGTTAAAATCTTCTTAATAAATGAACAATTTTTTTTTAGGTATAAATGCAATTATTATTAATGAATTGCAATAAAATATTAATGAAAAGTTGTCTTACTTACTTCTGTAAATGAGGGAAAATGCTTTACAGCCAAATCACACCACTCCCAAGAGTATTGTACATCATAAGGGCTCATGTTTTTCATTACTATCTCCCTGTAAGACTCAGAGTACTTATGGATACCTCCAAAATCTATTAGATGAGTACTCAAAACAATGTTGGGGTACTGAACCTCACCATGTAGTGGAAGTATAGCCTGTAGCAAAAAGTAAACATACTATTCAGAGAATGAAAATAGTAGGTATTATGTTACGAAGCCACATAGGGTAGGTTATGGGGAGACAGAATATTCCTTACTGAGATAACATCGTCTTTAGCAGTCAAAAAAATGTTCAAACTTTTCAAAGAAGTAATCCAAACCGTCTGTACCTCTCTCAACAAACTTGAAGCCTATTAGCATTAGAGCCAAAGAACATTGTGTGCTACTGCTAAGCAGCTTCATGTCAAGGGTTGTATATTGAAAATATATTGTAGAGATTGGGGGCTTCGGATCTGAACTGACCGCGAAAATCCTCCAACTCAAATGAAAAGGGGGAAAAAATATAGTGCCCAGTAGAGGTATAAAAAATAATAATTATAAAAGTAATAATAAAAGAACACAAAGAAAGCCCAAGTACCTTGGATAATATAAGGGGGTTTATTAACAGTTTGAATAATAATAAAGATAACATGTAATATTGGCCTGGTGTGTGTGGTGAGGTGTAGAGTTTGAGTCTGTATTCGTCAGCAAACTGGATTGGGCGAACAGATACTGCTGGCTCTGGAGACGAATATAATAAGTCCGGGCAGACATACAAGGAAGAACTGGAAATATGCAGAGGCTTGGTGAACTGGATCGGTATACAAGTGTCCGGGCGGACATACGAGGAAGGGTATTAACTGAGATGAAAGAATAATTTATCCGGGCAGATATATCACTTCCACATACTCACTTCCATTTCATGTGACTGGCAAAAAGGATGTGAACTGCTCTGGCCAGGTTGTCCAATACAAAATAAATATATAAAATAATAAACTAAACAAAGATTTGTTAGAAATAAGAAGGTTCTAAACAAAGATTAGCTTACAAAAGGGGACACACTCAGCTCTGCCCCGAAACAAATAAAAATATTTAATATAAAATCAAAAAATATACTTTTCCTTTAACATATATAATAAAATATAATATAAATAAATAATATATACATATAAATAAATAAAATAAACTGTTGCTTTAACATATATTATAATAAACTATTTGTGGCAGTGAAAAATAAAAAAATAAGTAGGTATAGGTATTACAAGTTAAGAAAACATTCATGAAGTTTAAGAAGTCACATTATTATAATTGCAAATGTTTGAAATTTTGAAAAACTTTATTTTAACTTTATTTGATAAAAATCTTGGTATACTTCTAAAAGGAAAACCAAACATAAAATTTAAACTCTTTTGTGTTTGCTTTCCATTTCTACAAATTGGAGGCAGAATAATTAATATAAAAATGACATTTTTCAAAACTGGTCTTATTTTCAACCATTTTTTTATTTATTTTTTTAGTTTCTGTATTGTTCACCTTAGTTGTATCTATGTGCAAAATTTGGGGAAGATTGAATGAAGGTAAGTGATTCAACATTGGTGTAATAGGTGTGCGATAAAACTTGAAAAGCAAATAAATTTGACGCCATTGTTTTTTTTTTTTTTTTTTTTTTTTTTTTTTGGTTTCTGTATTCTTCACCTTAGTTCTATTCATGTTCAAAATTTGGGGAAGATTGAATGACGGTAAGTGGTTCAAAATTGGGGTAATAGGTGTGCGATGAAACTTAAAAAGCAAATAAATTCGACGCCATCTTGTTTTTGTTTTTATTTTTTTGGTTTCTGTATTCTTCACCTTAGTTTTATTTATGTTCAAAATTTGGGGAAGATTGAATGACGGTAAGTGGTTCAAAATTGGGGTAATAGGTGTGCGATGAAACTTGAAAAGCAAATAAATTTGACGCCATTTTGTTTTTGTTTTTATTTCTTTTGGTTTCTGTATTCTTTACCTTAGTTGTATCTATGTGCAAAATTTGGGGAAGATTGAATCACGGGAAGTGGTTCAAAATTGGGGAAACGGAAATGTGCGATGAAACTTACAAAGCAAAGTTATATAAGACCAGTAAAAAAACCCCAGAATCAATGTGTGTATGATACAAGAAACACAACCTATTAACAGAAATAAATTTTGAATATTTTAAATGATATTTTTTTTTTTAATTATTTGTAACAGCACAACAACAACAACTAATAAGTTAAAAACATTTCTTTCTTATTTAGTTTCCAAAGAAAATCTTTAAATGGTCTTTTGGGTATTTGTATAAGTTTCCATCACTTTATTTAATGCAATATTTCAACCCCTCCTTGGGTCATTATCAAGCTAAAATAAATCATTTGTACATTATTAATTCTCTCTTCACTCTTTTTCTCTCAAAGGAAAAAAAATTAGTAGTATTTGTGTTTTAAATTATGGTTAATAGATTTAAAGATATGACAATGATGTGTAAGTTACCTAAGTTTTAAAGTAAAAAAGAAATATTTTTAATCTGACTAAGTTTTATTATTAATTGAAAATGTTTTTCTTGTAGGTAGCACACATGTGAAGAAATAGTTATTTAATGATTAGGAGATAGAGAATTTGTATAGAAAAATATATTTTTGAGAAATGCTCAGAATAAAGAAAAGGTTAGTTAATGTGTTCTTTTGTTAAAAAATCTAAATTATATAATGTACTAACAGTTAGGTTTAGATGTTACAGTATGCTTCTTAAGGTTGTATATAAAGTGTATTTTATTAATGTTTTTGGAATTAATAATGTACAAATTATTTATTTTAGCTTGATAATGACCCAAGAAGGGGTTAAAATAATGCATTAAATAAAGTGATGGAATCTTAAAAGTTTTTAATTATACAAATACCCAAAAAACGATGTAAAAATTTTCTTTGGAAACAAAAATATCAATTGAGGGTGATTCATAACTACTACATTTCTTTCTGAATCTTATAATTAATGGGATTGTTTAAAAAAGTAAATTCTTATTCATACCCTATAGTATCTTGGATCACAAAACATATAGTACCTTGGACCACTGATCCAAGGTACAATTTCGTTTGTAGGTATAATGCCGAGTAGTATAACTGGGAAAAAACATGTACCTATTGATCTCAAAGCATGGAGAACGCTGTACATACTGTTATTGGTAACAAGGGCTGAAAATATCAATTTGAGAATAATGAATTCAGTTTTTCAAATGTCATAAATGAATTTTTGTAGCACATTAAGTCTTGGACCCTTATGGAATCGAATAACTAGAAGAATTAACTAAATTAAAAGCAGCACTAAGTATAACTTGCGGGAGGCTTGATCCGGCTATTCAACTTAAAATCGCCACTGAATCTTCAAGAATAGGGAAGGTTCAGCCTATTAATTAAAATTTATGCAAATTTATTCATAAGCCTAAGGACACGCCCTCGTTCTGATGTCACCGGGAGATTAAGGAGCTGGCGACGCGTGTTTGAAAAAGCCAGTCGGAAAGGGGTAACCGAGGAGTCTGGACTGGGGATCCGACTCGTAGTATCCGGAATTAAGCAATATAAGAATCCGGATGGACCTAAGGAATAGGTCCGGTCCATTATTCATTATTGTAGTTAAAGCATAAAGTCAATGATTCATCTAAAAGTTCTACGTCAATTTACCAGCTGCATATTGGATTATACTTCATTCTACTGCAACGCTTCTCCAGCGATCTCAGAAGGATAAATCTGGTCATCCACCTGAGAGGTTCATCCCACTGTGAGTATCTACACCTCAAATTTTCTAGCTAAGTTTATTTAAAGTATAGGAGTATTCCTACCTGTGAATTAGGGTGGGCCTTCATCATAGGGGTGAAAATAAAGTATTAAAATTTTGTGCTCCCAACCCCTAACTTTGTGCGGATACATGAAAAAAGATTTTTGAAAAGTTTCAGGTCAATCGGAAAATTCTAAATGGTGCCGCTTTTTATTTGAAAATTGGTATATAAAAAAATCAATAAAATAGCAATTTTTTTAGAAAAAATGTCACGTTTGTAATGCAATATTATCCGTGTTTTTTATTATTAACATAAATGATATATTTTTATGTATGGCGTTGGATCCTTTAGGGTAATAATGCAAAAACTCTTATTTACGTGGCAACGTTTCGGCCTAGCCGGCCATTCTCAAGCCTAAAAAATATAATTTATTTAGCAAAACGACGTAATATATTGCGGTTTCCTCCTCTCAAGTCCATGTGGTAGCTCAAAATAATTAGAATTAAATTTACTATTTATTCCTTTCGTAAATTAAGGGGAAGTCATAAAATAAAAATTTACTTATTTTTATTTTTTTTTAAAAATTCTTTAATAGTCAAACATTGACTTATATATATAAATGCATTACTTAACTTGAGAGCATTAAATTACATTGCAGAGCATTAGGCTTATTATTAATAAAAATCATTAATAAAATAAAATAAAAATAAAAATGTGGTTTTAAAAAAAAACAATCTCAAAAAGTCCATGTAAAATAAAAATGTTAAATTGTTAAACTGTTAAATGAATCCTTTTTCCTAATTACCTTGGATTTACAGCAGATACTTTCTAAAGAAATGAAATATCATAAAATTAATTAATTAATTTTAATTAAAAAAATGAAATGGTCAAATGAGGTTAACCTCACGCGTAGTGGTTTAAGTAAGTCCTACTAATTAATATATAAAAAAATTCTTAATAACTTTTTTTTATATTCTCAAAGAGAGAAAAAAAAACTTGTTTAAACTTTAAATTAAATCCTTTAATGTAAAATATTTCATACGTTAATATTTTTTTTTAACTTTTAGAACCATGTGGTTTTCTAACATAATTTTCTTAATAAATTTTTTATATAAAATTCCTTTTTAAATTTTCTTCTTGTAGAAAAAGTAGAGCTGAAGTGCTCTCAAATAATCTTTAGTGAGATACGAATTCAAGTATCGTCTGCTCCTCTCTTGTGAAGAAATTTCACCTTTGTGAAATTACAGCTAACTACGTATCCAAGCTACGTTGCAAACCCACGCTACACAACTAAGGCCGTTTCAACGGCAACAGCAAATCTTCCATAGAAGAGAAAATGAAAGTAATAATTATTACTTTATTAACATATCACCTGCCAAAATGGCTGACATACGAATTTACAACTCTCGATGGGTGAATCATCATCCTACATGAACGGGCACTGGAGAATCACACCTCATTTTGTATGCAAAATGCTTATATAGTGATCCTAATCTCTAAAATCATAACTGCTATCATGATATTAACAAATTAATTTTTTAATCACAAGTTACCCCAACTTTCTGATACAAATCTAAGGATTCAAACAGTGAAAAGTTTTACAATAGTTTAATTTAAATAACATGGACATTTAACATAATATTCTTCATTTAAAGTTTTATATAAGTGCCTGAAGAAGCAACTAGAAAATCATTGAAACTTCAACTTGAACATTGGACTAATAACCTAATAAAACCTATCAGAAAAAATTACGTGAGATAATTAATTAACATATAATGTTTAAAAAATGTATAATTTTCTGTTTTATTCACAATAAATTTTTTTTTATTAAAATCAAACTACTATATTTGTAGATAATTAATATTTTCATTAGTCATCTTAGTTAAAATCAATACATAAAATATGTAGTAGCTCAGGGCTTATAATCTGAGATGCTACAATATATATATCTACAAAAGAGTTTTTCTTGATCAACATTTGACTAGCATACCTGTAATTTGAAACTGTGAGGATCGTTACATGTTAAGTGAATGTGAAAGTAAAGTTAAATCGGAACCAACAAAGTTCCTTCGTCAAAACATTGGTTTTAAAATAAACCATCTCCTCACAACCGATCATACAACTTTACGGTTGCATCGCAGCTCAATAACAATAAAATTTAACATAACAAATATTAACAACAAGATAAAACAATAAAAACATAATAACAATGGGACTAATTTAACAAGGTAACTGAAAAAATTCTGGAGCGTAAAAGTTTACTTATCAATTGACTAGCAAGTCTCACATTTAAAGTCAAAAAACAAAAATTTAGAAAAATAAATAAATTTTAACTCATTAAATTAAGTGTTACATAATTAGTAATATTACAAAGTCAACTCTAACAATAAATAAATAAATAAAATCTGTCTCAAAGAAAAAATCTTAAGTTTCAGAGCGGGAATTATGAATTGAATTAGTATAAATACCACAGTAATATTTATTAAGGGATCTTGAATCGGTTTTAATATTTACTGTGGAATCTAATTTCATGGCTATGTTTAAGCTTCTACCATCTTTCGGCGATTGTACTTGTTTTCAGTACTAATAATTTTAGTGTCCTCGAATTTGAATTGATGATTAGTGGCCAATGAGTGACAAGATAAGGCAGTGTTCGAATTAACCTTGCTTTCATCATATTTGTGTTGTTTGATGCGATTACATAACAGTTGATTGCTTTCTCCTATATAACTTTTGTTACATTGGCCACACGGAATTTCATAGATGGCCCCGACATTGGACTTGGAATAATATTATAAATGATATACTTTTATTAACTAATATAACTCAATAAGTAAAGAGATAAAATATTCAGAGATATACATACATCGCAAAATAGTGAAAATTGGGAAAAAATTTTGTTTTTCGTATGAATTTCGTAATTATTTTAATCCTATGAATAATATTTAATGTTATGTGCTTCATATTAATATGTATTAACAATGCATACCTATCATAGTTTTTTTTTAAACTAGTAACATACATACTAGTGAAGTCAATGAAGCTATAACATAAGCCACATTTTGAATGAAAAAGACCGCCTTTTGAGTTTGAATATCTTTTATGCAATATTTTTTATTTTGGATTACAAACAAGGAATAAGGGTTTTTGGGGTTGCTGATTACGAATTTGAAGTCAAAAATAAAAAAAATAAATAAAATGGCGGCCCTAGGATGGCGGAAAAAACCTTCCGTTTTATACGAAATTCGTGATAATTATACATAAATTAAGAACTAAACATCTAACCAACGTTTTTTTGGGGGTTGCTGATTATGAATTTAAGGTAACGGTACAAAAAGTATATAAAAAATGTTCATTTTATTAAAATATTCATAAAGCAATAACGTGCATTTTATATTGTATAACATGCATAATAAAATAGCAAAAATAGTGGAAAAAAAAAATTAATTATTCCGTTTAAATTTGGATGTTATACATTCAAATATTTCAATTGTTTCTAGTTTACGATGTTAGTTATAGGATTGTAAATATTTGGGATATGACAAAACAAATAAAATAACTTGCGGATTTTTTCCGAACAGACTTTCCATGAAGCAAATTTGCTGAAAACTAATTAAATTCTGCTGAAAAATTACTAAAAGCATTAAAATATTGTTTGTGCCATGCCCTAAGGAACTTCATTTAGAAACTAAACTTCAAACGCATTCTAGCGGTGAACTAACAAACTAAGACATACAAAACTTTTACCAACAACAGTTTTATGAGTTAAGATTTCATTTCTGATGCAATAATATTATTAAATAAAAAAAAATTACACTGTTAAACAAAATACATTATCCACATAGTTAGTGCCAAGTAAATATGTAGGAAATATAAAAACTTATGGTTAAATTCATTTATAATGAAAAATATATTTTATATAAAAAAAAGCAGGTCATATATTTAATTGAGATAAAATGTTTAAAAATAAGCAATAAAAAATAATATAAACTAATTGCACTAAAATACAAAATTATTTAATAAAAAAGATATATTACTTATATTGTTTTAATTATTTTTTACACCTAGCGCCAACTTCTAGACGAATAAGGCACGCGAAGCGTGCCAATTCGTCAATTTCGCCAATTCGAACCGAGTATATCCTCAAAATTTCAAGTCTCTCGGTTAAGCAGATTTTGCTGTGCGTTGATTCTATGTCAGTCAGTCAATCAGGACAATGCCACTTATATTATAGATATCCAAAGAGAACCATTTGTTTTAGTTAGCTCATTGCTTAATTTTAGAAAACAAACTAAAATTTAATATTTCAGAAAGTAATAATTCATAAAATATATTAATATTTAATATTTATATGTTTCTTGAAATTCTGAACCACTTTTCTAATTAATATTTTTCGATACTATCAAAAATAAGGGTAGTTTACTCTTGGTCATATTTTTGAAGTTTTCAAAAACATTTTTATGAATTATTACTTTCTGAAATATTAAATTAATTTAATATTTAATTAATTAATTATTAAATTAATTTTAATAGTGAATATATATATATATATATATATATATATATATATATATATATATATATATATATATATATATATATCTATATTATTAAAAAAGTTTTGTAAACAAATGTGTTCAGTGAGACTGCTATACAAAACAGGTGTGAAAGAGCGCGATAGGAGAGAAGGGGGAGTACTCCGGGGGGGAAAGAGGGACTTGAGAGTGACATACTAAACTATGTGTAGAAAGAGTGAGGGTTATTAGGGGGGTAAGGGAGAACTTGAGAGTAGGGCCTACCCCCTGGGCCTACCCCCACTATACTCACGCATCTTCACTTCACCTCACCCTTCTCATTCCATAACTATGCACACACCTTGCAAAAAAAGATCGCTAAATCAGTCTTTCTCAGGAATTTTCTCAACAGTCCTTTTCAGTACTTTCTATAGCTAACGTGATATTTTACAGCATGTATGTTTACCTCCAGCAGGGAGAAAACGTAAACTTTCCTTACTTTACTCTAAGTTACTCATTACACCCGGGCGGGTGGAACAGGAAGTAATAAAAAATCACAGGGAAGTACTCGCGTCCAAGTACTTTTTAGGGTTTTGTAGATGATTAAGCATACCCGTTATGAAATTATGATTTTTTTTCTTCGATCCTAAGGGTCCCAGGTTCGATCCCCCAGGAGGTCACAATGTTTTTTATAGGTAATAACGACAAGAAAAATTACATTTTTTAGGAAATGTTCATCGCCCAACCATACGGTGTAACTATGAATCATTTCAAAATTTTAAGACCAGCCATTATATAAAATTTGGGGGGGGGGATTTTTTTGGGGGTATATTTTGACTTATAAAACCAATAAAGAATTAAAAATTTAAAAAAGCAAATATATATTTGTATCCTACTCTTCAGCAGCTTTCATTTGATACCCAACTCAAAATTTTTAAAAAATAAAATTTTGGGCGCACTCCAAATTTTCGTGCACTAAATTGGTAATTTTTAAAACCTGGTAATGAACTCCCGGAAATATCATCGCCCCACTATAAGGTATTAGTATGAATTATTTCGAAATTTTAGCACCAGCCGATCTATAGTGGCTGGGGGGGGGGGGAATTGTTTTGGGGTATATTTTGATTTTTTTAACCAATAATGGAAAATTGGAAGAATGCAAATTTTAAAAAAGCATATATATATTTGTGTCCTACTCTTCAGCAGCTTTCATTTAATACCCAACTCAAAATTTTAAAAAAATAAAATTTTGGGTGCACTTCACTTTTTCGCGCCCAAAATTAACAATTTTTGAAAATTTGGGATGAACTCCCGGAATTTTCATCGCCCCACAATAAGATATTAGCATGAATTATTTCAAAATTTTAGCGCCAGCCGATCTATAGCGGTTGGGGGGGGGGGGAATTTTTTTGGGGTATATTTTGATTTATTTAACCAATAAGGAATGCAAATTTTAAAAAATCATATATATATTTGTGTCCTACTCTTCAGCAGCTTTCATTTGATACCCTACTCAAAAATTAAAAAAAATATAAATTTTTGAGTTTACCACATTTTTTCGAATTGCGCATGCGCAAATCTAATTATGAACTTCTGTATATTTTTCCTGTGGTTGGGTCAAGAAGTTGCACCAGTGTTTCAAATTTCAGTACTTTCGCTTAAACGGTTCGGACCCTATGAACCAAAGAGCGACGGACGGACGGACACATCACCCTCGGTATAAGGGTTTTGAGAAGTATCTACAAAACCCTAAAAACAAGGGAATCGTGAACTCTCATGATTCCCTCCAGTGTTGCCCTAGATCACATGTGGGCAACCCCCGGCCCGCGGGCCAGATCCGGCCCGTGGCATGTTTCGATCCGGCCCGCGGACATGCAAAAATGTAGTCCATTCCAACTGGTTATTTTTTTAGAGTTAAATTCCCTATTGGTTTCCTTTTTGGAAACCAATAACCAAACATCGAAATAACAGTTCAAACGTTCAAAAATTAGAAAAATTAAAATTTCTGGAATACTTAGAATGCTCACTCACTATTTCCTAGAAAAACTCTTGGAGGCTGTCAAATCTCACAAAAACTTCATCTTTCAATACCCTTTCGAACGGTATAATCAACATTGCGATTACGTATCGATTTCATGGAGAAATTCAAGTTCGAATGAAAAACAAAAACGTCACCTACAATACTTTAAGTAGGTCTGACACCTACCAAAATGCTGGGGTGGAACGAGAAAAAGCCACAACAATTTTTTCAAATGGGAATTTAATTCATAATACATTTTAATAGAAAACCCTTTTGGTTAAGAAAGATTAGATATATCTGCTATAATATTATGATAATTTATTATGTCGTATGTAATTTATATAGTATTTCTATAATGTGTATCACTTTTTTTTAAATCATATACTACTCGAAATTCCAACTTTGTTTTATTTTAATAAATCCCAATCATAAAATCATTGAAAACCATGGCAATGAACGTTAACACAAAGGATCTCACAGGAGAATTTTTTACTATTTTGAAAAATACTAATTCGTACTTCCAAGTTTCCTTTCAAAACCAGGTCATTTTAAAACTCCCATGACATTAAATATCTTATACCCAATTGTGATATTCACCATTCATGCTTATTCAATATCTGGCGCAAAGATCACAGTATTTTTTTACATACGGTATTCTACAGACCTACCCCCCCCCCCCCCCCCAAGGATTTTTGAATAGATATTTTGATCCGGCCCGCGACTCGGAGGAACCGTGACAATCCGGCTCCAAACGAGAAAAGGTTGCCCATGCCTGCCCTAGATAAAGCACACCTAAATAAGGTTGGTGCTAATACACATTTCATTCACTAACTTTTGTTTCATGTCTAAATCTGTAATGTCATCTTCACACATATCATGTAAACTCCACTACGGTTGCCATAGTGATTCATCAGTAAAAGAAACAAACAAGTTAAAAGTGAAATCATAATTTCTAAATGTAGATTAACTAATCCATACATAAAAACATCAGTTGTCAACACCATTCAATACACGACTCAGCTTCCAGCTGATTCTCCAATTTAATTTTAGCATTGAAATTCAACTAATTACTATCTATAATTTAATTTTAACGTGATTAAACATATTTAGATAATTGTTAATATTATATCTAACTATGTTTTTGTTTTGTTTTAAATAAATTTAAAAATATGTATTTTTTGTTGAATAAAATAATTTTAAATTAAAATCTTTCCATATTTTTTTCTCCCTTCTAGAGGTAAAATCTTGTACGTACCTCGGGAGTAAAAATCACTTGCACCCTCCTCGGCCCCACCTCGGGAGTGAACATTATAACTTCATCGCTTAGGGTGCAATCACTTACTTTACACCCTTGGTGCGTAAATAACTATTTCGTCAACATTGTAAAGAAACATGAGATCAATTTTAATGCTTCACTTAAGAGTGCCTCGACGTGGCAGCGGCCGCTTTTCGGGGGTTGACGAGCAAAGCGAGTAGGGGGCGGAGCCCCCTAGTATATATATATATATATATATGGAATATATACATAGAATAGGGTTTATGTACCACATGAAAAATAATTATTGACTCACTTTGCATGAATGGTTCTTGTAGCTGAAGTGTATAGAATCATCAGCAGACCATGAGTAGCAGTCAGTTTTAAAAGAAGTATCAAACATAACGGTGACTTCCAGTGGAGTACCATTCAAAACATGAATGCTCATACAGTCAAGCAACAACCCATCCTCCCTCACTATCTTGAAAGGTGCTTTTACTCTTATTTCCAATATAATCTCTTGGTTAAACTCTGGAGTTACCTTCACAGTGTCTGCAAAAAAATCATACAATAAAAGAAACAATTTATTCAAAAATTTTACAATGGTTTTTGATAAATTTTAGTCAGTGAGTTAATAATGACATTTTAACATTTTTAATAATTGGAGATATGACTTTTTGATGATAATGCAAGGGAAGTCTTTTACAAAAATTTCTATTATCAAAAACACCTGTAAAGATGTTTCCAAGTGGAAGCGAAATTTTTGACTTAAAATTCTTTGTGACAGATTTCATTAGCAAACTCAGATATTTAGGACAAGACAATCTTGCTTACCATTACTATCTTTCAACAAGAACTAAAGACAATAATACTTCTCTTAGTTCGGACCCCCAAAATAAAAAAAGGGATAACAAAGTAGATAACAAGAGTGCCGATAAAGGTCCATGTTTCACAAAAACTAAATATTAAAAAAGAATTTATAAAAAGAATAAATTTTATTAAATTTTTTATTATTATTATTTATTAAAAAAAGAATAGCACAAAAAAAAATGACACCTAAATAAGGTAAACCACTAAACCTAAGATTTATGAACACGGTCGGTTGTTAAGGTTGGCCTTTCCGGACACAACGGTTAATTCTCAGTCGACCTGGTTAGTGATTTCGAACGCACCCTTAGAATCGTACCCACAAATATTAATGTATGTACAGGTTTCAGGGGGGGAGTTAGGCTTTAATGCCTTGACCACAAATTTTGTAAAAAGTGTAAAGTACCTACTGGTTTATGATTGATCAACCTATATACATAATTAATAATTTACTTTTTTGTTAAATAAGAATATTTAAAAAAAAAAAACAGTTTAATTCTATTTAAGAATGTATAAATAAATACTAGCTGTAAGAGGAATGGTTTAAGTCAATAAAGAACCTGTTTAAAATTGATGTACTTCAAACCTTATCTAATATAAAGAATACAAGGGAGTTTCTTTTAATACCTGTCGGTGACAGTGGAAAAGGATCATCTGGAGCAACTCTAACACAGAAGTTGATTTCATTTTTTGACATCTTAAGCCTTGGATTAACGAAAGTAGCTTGAATGAGGCTTTCTCCCAAGGTTTTCCTACAATGAGAGTTCTGTGAAGTTCCTTTGACTCCAGATACTCCTACACAGTAGTACAATTCCTGGACGGTCTTCTCCCTTGAATCAACACTAACGGTGAAGTCAATTGCATACTGCTTAATAAACAATGAAATTGCTTTTTAACATGAAAAAACAAAATTAAAAACGTATTTTCTATTTTGTCTTTTAAGGGATGAATAAAATTTCTTTTTCCTCTCTTTTCTTTTTTAAAAGCTATATTTCGTCCTCTCCTCTCTTAGGGCTTATTCAGGCTAGATTTAGAAAATTTAAATCCATCTTTTCGACTATTTTCTTTTAATGTAATAGAAAAAAAAAAAAAAAACAGTAACTAAAAAAAATTGTTTTTCATACTTATGAATTTAATGATGCATAAATATTGAGTAATGTTATCAGGTACAACTATAGGTTTGTTTCAACCACACTTCAAGCTAGTTTGAAACTGTCCGACGCATGAGCATTAGGAACAGGGCGGTCCAACGAAGCCCAAACTCAAACTCTGACTGTTAGTCAGTTTATTGTTCCAACTAGGCTGTGATTGAATCACGGATTGGTTTGGAACCAGTTTCAGAGCAGTCAGCGATCGGTGGCAGGGACTAGTAGTTTGGAGCTTCCATGAACAGAAACGTAATCTTCCGCTTCATTGCTTTGGTTTTGCTCGCCTATTATTCTCCTTTCTCTTAACATATATGCCTTTACGATTCAACTCTTCTTACATACTAAAATGTTTTTGTATGAATGGGATGATGAATTTTTGTGCATATAATGACATTTTCTAGATATTTCTGAAAAAAATAAAAATTGGACCTATTTTCCAAGATGGACTTTTGATACTTATTCCATTTTCAACAAATATCCAAACAATCAGATTTATTTCCGCAATGTTTCTTTCATTAACTGGACTAAAATTAATATTTGTTATTTAAAAGAGCATTCAGGATTATATCAATAAAAATGCGTGTGTGCCGTGTGTCCACTAAAACTGGCTCTCCACAGTAAGCCCGAAAATTGTAAATTGCGTAAATCGAAATGAAATTGAGAATTCATGAATCAAATAAATATTTCTAAAATGTGTGCATGTGTTTTCCTCATATCCTCAATGAGTATATAGGTTTTACTTCCAACTTTCAAGCTTACCAAAGTTAATTAGCATTAGAAAATGATTTTTTTTTTTTTTTATGTGGCTTCCCTTGTTGTGCGAGCCCCTAGGCGGCCGCCTTGGCCTAAATCAGGCCCTGATTAAAGCAACTGGTACTTGTCTTCATCAACTATTAACTCCTCCATATCTTTAATATTTAATAAGTTCAGGTATTTTTTATTAAATATGCACTATCAAATGTTCCTTTAGGAAGCTATAAGTTAAACAGAAAATACCGATAACCTTTTTACAACAAACCCTTTGTAATATTTCGATTATACATTCAATATTACAATTTAGAATAATATTACTTCAAAAAATGAACTGTCAACAACTTGACATCAACAATTTTGATAGCACAGGAACGCAAAATCACATAAACGATCAACTCAACAAGTTGTTCTGATAACAGTGCTAAAACCTACCACATCAAACAGTTTGGTTCGAGTTCAGGAGCGTTCCAACAAAACGAAATCATCAATCAATTCCCAAATAGCATGGATCGTGCATGCGCATTACGTTGATCTCGGACAAATCTGAAACTGATTCGAAACTGGTGGTTGGAACAAACCTTATGTTATGTAAGAAGAAAGGAGAGGGGAAAAAATTAAACCTAAATAGAATAAACAAAAAATATATTTTAATTATAGCTTTTTCATGTAAAAATAGTATATAATTATTGTGACACATTCTGTACGTTCTATATTGTACATTAATGATGATGTTATGCTTTTACAACCCATAATTTTCTAATGCATTTAATTTTTTTTCTGTCAAAACTGTTTTGATTTTTTACGTGACTAAAGATATCAATTTAGCAAAATTAATGAGCACAGATGGTTAAAATTATTATGGGACCATCTGTGGGCTACATTCAATAAACTATCCAAGTTTCTTAAAAATCAGATGAGCTTTGTATTTGTGGAAGAGAAACTAATAAGCGCAGAAGGTTGAAACTTATATGACACGAATAATGGGCTAATTATGACCTACCATCCAAATCTCATAAAAATCGGACAAGTTTTTTAAGATATATTTGTTTGAAAAAATGTTAGACAGGCCGATGGACAGACAGGGGACCAAAAATGCTCCTTGATGTCTAAAACAGATTTCTGTTTTGGAATTTTTTAATACTGAGACAAAAAAAAAAAATTAGATTTTCAGAAGTCACTATGCTACCGTTACCTTCGGTAAGCTTGGAAGCAAAAATGCTAAAAAAGGGATCACAACCAACCAACAAGAAAATGATAAAATAAGAATAGTAAAGCTGTACTACAAGTTATTGTTTTTTCTCACTTACATAGAGTAATTGATTAAAGTATTAGACAATTATACATATAATAGATAGATTAATATAAATAAAAGTATTTGTTGGTGATTTTTGGAAGGGTGAGAAATATGCCTTTCCCATTTCTGCCACTCTGTTAGCAAATGAAGTTATAACACCAGTTACTAACAACTCAATGTGAAAATATGTTAACATTTTTGTACATTTTAACCCCACAACACTATTATGACAGTGTTTTAAAGAAGTTAATGTGTTTATAAAGGAAATAACAAAGAAGTAAAAATAAAACAATGAGAACCTACTCTTCACAGTAAGCAGTAAGTACGACTTTTTCCATTTGACCTGGCTTCAGAGTCATTCTGTAAGGTATAATATTGATGTAATCTCTGAAACATCATTCCATTTCATTACTAGCCAAGCAAATAAAATAAATACTCAAGAATATTTAGAATATATATCACCAGAAAGAGAAATTAGTATTTGACTTAGATATCAGACAAGTTGCAAATATGCTAAAATGATCCAAAACTATAAGAAATATTAGCATCATACATAAAGAAGATTGGGAACATTTTGAAAATGTTCATTGATATTAAACAAAAGTTGAAGAATGAATTATCACAAAACACATTTCTCTAAAAGTACAGGAAAAAGGGTGTAAATAAGAAAAAAGGTTGAAAGTTATTGCAAATTAGATAATCAAGAGTCTGAATAATCCCTAAAAAAAATGGTTAGGGGACACACCGTTTAATGGGGAGGGGAGGGGGAAATTGAAAAAAAAAAAAAAAAATTAGACTTTTGGTGCCAATCAAAAGGGGAGTTAATTGTTTTTCACATGGGGGAAATGAATTTTTCTTTTTAGGGCGCCATGGCAAAAACAAACTTTTTGAAAAAGTGAGTAGCAGATTTGGTTAAGACCCTATGGCCCAGTGCCGCTCTCACCATGTGTGGGGAACTAACAAATACTTAGAAAAATACTTGGGCTCAGAAACTTTACTGGGAAAGGTACAAAATAAAGTCCCAAAGTACCTATAGCCAAAAATGTTGATTTTCTACAATAACTTTTAAAATAAAAATAATATGTAGAGGTTTTTTGGTGCATCTCACAAAGTTCTACTGGTAGTTGTAAGAATTTTTTTTTTTTTTATTGAACACCTTGATTAGCCCATAAAAAGTTGAGCTGAGCTAAGTTATAAAAATAAAACAATAACTTTTTCACGTTGAGAGCTTGTTTCTGAATGAGACACAATCATTCAATATTTCATGACCCATTTTTTAAAATAACGAAAAAAAACCTTATTGAATTTCTTCTGGCTAGAATAGAGACAGCTCTGGACCTGAACTGCCCCAGACTGTTGACATGTCTCTTGTTTAGTATGGATGCCTGGCAACCATACTAAACAGGGCCCCCTCATACGTCCTGTCCCCCTTTGTACTATAAACGCCCACGTACTACAGGGGCCCGTCCCGTGCCCAGCATGGTCTAAGATAAATCAACCTTTAGAGAGAAAATTTTTGATAAATAGGATACTAATAGCTGGGTACAAATCAATTGTTCCTAGGAAAATTAATTAGAAATTATTTTTATTTAAGTTTTCGCTATATTACTCAATAACTTTCAACTTAGGAAAAGAACAAAATGTACAAGAAAAAATGTATAGGACATCATTTAAAGCTGAGAAAATGTCCTCTCTCTTCAATTCCCTCCCAAAAATGTATCTCCCCCCCCCCCCCCCCCATTTTTATGGACTTCAGATTCTTTAAACCTTAAATTCTTAAACTTATGCCACATAGAACATACTGTCAAATTTTCAAGTATGGACCTATTTTATTCTTATTCACAACCTTTTTGTTTTTTGTAGGTCATTTTTAGGTCCTCATGCAAAACGAGGACCCTTATACATTCTAGCACTTGTTTGTCAGTAACGCACTTGATCTCTTGTGAAAATGTTGGCCTCTGTTTCAGAGAGATGAAACAATTCTTTAAGGTAAACCTGTTTATATTATTAATTTTGCTTGTTAAGTTTTGATCAATGCCCAGGATCACTATTTTGCGCCAAGTAGTATAAAAAGTAAAAAGTTGCTCACCCCTGATTCTCATCTGCAATAGCCTTAGTCCAGTTGACAAGATTCTCACAGGTTGACCACATAAGGTCATGTGTTGCTGAACTCTTGTTTATTATCATGATGTCTATTTCATGAACCATAGAACTACAAAGAGCACATAATTTAAAAATAAATAAAAACTACCGTAAAATCTCGCATATAATAAACACAATTGGTACTTCTAAAATAAATATAATACACAAGAGAAAAAAATTACCTACTGATTTTTCCAATTTGACTTTTTGCCATTATAGGTAGGTAATTGAAAAATAATCATAATTTACTACTTGCTACACTACATGTCTACATGTAAAAAAATATAAACATAAATAATAAATATTATTTTAAATAGTTATTTATTCTTTTTTGCTACTAAAAAACTGCTTTAGTTAAAGTACAAAAAAAATTAAAATTAAATAAAAATATTGAAGGGGAGTTTGAATCCCCAGGAATACATAAGGTGGTACAGATTTCATACTGGAACAAATATGAATTACCAATAAACCAGAATAAAAGTAACAAAGTAATACTATGGAATAAAAAAAGGAGTCAAACTAATAAGAAGTAGAGAATACCTAATTAAATGTCCCAGATTGAAAGAAGGACAGAGACAAGGAGCTGTAATAATAGCGCAGCCAATGCCTACAGCAGTCATTTTGAGTCTCAGAGAAGTTCCTGGGCTGCTAACTATCAATGTGTCTTCTATAGGGCCAGGGTCAAGAAGCCTTAGCACTACCTCTATCACGTGCTTAGAATTGCCTTGGACAACTCCACTATTCTCAGACCAGCTCCAAAAACCACTTATATTGACCTATAACAGTTAAAAATTAAAAGAAGGATTTTCAAGAGATTTAAGGCGTTTTCCATGAAGCTTATGAAATCCGAAATAGGTTTATAAAATATTTTAACAGGGTTCACAATAATGATTACAGTACAAACAACTTTTGTTTATTTCTCGGTTGTGATAGTTACATTTTTGATCCTACAATGATAGCCTATCCTCCACTAGCGTAATAAAGTTCAATATTACACACCACTTTATTATAACTAAATAGAATTAATAGTAATTATTAATGAATTAATGGTAATCATTAATTAATTAATAGTATTTTTTTATTAATAGTAATTATTAATTAATTAATAGTAATTATTAATTAATTGATACTAATTAATAATTAATTAATAGTAATTACAATTTAAATTATATTAATTATTAATTAATCATTATAACAATTCCAATTAAATAATAATTAACTGTCCTCCACAACATACAAAAAGAAATTGAAAAGATACAAGAAGGGATTTGAAGGGCCGGAGGTATTTCGTACGAATTCTGATTAAAAAACAAATATTTTGAATGCGTCTGACTCGTTCGTACAAGGTCGTGCAAATTCATAAGAATTCGTACGAAAAGGGCGGGAGCAAACTACCCAGACTCATAGCACTTCATACTTTTGATTCATTCTGATGACTTCGTACGAACTCGTACGAATTCGGATCCAATGTAACCTCAGCCCGGCCTAATCAGAATCCTTTGGTCCAAAACTATCTTGAAAAGCAAAACATTACATTTTTGTTTAACGTTCCCCAAGCGCTAATCATGGCGGGTTTGGCAGAGTCAAAAATTAAAAACGTAAAATACCAATTGCTCTGAGCCGTAGGAAATCAAGTCCTGACCTATGAGCAATTTTGTACAATCACTAAACATGTTATAGCTATTCTGAATTCCACCGCTTTATTTCAGTTATATTAAATGCAACCTTCAAAAGATTGTTTAATTTTTCTACATTAATCCTGGGAAATGATTTTATTATAATAACATAAGATTAACAAATAAAAAATTTAATTAAATTTGTTTAATAATCTTAGTATTTTTAATTGATTCTTTTTATGAAGTAAAGGGGAAAGGACAAATGGAGTGTTATTTCTTTACATTTTGCTCAATTTATATTTATGATGTAATCTGAAAAAAAGCTTTATTTATTTTTTATTTTTCTTGATAGAAACATATCATTTCTGACACATTTTAATAAATAAATACCCTATTTAATGTTATTTTTTACTATGTTTTTATTAGCTTGCTTTCTTGTTTGTTTGTCCAGTACAAATCTTGCAATCAATTTTTAACTAACTTCCCAAGTAGCTAGACATTTGAAACTTTTAGAATAGCTCAGAACACGATGGCAATGCATTATTTTAATACTTTTAGCTATCTTTCAGCAGAATTTAATTTGTTTTTAGAAAATTTTGCTGTATGGAAAGTTAGTACGAAAAAAATCAGCAAGTTATTTTATTTGTTTTGACATATCCCATATTTAGGATCTTCATTTTGACAGGTTTCAAATTTATGATTTATGACAGAAAATTTAAAAACGTAGTATATAAAAAGTTCTTTTTATCTTGTAATTATTAAGTTATCTTTTTATTACCAAAATTTAAATCAACAATAAAAAATATTTTTCTTTAAAATTATACCATAGATACTAACAGTTTTAATACAGAATTCAGTTGAGATGGGTGATACATTAGCGATAGAGAATGTTTTTTTGGTCGGTACAAGTAGAACCACCTCGCCCATTTCCAGCTCCATGGGTTCAAGATTCAGGACAGGGTGAATCCCGTTCATAGTAATAATGCTCAAGATTAAAGGGTACACATTTCCAAATGATTTCATCCTGTTAATAAGAAAAAATTAACAAAATCAATACAAAACTAAAATAGTATTTCCTTTTCTCTTAAAAAACTAAATTGTACTTCTTTCTCACTCAGGTGTTCCAGGTTTGATTCCTGACTCTGGCAAGAGGTCCCATGCTCTGTGTTCATCCTGTATGGCCATATAAATGGGTAGCTTCTAATGTGAAGTAGTGTCTATTCGTTAATAAAGCAACACACTAACCCCCTGTCATCCATTACTTGTAAAGTTGTATAATCCATTTGGCAGATCAAGGCCCTACTTAGGATTAAAAGATAGAGTAAAGTGGCCTGATCCCCCATACTCTAATAACTAGGGCTCGGATCGATATGCTCGATAAAATCTCCAGAACTATATGTTCGAAAACTATATGTTTTATGCTCGATAGATATGCTCAAAAAACCCATTATATGCTGTTATATATGCAGAATATGTTCGAAAATCACCGTTTAAAAATATAGAGAGGACAGTGAAATGACAAATTCTACAACTTATCTTTATATACGAGCATTATTTTCAAATTGTATGTATGATACACTGCTGGAAAGTTTAAAAGTTTATTTACAAACTATTTAGTAATAGGTGAGTCAATGAAGTAGATTGGTGTACAAGATTTTTTTCTATATTTTCACTTGTAAGTGATTTTCTTAAATCAGCCTGTAAAATCTTTCGATGTCAATTGACACGAGAGGTAAATACTTAACTATGCTGCATCTTGTGCAGAGTAGTTCGAAAAATCGTCTCTCGCGACGTATTGCTGCTCTCCAACTGGGATTTTTAGCCAGCTCGATCTCCAACTTTTTTCCACAGTTTTTTCAGTCTCTCCAGGCCACGAGTTGGGTTTTTCGATGACTCCGTTTAATGTAGTGACCACTTCAGCCACCTCCATCCCTCGCGATTCCAACTTTAGAATGACTTCAGGAATGACGCTCATGTAGGCTTTTATGAAAGTCAAGCATGGCATCAAGTATTTCAATTCAAAAGCAGCCTGAGCTTTCGCGGTGGTCAGGGCCCAAATTGGGGGGGGGGATTTGAATAAAAATAATCTATTTAGACGAAAAACACAAAAATATGCATTTATATGCTATTCTGAAAACAGCCGTTTTATGCATATATATGCTCGATAAATTTAAATTCTGCTGGTCCCAGAGAGGTGAAAATACCACCAAAGGCTTCTTTCAATGTGTAGTATTTAGGAAAAAAATATGCAAATATGCTCAAATCAGAGCCCTACTAATAACCAATGCTGTTGATTGGGACGTAAAAAAAAAAAAAAAAAAAACCAGCAAAAAAAATACACCTAAACTATTAAATTTACACACTTTTATCTAACTACCTCCTATTCCATTCAATTTATTTGTACCATAGTTTAGACAAACAATACTGGGTCCACTTATAATTCTGTCTATTACAACAGTTGAACATTGGGATTTAACTTTAAACTAAAATTTTGTAGAATTCCACTTAAAAATAAAATACTTACATAATTCTGGTTTTATGTTTTCCAGGATCCACTATTTTGAGGCAAAGATTAACAGTAATTTCACCATAAGGTAGAATAACTCCATCGTTCTCCTTAATAGTACACTCAATAGCTCTGTTTGAAGACTACAGAAAAACATAGTCTCATTACAAAACTAAATAAAAATCATGGAGTAAACTTAATCATTTTATATTTGTTTGTTCAATGCGTTGTTTATTTAGAATATTTTCAGTTCTTTAGATTGCAAGTTTTATTTTTATGCAACATAAAACTTATATGTATACTTTTTTTAAAAAAAATCTAGCAGTCAATATTGACTATAGCTTAATAAGATGTGCCTACCAAAGGTCATGACCAAAAGAGAACTTAAAAGTTATTTTTTACACTCAAACACCTGTCTGGTCAGCCATGTTATTGATCTCCATCCAACAACATACTGGAATCAAAGCTGGCAAGAGAGCAGTCATCCTTGCAAGAACAAAATTCCATCTCATCGGGAAGATCTTGAAGGTCAATGGGCTTGCATCCATGCATTAGTCTGAGTTTTCAAGTGGCATAATAAGGATGCACAAGGAAAGGCAAGCCATAAAATAAAATGCAAATTATAGAAGATTTGTACCTCAGAGTATATTGTGTAGAAGCTTGTGCTGTCAGAGTCATTGATGAGTTGAATCTCTTGTTCATAAACATAATTAAGAAAGGTAAAGTCGATAAATACTTCTGGGGTGAGACAGCGAACTAAGACGGCAGATATTGAGTAATTTATGTTCAGTGTAAGATGATCCATACTATTATCCCAAACTGAAAGCTTTAAACTGTGTCTTCCGGTATCCTCCACATTCAGCAACCCGACCACCTAACCACAAATCATAGTTAGACATAATAATAACAATTGTTGCCAATCCTAGTCATAACTAAGGGCTCTCCTCTACTTACAAGTGAGGTTAAAATGAGCAATCGTATACTAATCAATACACCATAAGTCAAATAATTAAGAGTATTAATATTAAGTATTACACATTGACTTTACTTTAACATTTCATATGATAAAATTTCACATAAACATACATAATACAGCAGAACCCCAGAAATTCGAACACCAAAAATCCGAAAACCCACCCCAATATTCCAAACAACTTTTGGGGCAAAATAATAATAATAAGACATCATACACTTATGGCTTTGTACAATTTCCCATTGTGCAGAACGGCTTTGAGCTGCTGCTATGAGTTTCTTAAAACCCTATCTTATTCTCAGTTGTATATAATGTCATTCCTACAATATACTACCTTTATACATGCCCCCCAACATTTCTATGGAACCGATTCTTTGATGTTCTATCTTTTATTCATAATTATTCTAAATCTCTTTTTTTTTAACGTAAATGCCATGTTGTAACAATACTCGTACCCAGGGAACTTAGCAATATACAGTAGAACCTCTGTTAACTGTAAAAAAAGGGGCGGGAGTGATTTCAGTAATTAAATAATGGGTAATTTTTAAAGCTAGACGTGTCATAATCATAAGATATATTATATACATTTTTTATTTAGGAACATACATTTTACGGACATATGTAAACACTTTTACACACTCATGAATGTAAAAAACAAAAATGGATGTTAATCGGAGAAATGTACACAAAAAGTTAAATTTTATTTATGTAGATTACAAATAAAATAATATATTCACTACTTCACTGCTACATATCTCAGGCTACAAATTTGATATGCCAGGCTTTGCTAAGTGGAGGATGTACCTTGATCTCAAGTTGTTGATAGGGTTTGATAAGTCCATCGGAGGGGTAAACAGAGAACTGTTTTGGTTGGGAGGGGAGGGGTTTCTTATCCCAGGCTCTAACTGCTTCCTCTTCCCAATATCCAGTTATATTAATACTGAACCCAAAAGGTTGACTGCAAGGGTTAATCAGCCTCACTGTCTTCACTACCTCAAAACCTATAGAAAATATCAATGCTTCATAAAACTAAAAAAGTAAAAACCAAAATCAAATTAATATTAGGGTTAATAATAAACTGAACAAGGTTTATACCTTAAGTTCTAGGTCTTCGGTGGTGACCGTTTCATGTTCGATGTGTATTCTGACGTTTCACCTCCTATGCTAGAGGCCTCTTCAGGGTTGTACATGTTTCTGAACGAGAGACAAGGTGGACTAGCCAGTCCACGTTGTCCCTTGCTCACAACAACATGTTCAACCCTGAAGATACCTCCAGCATAGGAGGCGAAACATAGAATATGACGCGTCACCACCAAAGTCCTAGAACTTAATGATGACATCAATTGCAGAAGCCTATGCAATAAGATAAGTATTATACCTGTATTCAAGGACAAAATAAATTTGTTACTCTAAGAATAAATTCACGGTTAAAATAAAATTAAAAAAACTATATCAGTATCTCACATTCTGCTTAGGCAGGCCAAAATGGTCAACCTAATACATCTTATATGTATACCCGTAAAGGGTAAGCTAATTGTAGCAGAGGCATAAATTCATTCATTATCATTAAATGTATATTGGAACAATTTAAAATCATACTTATTGATTACTGCTGCAGAGAAGCAATAGCCATAGATGAGCAACATTATATTTTCATCAGATCAATATAAATTCAAAGTGAAATCATTGCATCATGTTCATTGAACCACCAAAATGTATGAATTTATAAAACAATGATGATTAGAGTAAGTTTTTCCCACGGTATCTCTGAGTTGGGGAGGGAAGTAAACAAAAGGAAACTGGGCAATAGAAAATGTCCAATTTTGTGGCTCTGATTTATTTTATTTATATTTCTGTTATCAAGCTACTGCCCACTTTTAAAATTAAAATGGGTTTTAGTAGTGTTCCTAAACACCCCTTCACGAGTCTGTGGTGTTAATAGAACACTACTTCTGGCTATAAATTGTTGTATTGTTTTAGTTTTTGGAACGAAGTTTCTTTTTCACGTTCTGGGGCCCGGGAGTGAATCCGAAAAAAAAACGACCAAAAACACCGTCACGCTAAAAGCGTCACGAAATCAACGTATGTAATTATAACTTTGAATGTTGAATAATTTTCAACTTGTGTAAAAGTTGACTGACAGTTGAAATTTGGTACACATTTTACCAATGCCCAGGGGAGCCAGGGTGGCCGAGGTCGTAAAGACAACGCTCAGCTATCACTGAGTCGAGGCAACTCGAGGTCGTGGGTTCGATCCCGGGCCGTGATACACTGAATGCATCTATGAATCGCGGACGGAGTAGGGCGAGGGACACCCCCTGAGGGGTTCTCTTCCCCCACGATGTCTAGTGGGTTCGATCCGTGTCATGAGATGTGATCTGTATCTATGGTTCGAGATCGGAGTAGGGCGAGGGGACCTCCTGAGGGGTCCTCTTCCCCCACACTTTGAAGCACGCTCATATAGCTTACTAATGACCACATCATACTCGCTTCGGCGGTACAATGTACAAATGTATGATGTGTGAAGTAGCTGGAACTCTCCACCACGGGGAAGTAAAATGGGTCCACTGTAGGCCTGATTGCGAGGTTCGAACAAGTGGTTCGTCCTACCCGTCTAGTAGGAAGTACTAGGTAACTACTACTACTACTTACCAATGCCCAGGACAGGTTCGTTGGACCAACAACGCTCCCGTAAACGTAAGCTTCAAATTTAAAATTGGAATTTTAGGATGGGAAAAAATTCTAACGTTATCTATTTAATGAGACAAACAACTTTTTTAGTAAAACTAACACCGACTCTGTTATGAAGTGATAAAGATCGCTAAATTTATTAAAGCGGACCTAAACGTTTTAAATAAAGAAAACAAAATTTTTACCGATATCTTACGTTCTAAGGTAACGATTTTAATAAAACTTCATACACATCGTCTAAAGTACAATTGAAACAGGCCTGTAAAATTTCAACCTGATACAAGTAGCAGTTTTTTTACAGTGACGTGATATATTTTACAATTTTTAAAAGTTGATGGTTTAAGTGTGGGGTTTGTAGTTAGTCTAGGTGGAATATTAAGAATGTAGAGTGATTCCCCCTCTACTATTAGTCTAGTCAATCAAGGCGAAAATAAGGTAAAAGCTCCAAATTTTTTCGGATTGAATGGATTGTCCTGAAAATTTGCATACAAGCTCATCTGACCCCCCACTTCAATAGTTATATTGACTCGATGTGTGCTTTTATTTGGAGGTGAAAACTACCCTTGTATGGGAAAAATGCGAAAATTTCAGGTTTACGTATTTTAAAGATTCAATTCATGTTCAAATATGTTGGATCAAGATCCTTTAAAGTTTTTTATGAAATTTATTTTAAATTTAATTACTTTTATACCCTTAAAAAATTTTAAAAACTACCCCTTAATGCCCAAAATATAGGAATACAAGTTTTTAGCAGCTTAAAATGTTCTTTTGGTGCATTCACAATGTATTACATCTCATTGTTATTCATTAGAAAACTTACTACTAATTAAAAAGTTGTATCCCTTAAAAACTACCCCTTTATAATAAAATTATGGTTGAAGGCTTAAGGTGTTTTTAATGGTATACCTATGAAAAATTTTAAACTTTTTATAGGTTTTCAAATGGCCTATGATTGTATTGCAACTTTTTAACCCCCAAAAAACCCTTATGGAAGACCTACCCCTTATGGAGGAATTGCGTAAAATTATATGTTACAGGATGATATAATTCATTTTTTTTTTTTTTTTTTTTTTAAATTTATCGAATTTATTTTTAATATTTTTTTATTAAATTAATTCAAAACAAAAACAAAATTATATACATTATAATACATCACTATCGTCTTCGGCCTCGCCTTGATCCATAATTGGAGGACAATTGCTACAATTACTGAACATAAACTACATGTGGCATTGCAAAAAAATTCAATTTTTCTGCAACCACAAGTTGCACCGCATCCTTTTTTGTGATTGCGACCAGAAAATATCTAGCAATTACACACAACACTCATTCAAATTCATGTGTATATTAAATTCCTGCGTTTAAACATTAATTCTAGAAATACAAATATTATGATGTTCTATGAATTTTGAATTGTATTTGTATTATTAAGAACAAAGGATTCCCCTATTTATTTGAGATCTTTCCCCTACTCCCCTCCCAACAACCTTATAATAAACAGTCAGTTGTATTTTAGTTTTTAACTAGTAAAAGTTATAATAGATATATAATATGTAGTTTTTACTTAATACACCTCACTATATTAAAGTTTAATAAAATGTAGGAACGCGATATTGAAAAATTAATCATATAATCTATTAGCACACTAACATTGTAAATTGATTAACAAAATAACACCTTTTATTTAATTTATAAATGAGGCAAACCTCGTGTTTTCTCTGTTCTCCTTCCAATTTATTCTTTGTCTACTTCTCTGTGGTCCATCTATTGTGTACTTACGTGCACTCATACATATACACAAGAACTCGGGTTCATGTGTGTATGTATAATATTGAAATACTCACTCAAATTAATTCATAAGCACTTCAAAATACACTAGAATGGTGGTAATTTACCAGCTCCGAACATTTTACTGAAAAATTGCGATTACACTTTTTACCATAACTTTTTAAATTTTAAAGTTATAAATTCGCTCAAAAAACCACTGTGTAGGGAATTTGAAGTGCTATAAGTCCGAATTTTTTCAGATTTTTTGAGCCTTTTGTTTTAAGATTCATAAGTTTAAAGGGTTCAGGAAAGGTGGTCTTCGTACTTAGTTTTGAGATTCTAACGGTCATAACTCTGTCAAATTTTGTCCTACAAAATAAATAAAAAATAAACTTTTTCAACAAGAAAAAACCTACAATTTCTTATTCTATAATTTTTTTTCATAACGTAAGTTTTTGAATTATTTTGAAAAGAAGTTGATTTTTTTAAAAATTGAAATTTTTTCTTCAAGAGTAAATCAAACATTGTTTCGAATTTAGGCTTCTTAAACCGTTCAAACTCTCAGAATCTATTGTTAGTATATAAATAAATTAAACTGCCGACGGAATCTGTTTAATTTCAATTTTGGCTGTCAATTCATTAATTTTAGTACCGATTATTTTTCTCAAAAATCAAGACAACCACTTTATTTTGATTATAACTCCCTCAGTTTTTATGCTAAAGACTTTTGCCAGTAACCAATTTAAAGGTCTATTCAAGGACTTTAAAAAGTGTACTATAAGTTTTCTTCGAAAAACCTTTCATTTTTCCGCTACTTGACATGGAAAGTTTCAATTTTAACTATCTCAAAGTTGACTTCAATTTCAGGGAGTCATAACTCGGGTTCTATACTGCCTACAAAAATAAAATAAAAAGCAATATCTTTGTTATTTAATTACCTTCATTTTTGATTATGTAATTTTTTATGATAAAACTTTTAGTTTTTGAGATATTAGCAAAAAAACGCTCAAAAACATGCATTTTTTGAGCTAAAAAGAGCATCTTTAGGCGCCAATAACTCAAAAAGTATTGACTGTACAAAAAATTCTTATAGAACATTTTTTGTTGTGAATTTGTGTATATCGAATCTTGAAGTTATTTTTTATTAAAAAAATTCCACCCCCGAGAAGGGGGGGCAGTCACCCCTGGGGTAAAAGCACACATCGGCACTATATAACTTTTGTTTCTTGGGCTAGTCCCTAGCTTCAGTTCAAATTTCACATCAATCCATCTCATCCAAAAAAATTGGGACCCAAAATGCTTCATTGACTGGACTATATACTTGGTTTGGTGTCCTTTCGTGTGCAATCCCAACTCTATCTTTCCATCTCTCTCTCACTATACTCTCTCTCTCTTACTCCTTCTTCCTTTCAAACTCGCTATTTATCCACAAAACAACGCTTTTTTTTTGAATTATTAGAGTATATCATTGAGAAAAGTATTCGTATATTATTTAAAATGGAAAGTACACCAAGAGAATCGTCAGAAATTGATAGTGTCGACTGTGTTAAATTATTAACCAGTAAAACTGTAAATATATAAGTATAAATTGATGTAATAAAATAATATTGCTCATAAGAGGATCAAGAGATTTTTGTAATAAGTTTTATGTAATAATTTTCTAATTGAGTCAAAAATATTTATTGGAACGAGTAGTTAGCAACGTATACGTATTTAGCAGTGTGATTTTATATTTAATGAAAAATGTAAGGAACTTCGTTTCTACCGGGTGTCCCGCGACACACGTATTTTTTTTTTTTTTTTTTTGTTTGTTGTTGTTACATTTTTTTATAATCTTATACGGTAGCATAATTACTTTTTTTTTACATTATTAGAAATAAGCAGATATTATTGTGTAACCAAAGCTACTGCCCACTTTTAACTCACCACAGACTCATTAAGTGGTAGTTAATAAAAGAAACTATTTTGAAAGGGAAAAAGAGAACAAAGGTCCTCTTTTGTTGAAGATGAAACTCTTTTGATAAAAACTTAGTTGTTAAAAGAACTGCAGCGGCAACTAATCTTTCTACGTCAACCGTAGCTAATATTACTAGAGAAAACAAGAAAATAATATTGGAAAACAGCCCTGCAGCATTTGTTTTTGCATTGATTTTTCGAGATTTTAGTATCTAAACATCAAAACAGTTTGTTAATAACCTATACATTTTAAAAGTGGTAACTTCATAATTAAATATCATATATTGTGATATTTTTAGTAATTAAAATTACAAAATATTTTTTTTTTAAAATTGTAAGCGTTTTAAAAATAAAATATGTGCAGTAAAAAAAGTAAACAATAAAAGATTTGGCAACATAGCAACTTCACTCCATTTTCCTCAGAGACAGAAACTCTACTAAAGTTAGTTAACGCATGACCAATTGATAACGATTTTAGAATTGACTAGCCTTCATCCTGCGCTATCTCTATGTGAGAGCATAAAATCATTTTCTCTCACATAGAGATAGCTATTTTTTTTTTTTTAAAAATTGTATTTTTTTAAAAATATCTCGAGATAAATGACTTTATAAGTAAGTAATAGTTAATATTACTAGCTTTTACATTTATATTATTGTTATTAACAGACAAAGATGAACTATAGATATTATAGAAGCATCATCGTTAAACTAAAGCATAATTAAGTTGTGATAATAGACTATGATCCGGTGTAAGAAATATATACCCTCATCTGTTATTTAATAATAATGAAGAATATATGATAGAGAACTTATAGATTGATACATCGCAAATAGGTTGCCTAGCTAAATCGCGTATTGATGATGCTAAATAATAAAATGTTTAAGTAAATTTTTTCGATAAACTACCCCGATGTGTTATTTATGAAAATCGAACATTACCTGAGAGAATTCACCCCAAGGAATTAAAAAAATATGGGTTGCCAACTTTCCTCTCTGGCCAACTATGGAGTTGCCAGGTTTAAACAGGTGAGTAAACGTAATTAATATACCCTCATCTGTTATTTAATCAAATTATATATCAAATGAAGGGTAATTTTATTCCCAATCCAACCCTATTAGGTTGCCTTATCAAAAAGTTGGTTCAATCCATGGTTGCCAACGACTATAAATAATTATGAAATAATACTTTTTTTTGTTCAAAATGTACATCTTTAAAAAGATTTTTTTCCGATCGTGTAAGCGCGGATTCAATATTGGAGAAAGTCTAATAAAATATCAAATAATGATACAAACAGTTTTTTATTCGTACATAAACTTGTCAATTGCAAAATATCACAGTAAACATTTTTTTTGTAAAAAACTTATTCTAATTATGACTTGTTAGAAGTGCCTATGTAAAAATCTAATTCTGATTCCTCGTCGTTTTCTTTTTTTTTTGTTTCACAGAGTATATCCTCAACTTGTAAGGGTGTTGGGTCCCTTCGAACCATGTAGGCTTCATATAGCCATCCAAAAACTAACCACAATCTTCAGCATTTATTTTGAAGCAGCATGCATCAATTGCATGAAACCACATTGAATTCACATAGATTGTGAGCAAAATTTTCTTTTTAAGTGAGATCCAACATGGTGGAATCAGATTGGAGTCAATCATCTTCATAAAATGCTCTGCGTCTTTTTTTTGTTGCATGTGTTTTTTGGAACAGCTGATATCTACCGTCACTGGTGTTATAACATGGCTTGATCCCATAAAGAAGGGCAGTAAACTCCTGAACACGTTGCATTTTTTCTTCGACGAGTACATCTACCGGGGCTGTCAATGATGTGAAAATTTCCTGGAAATCCATTCGTCTTGAAAATATCTATAAAATGCAGCTGTATAATCTCAGCCCGTAAATGCTTGGAAAGCAGGCAGACCCAAGCATAAAGTAGGACCCAATGTCATCGCAAGCTAATTACAGTTGATACAATGAAGATCTTTCTTATTGCTTTTCTTTGGTGATGAACCCGCCAACAGTGGCGGCGTGTGACTTATTTAACAGGGTTGGCTAACATACTTAACTTTATTTTTGGTTTCATATTCTGATTTTTCTCTATGCTATTAAATTCTTTATGTAAAATACTAATTTCAAGGTTATGCTCTTCCTTTAAAGGGGGACTTGGAACAAAGGAAACATGTTTTTTTCTTTTTTAAATGGACATTTGTAATATTTCAATGATTAGAGTTTTGTCTTCAAAGTTTTTATTGCAATGATAACAATGACATATATTTATTTTTTCTTTTTGATGAACATGCTTTACATGTCTCGCTAAAACATTATTATTCGCAAAGTCTTTAGGACACTGGTTACACTAAAACTCTAACGTCATTTTATCTTCAAAATAGCTTAGGATTCACAAACTGAAAAAAACCTAAACAATTTCCTTCGTGGGTAAGAAGGAAAATCAAAAGACTACAAAAATATAATTATTAAAAAAAACATCGAGAAAATAACTTCAAAACAATGATAACCTACTCACTTTTCCCTCTTATGCGAAAAGGAAAGTAAATAAAAGACTACCAAAAAATAATTAGAAAAAGCTGCCATAAAATAACTTCAAAGCAATGATAAACTACTCACATTTCTCTCTTATGCGAAAAGGAAAGTAAAAGAGACTATGAAATCGAAATACAAAAAACAATGGGAAAATAACTTGAAAACAAAGATAATAAGACTAAATTAACCCCCATTAAAAAAAATAATAAATTACAACAAGAATCCTAAAATAATTAGCAATTAAATCAAAGTCTATCAATCAAGTAAATAATACGAGGAACATCTCTGCCACTAGCGATAGATGATCCTTGAACGGTGTCTGAAGCTAGCCTGAGGTCTGAGTAGATGAGAGAGTTAGATTATTATTACGCCACTGCACTGTTAGCGCAGCCGAGGCGCCTGCCCATTGCCTACTTTTATCCTGTCTTGCACGTCGAGTGATTAGCTAGGGCTCTGCCCTAGCGCCATTTATATCTCGGCCAGGAGTGGGGGACGAGCGAGGAAGACCTTGCCCTACCCCGGGGGGCTATTGCCCTCAGCCCGGCCCGGCCGCTTTTAGACGATCTGGATCTACATACAATTGTATTTTATGAACATGAAAACTATAATATCTCTTTATTTGTGTTGACAACTAAATAGTTTTTATTTTCTTTAAATAAGTTGGTGGGGCTTAGCCCCTCCTGCCCTTAATGACGCGCCGCCACTGCCCACCAACCAAATTTGTGTCTGTGGCACTTTCTGGATAGTGGCCAGTAAAACTATAAACTATTGGTTTATAAACTATTGTTTACAGTAATTGTAATACCATGTAGTAGTCGTTTCCTCATCTTAAAGAATTGAAATGCTTATTTATTCATTAGACTTAATTTTATATTACTGGTGTTAGACTAGACTCGTATGTAATGTAAGTGAAATCATTCTGCTGCAATATTTGTGCGGAGTTTTTTATAACTCTAAATTTTACATTTAAAATGTAGGCAATTTGTACTGAGATATTTGGTATTGATAAGTTTATGTAAGAATAAAAAACTGTTTGTACCATTATGTGGTATTTTATCAGACTTTCACCAGTATTTAATTCGCTCTTACACGATCGGAAAAATGTCTTTTTAAAGATGTACATTTTGAACAAAAAACTTATTATTTCTTAATTATGTATAGTCGTTGGCGAGTTTTTTATAATTCTAAATTTTACATCTAAAATCTAGGCAACCATGGATTGAACCAACTTTTTGATAAGAAGCTAGCCTGAGGTCTGAGTAGAGGAGAGAGTTAGAGTAGTATAGTTAGAGTAGAGAGTTAGAGCAGTAGTATTAGGCAACCTAATACGGTTGGATTGGGAATAAAATTACCTTTCATTTGATATATAATTTGATTAAATAACAGATGAGGGTATATTAATTACGTTTACTCACTTGTTTAAACCTGGCAACTCCATAGTTGGCCAGAGAGGAAAGTAGGCAACCCATATTTTTTGAATTCCTTGGGGTGAATTCTCTCAGGTAATGTTCGATTTTCATAAATAAAACATCTGGGTAGTTTATCGAAAAAATGTACTTAATCATTTAATTATTTAACATGATCAGCACACAATTTAGCTAGGCAACCTATTTGCGATGAATCAATCTATAAATTCTCTATCATATATTCTTTATTATAATTAAATAACAGATGAGGGTATATATTTCTTATACCGGATCTTAGACTATAATGGGAATTTTAATTGATAAACAATGTTTGGTTTGCTGTAGCAAATAAAGACTGAAGATGACCTTAGAGATGGTCAAAAGGATTCTTAACAACATGTTCTAATTGTATTATTTATCACACCTACAATATCCATCAACTCTAAAATCGTCATAAAATATAAGAAAGTGATCATAAACTTGAATGTTTATATTTATTCTCATGAACAATTTTAAATACAATAAGTGTAGAGTAGAAAAAATTGTGATAACAGCACCTATTGTCAGGCCACATATAACATAACTATGAAAAATTAAACATACCTAGGGGCACTGTTCCAAAATCAATAACACTATCGCTATATTCAAGTGGCGGTATAATCACGTTTCCTCTGAAAATATATATTTTACATTGATGTATAAGGAGCAAGAAAAGCATAAAAAACAAGCCATGAAATAACAAATCAATAAAGTGCTGCCAATAACAATCAGATTTAGATTTTTAGAAGGGTAAACGTGCCTTATTATTAAGTATACTAAAGAAGTAATGTTGCAGGCCTACATTACACTTACTTGATAACGCAGCTGATATTGATCCTTGATTCATCTATCTGGAAGGTGATGGTTTCAGTAAAGATGCCGAGACTGGATCTGGAAACAGATACAAGGTAGGGTCTAGACTGGCCTGGCTCAAGTCTGTAGCACAAAGGTGAGCAGGATATAGTACTACTGGGTTTAGCAGCTTCACTTATGAAGCAAACACTTCCTGCAATGTTTCCTACATTCTCTACTATGACCTATAAAAAAAAAAAAAAAAAAAAAAAAAAATATATATATATATATAGTGTGTGTGTATATATATATGGATGTGTAACTTAGAAAATATAGTGGGATAAGTAAGTATAAACTGAGCCCATAGCCTAATTAATTCCAGAGGGAAGAAAATATTTATATAGACTGGCTTATTAATTTTTTTTTTTTTTCGCCGATCAGAAAACCGGAGATATCTGGTACACGTGTTGTATATCGTTAGAAAGCCCTTGGGAAGAGTACAAAAGTGATGCAAAAACATTTTAAAATTTTCACGTTTCAGGCCCTTTAAAGCAAATAAACACTTTTTACCACTTATTTTCAAACGTTTTTTACATGGTTCACGTATCTCCTCCTAGGGCTTTTATACGACGCTATTAGGCTTTTGAGCCTTAAAAGCCTATGAAATGCTGCTCCAGACGTTTTGCTTTTAAACTCGATAGTACTATTACTTTTTGAGATATGGCACTTTAAATTCCGAGGTACAAGATGGTACATAGGAGGTACATACAGAGAAAAAAAAGTACTCTCCTACTCTGCTTCGTATGCTCTAAAAATGTCCTTTTCAAGGGGTAAGCGCAATCCCCTTTTTTTAGTACCTTCGAGGGAGGTCGAGTACCTAGGCGAAAAACACATGAAAATCATGATTTTCCAAAATTTTGACTTTGACCTTCTGTACCGTTCGTAATTTTTATCGGACGGGGTTCAAAAGGGTACCGGACTTTAGGTCAAATTGTCCTCTTTAGGAATCCGGTTTGTTTTTATACTTCCGATTCCTACTTTGAGAGCCACTTCTATGTGAAGGTCGTACTCCTTGGGTAGCCGCAACCAGAAGGGGACGTTGGACCGATTTGACAGAAGTATCGTTGGAAAGGCCTTTTAAAATGTACTAAATGTGTGCAAAAATATTTTCGAAAAAATGTACTTGGTTGGTACTTTAGTACTTTTAGAGTGCCGGGTAGGGGGTAGGTTACCCAATGTGGGGCTAATAGCGTCGAGGGATTTATCAGCTCGAAAATTCCCTTCGGTCAAAAGTTGCACCAAATAACACTTGAACACACTGTACCCTTTTTGTACCTTTACCTTTGTGGGTTCAGGTACAGAGGTACTTTTAATACCACAGAAGTTATATGGCGCACTGTAAAAATAAAAAAAAATTCAGCTTTTTACTTGTCAAGTATGGGTTTTATTGCCTTTGTACCCATTTCATTAAAATTTATTTTTTATTTCTACTTATTTTTGTACTTATTAAATAAATAATATGTCGGGCTAATAAGGCGGACAAGAATAATTTAATTTAGCAAAATGACAAAAATACATAGGTTCAATTATAAAAACTAATCAAAATGTAATGCGGGTACAAAAGGTACTTAAAGTCTGGGTACTGTGCAGGCTAAATTTTTAATTTAATGTGTTTTGTAAAGGTATCTTTATGTAGGCATTTAGTAGGCCTTCTGAGGCCTTATAATGCGGTTGTACTGAAAAAAAATATTTCTGAACATAAAAGGGTATTTTTGGTTCTGGTTTGTTGAAATACGCAAAAATACTCTACTTTTGATTTGTTTTACTGTACTGTTTTTGCTTTTCATAGGATCGGGCTGAAACTCATATGGTATTTAGTACTTTATAGTAGTAAAGTGTACGTGAAAGGAAAACTTTAAATTTATTACTATACCGGGTACATGAGGGGTAAAAGTTTTTGAAAGATAAATAGCTGTTCTGAACCTAAGTTCAAACCCCGATTAGTTATTTTAACAAGCGAGGTCTACTGTTCACAGAACTGCTAGTACTCAGGGAGTCCTCTTTCATTTAACACCCTACATGATGCATTCCTCAGTTTTTGAGGGATAATTTTTTGGGGCTTCCCTGTTATTTGGTTATTACACATGAAATAACTGCAAAGTTTCAAATTTTTGAGTTGGGTACTTTTGAAGATAAGGTGTGAGATGAAGATGAACGGACTGACAAACAGACAAGGGCAGGAATGTATAAGGTTGTTGTTTTTGAAAAACAAAATTTTGAACAAAATCTACCAAATGTGCAGTTAGAGTACCTGAGCTGAAAACACCTGTAGAAGGTGTATTTCTCCAGTGTCTAAAGAATCAATGTTCAGCTTAATCTTGGGTCCTATTGCTGAGGCAGACAGGCAGAGTGGCAGGCGAGACTCCAATCCGTCTATTTCAAGGAAGGTAAATGTTTCAAACTTGCCTATGCTCTCTGAGGAGAATACCACTGTACAGTTGCAAACTCCACCTGGCCAAATCTCTCCTTTCTTAAATCACAAAAACTTTCAAATTACTCACATAACCAGATAAGAAAAACCTAAAATAAGCAAGTAAACAGTTTATGAAATAAAGTGTAATCAACACTTAATTTTTTGAAGTCTAGAGACCTTCAATGAATAAGAGTTTGCTCAAGGAACCCTTTATCTCTCTAGCTCAAAGAAGAAGAAAAGAGGTATAGTTTAAGCCAAGACTGGATGAAAAAAAAAAGAAGAATAAATTACTTGATTTTAATATTTTAATGAATACTTATAAATTTGTAAAACTATAAAAGTTTAAATTATTAGATCTAGAATTATTACTATGGTAGATGTATGAATGTTCTTTTTCATATGTTAATTTATTCATGAAAATAAAAAAATAAAGTAGTGATGCTAAGTGTACCCCGTAGAATTAGTTATAGATCGAGTACAGGTAACGAGACAGATGGGTAATAAAATCTGTTTTTTAATGTTATTATCAGTTCTACACAGCTCACTTATTCTACTCATGGATTTTAATGTGGTAAGTTACATTCAGTTCACTGAATGTAACCCTGTTTTTACACAAAAATGTGTTTAAAGCACAACTCTTCAGCTTGAGAACTGAAGTAAAATGTTTAGGTTAGAGACTCAGAAATGGCTCGAGTAGCCAAACGTTGCCACATAGTATGAATTACTGTTAGTCTTATTTCTCTTCCTACCCTTCTCAAAGATCCTAATTACTCGATCTATAAAAAATAAAGAGTTAAAATGACATTAAGCAATTAGAATGTGCAACACCATACAAACAAATTTAAATAATAATTGTAGATTTTTATATGAGCATCTGATAAATGGATACTATACTGTCGTATTTATTTAATACCAATATAATAACTTACTATAGGAAATATATTGAAATGTTTGCTGTTGAAGTAGAGGCTATCTGATGTTGCCAGGTTTATATTGTCCCTTGTAATTCTTTCACAGATAATCTGGTGAATATCCTCATCGTACACATCAAAGTGAACTAGTTTGGCAACTTTATTATTTTCTATCTCTTGATATTCTTCATATAAAGATTTAAGCCTAGACAAAAAAATAAATTCAGCATATTATTTAAGTGGAACTTCGATAATAATAATAAGTCTCCCGATTCATCGTCTTTCTCACTTAACTGTCAGGTCACACCTGCCGTGCTCACCCTGCTTTCTTCAACTCCGTGAGTTTCCCATCACCCCTAACCCTCCTAATGTTTGATCACGAAGGCACTACCTATCGACTAGTATGCTTAAAATATACCCGAACAAGCAAAGATGTATTAACTTTTAATTTGGTAAAAAATACCATGTTACTTTTTGCCATATAATTTCTCACTTAACCATATTTTTAATTATCCTTCAAGGCTCCGGATCAGGGAGTGGCAGTTAATCAAGGTTACGCTGTAATTTATATGAAATTTCATAAAGATACGAGTATAAAAAAAAAATTGTAGAAAAAAGAATTTAAATGTCGGTATTACAAGTGTAGAAAATTTGAGTGACATGTTTACAATTAACCTTTTGATCCTGGTAAAAGCTGGAGAGGAAGCCATCATCTTGGGGTCAGCAGCTGGGAAAATCTACGCCTACTATTAAGAATACTTTAGGTAAAACAACATAATCATGAATGCTGTACCTAAACTTACCACAATACTACAATATAAAAAATATTGTTTATAATTTTGTGAAGAAATTGATTCAGGATTTTTTTTTTTTTTTTTTTTTTTTTGTTCATGACGA
Source organism: Gerris lacustris (assembly GCA_951217055.1). Classification (NCBI taxonomy): domain Eukaryota; kingdom Metazoa; phylum Arthropoda; class Insecta; order Hemiptera; family Gerridae; genus Gerris; species Gerris lacustris. Next base: position 37,311,686 of record OX578278.1, read on the forward strand.
GGAACTACAAGCCTCCAAATTACCACAACATAATTCCATGGTAAGACAACTAAACCAGATGTCAGATCAAAATCAGAAGAGAGGAGTCACAGTATTGTAGAGCAATCTAATGTGCTGAGAGCTTTACTTTCTATTAACTGCCCATGCAGTCTATAAAAGTAAAAGGGTTGATAGCCAATATGCAATTTAAGACTGAATTTTTAGTTGGAAAATAGTCTTACATCCTAAAAAAAACTTGAATTAAGCTTGGTTTTTTATATCTTAATTTAATGAAATTTATAAAGTTCTTACTTAGAGAGTGTTTTATGATCATCCTCAAGAGATTTGAATAAATGCCACTGGAAACTGACAACATATTCAGTAGAGTTGTGCACAGATACAATGCCCTGTCTTTTCATGTTCATATAAGTGTCAGGTATGTCTACCCTGGCACAGCTCAGGTATACATTCCCAAGCTCACTACTTCCCTCCACAGTCATAACCACCTTCTCACCTGCAGAGCAATAATTCTTATTATCGAATCAACAATTTTTAAGCTAATAATATTTAGCTTTTTTGTGTTATGCTTCATAAGAAAATATATTTGATACCCTAGTTCACAGACTTGTTAAACAACAATATTCTAATCCCCCACCCCCAAAAAAAATGGCATCAGCTTTCACTTAAACATATTTGATACCATTTAAAAAAAGAAAAATGTAATACTTTTAATTAAAAAATATTCTCACCTGTTTCAAATATGACTGTAATTTTATTCTTCCAATTGCCCAAGTAAGGAGTACAGAATGTGACAGTAACAGTGGCTATTTCATCTGGGCCAAGGTATATCTTATCTGGGTCTATTATAAATGGTCTGTCAAGGCAAAAAGTTAAAACAAAACCTATGAGTAAGGAAATGTTAGATTTCAAGATATGTAAAAGTTAAAATTAACTAAAAAATGTAAAAAAAAAACATACCTTTCTACAGTAAAATTTGCTACAGCCATGCAGCAGCTGATATTTCTTATTATTAGAGTTTTCTTGGACTCAACTTTGACTGGTGTTATTGGTAGCAGAATTCTGTCAGGTAAATCAAGCAACTGTCTTGGGGAAAGTGCTGTCAAAAAGAAACAAAATCGTTAGGCTCCTTACATTCACTGAGTATGGTAAAAAATTGTCATGTATTATAACTCTACACCTGCTAGCTGAAGGCTACACACTGTTGCGTCTACATTTCTAATGGAGATCTATACTTAACAAAAACAGAGTGCAATTACATAATAAAGTTACACAAAAAAATACAGTGAAACAAGAAAATAACACACTTGGGGAGTACCTATGATAGGAACAATGAAGGATTCTTCGTCCTCAGAAGTGAATAAAATCTTGTGAAAGTAGTCTGTAGGAAGAGAAGGAGTGTGTTCCACATTAAACTTTACTGTCATACCAGCTGCTAGCTTACGCACTGCAGACTCCCTGTATTTGACTCTGATGTTAGGGTGAGTTTCACATGACATCTTTAGGTGTCTGCTAACCTACAGAAGTGCATTTAAACCATAGAAAAATTAAAAATTATAGGAAGAATACATTTAAAATAATTAAAGATAAAAAGAACTTTTTAAATACTACGTTTTTAAATTTTCAGTCGAATCATATGTAGTGTTGATAATATAATTGTTATTGTTATATATAGTGTTAGTGATAAAAAATATAGAATTAAAAATTAAAATATAGAAAAAATATAGTATATTAAAAATATAGAATTAAATTCAATAAAAATATAGAATTTATTTACTTAATATAAATGACAACCAACTAGACAGCTGATCTTAAATCTATAAAAGGACAAATCTTTGCACATCGGATCTCACCAACACCGAATCTAAGCCGTGACATTGATATGCCCCGTGTAGTGGACAGTAAGAGAAGAAAAATGAGTACAAGTAAAGAAGTACAGATGCAGAAAAATTAAACTGATACTTAGGACACAAGTGTAAACAAACCTGTAACAACAGTACATGGATGGGTGGCCGTTTTGAACTGAGTGATTTTTTTTATTTTTTAATATCACATTTAAAAAAAATATATTTTTAATATATTTTATTTAATTATTTGAATTTTGGCGGTATTTTGACAATAACAAACTTTGAACAACAAACAAACTTTGATGTCATCAAAATTATAGCACAAATAAATAATTATATATTCGCTTATAACTCTTAAACTAATTAATGGAATTTCATCGGGTTTTTGTATATTTGTTCCTTAATTTTTTTCGGTTCCAACGCTATACGTCGAAAACGTATTTATACTTTCAGTATTATTAACCGACAAAGTTTCAAAATTCAAAAATTGATAACTTCGAAATGGCGGCCAATATCAAAATGAAATTTGGTGGGCTTGTTTGTCATACAGAGAGGTACATTCGTGCCAAATTTCAACTCTATCAGGACAATTTTTTTAAACATTTGCAGACTCAGCAAACTATATAAAAAATTGAAAAAAAAATGGTTACCCCAAAAATGTCATAAATAAATGTTGGCATATAGCTTTAACAAACACCTCCAACAAAAACAACTTAGATAATATCCAATTTTATAAATCGCTTACATATATTAAAGGCCTATCTGAGAACATCCAGAAAACGTTTAAAGAATTTGATTGCTAAGATTTAAAATTTGGACTAAAACCTATAAACAAAATAAAAAGTAACTTCCACAACAATTTAAAAGACAAAACTGAAAAATTAAAAAAGACCAATGTTATTTACAAAATAGATTGCAAAGACTGTAATAAAATATATATTGGAGAAACTATGCAAAATCTGGAAAGCAGCACATTCAAGCAAAGAACGGCAAAACTACCATAGCTATTCATACCGCAAATCTTAATCATCAGATAAATCAGGATAGTATCAAAAAAATAATCCCATACTATATGTCCTGACAACTATTTAATGATTAAATTCAATTTATAAATTAAAAATAATTTTTTAAAAACAAAACTCCCGCCTAATAATCCATTATCATATACATAAAAAAATGAATTTAAAATTACTTTTCAAAAATCTTTGTATGTAACTTATAATAATATAATAAAATAATATTATAAAATTTTTAAAAATAAGATAAAATATATATCAATCTGAATAGTAGACGAAGGTTTCAACTTAGTTACCTCAAGTTTATAGTTACCAGATAAAAACGTGTTTTTTGTATTAGTTTTAAGTTTTAATTTAATTAGTGATGAATGAAGATAACAATTCATTTAAACTCTTTTTGAATTTTTTTAAATTGGTATACACTATAAAAAAAAAGATTTATGACAAACCAACTCAGTTGAGTAATAATGTATTCCAATCTTTTCAAAACTAGGTAAGATGTAAATTTTAATTTTATTTGTTATTAGTTGTCAATGTCTATAATGAAGTTATGTTAATACTTATTATATTTAATGTTAATCAATATGTATACGGAGTGTTAAAAAGATACTTTATGATGTTTTTAGGCATGATTATGCCCCGGAGGGGGACGAAATATAGCCAGTGCTCACACTAATGTGTTGAATTATATCTTTTCACCCTAATTGACCCAACAGAAGAAAAAAGTATTGAAGAAATAGGGACAACAAACTACTTATCAATTTTTTTACGATTTTTTTAAATATTTGCAGACTCAGCAAACTGGGTTCAAGATGGCGGAAGAAGTTGATTTTCCGGGAGGCACCACTACAGGTAAGGACTGATTTTTCTGCCAAGTTTCAACTCTCTAGGTTAATTACCTTGGGCGCTACAATGATAACATAGACACATACACACACACATACATACAGACGTCATGCTGAAAACCACTCAGGAGGTCCTAAAAAAAAATTGTTGGGTGAAAACAATACTTTTCCTATATACCTTCGGAGAAGGTGAGGAAAAGTAAAAATCATATTTGAAACCCGTCAAATTGAAGAACGTAAATATGTCAAAACAAATAAAATAACTTGCGGATTTTTTCCGACCTAACTTTCCATACAGCAAAATTTGCAGAAAACGAATTAAATAAGCCAACTGACACTGCACCTCCTAAATTTATTCAACCCTGGTGTATTGATACTCACAGTACACAGAGCAACTTTAAGAGCAAACATGAGATACAGCTCTAAAAATTCTATCATGAAGTATCATATTGCTTTTAGTTTGAATTTTTTACTACAAAAACCTCTACCCGTCTAATGAGGCACGGAATTGGAGCTAAGATACATCAGAATCACTTCAAATTGGTTGAACAACATCTTTAATCAAATCAATAGCTGGCCATACACGGACAGTCTTTCATTTCGAAAAAAACGCGGCATCTTTCCGAATCATTTCTAAAAGCTCGTGAGTTAGTGGACTGTAGCACATGCCATGAAAATTCGGGAAATGATTTGATGAACGATTCGCGAAAAATATCCTTCTGATTATTATCTGCGTTAGTGGCCATTAACACACGAGAGGAAAACAGGAAGGGATTCGCTCCATGCCACGTGCGAGGCCAAATGCCACGATAAATAATGGTTTTCTCCCATAGACCAACGTTTTTTCCTTTCAAATGATAACGCGCCGCGCAATCACTTGAGAAATCCCTTCGTCAAAAAATTCGACCCCATTTTCCCTTGCCACTCTTTCCTCTCCTGTATTATCCTCTCACGTTTCCACATGACATGATTTACCAAGGGAAGAACTTTCGGGTTACATTTACTCCACATTTTCCTTTCCCGTTCTTTCCTTTCCTCCTTTCCTCTGCCGTTTGTACATGCCGCGACTTTCGGAATGAAAGAGAGTCCGTGTATGGTAAGCTAATGTAAATAAGAATATTATTTTTAAAAGAAGAAAAACGTTTGATACATAAAATACAAAAAGTTAAATTTAGAAAAGAACCTATGGATAAAGTTTGAAACATCAACAATTAATAGACTGGAAAAAATTTGGAGCATACCCCTTGTTTCCAGAAGGTTTAGTCAATTGGTTTGGGTTTAATTCTCCTTAACTTTCACAATTCTATTCTTACAATATTTCTTTAATAACTTTATTGCTTCCGAGCTAACCAAAGGTATAGGAAGCATTGTGATCATTCAAAAAAACAAAATTCCTGGACAGAAATTCGTTTGAAATCAGGAAACATTTTTGGCCTCGTGTCTTTAGTCTTTCTGTCCATCAGCATTTTTGTGAATTACCATAAACAATTAGACTACGCCAGATCTGCCTCCGGAGGTAGTGGCCACTAGGCCGGAGCCTAGTGGCCAGGCGAGTAATGCATGTGAAACAACCTTAAAGAACATTTGAGACCAGCCACACCACACTCTTGGTTCCTAGGCGAGTTACCTAGCGGGTCGCTAGACAACCAGTAAATTCAGTTCTATCTGGCGACTCACCAAGCCACTAGGCTCCAAGTGAGGTGGCTCCGGTGTGGCTTTAGTCTTAGGACAACTAGCTGTGAAATATTTAAAAGAGGCTAACATAGACCTTATTATTTTGTGTAGGTGTAGCGTCAGTCTGTAAGGTATGAATTTTAGTATTTGACACTAAGGTTGGTAGATTTAGATGAAGAAAAAAAGCCACCAGACGTTTATCCTGAGGGCCTCGTTACTCTTGTAGTGATATTTATTTTTGCCTAGTTGGCCCGATCTTCAAGACTTCCTGAGATCCTGAGCTCATATTGGCTCCCCACCCCATTGTTTCGAACTTTGAAGTGAAAAGCAGCAGACGAGGAGTAGAAAGTTAGTTTATAAAGTTTCACATTTGTCCGATAAACTAGAAATAGAAGTTAAAGTCCCAGGAACCGATAAACGACATACAAATAGAAACAACATTGTTAATTCAAATTCCGGCGGAAATGTTCATTGATCTTTCTATATTCATCTTCTATTATATCGTTATAACAGACAGAAACCAGATTTAATCCTTACATAATTATTATTATTATTTTTTTTTTTCTTTTTGGGTTTTAGTCCCGATCAACTGCCAGGGTTATTACAGGACGGGGGTTATCCGGCCACTTTACTCATCTAATCGATGAGTGTGTCATCTAATTCATCAGTGTGAAACATGTCTTACCCCACTGGGATTCGAACTCACAGCCGGGGTTTAGACCTTGGTTTCAGAGTCGAGTGTGCTAACCCCTCGTTATTATTATTTATTATTATTATTATTATTAATTTACATTAATTGAAACATAAAATGAAAACAACATAAATATATTGTAGCATAATGTATGTATGCTACAATGTACAAAATAACCATTGTCAAATTATAAAATAAAAAAAACAGTGTAATAATGCCTAAGAGCAGAAGGAGACTCATAGCTAGATCGAGATCTGACAAAAAAAACTAGTCAATGTCCCTTACAAGAAGAAGTGACCGATATTTTTAAGAAATGTGATCCTATTGGTTTTCTCTATGTACACACATTGTTAAAAATATATTGTCAAGCTTATCAGTGGCGCTTCTTGTAAAGAAGTTATTTCTTGTTAACAAGACAAGACAAGTTATTAAAGAGCACCCCCCTCCCCCCCTCAAGAAAATTGTCTGGATCCACCACAGTCATCAGGTAAATTATCTATTCCATAGAAGTTGCATTCATGTAATACGGCTATTGGGAACACCCCCCATACACACACATACACCCAGAAACTAATACTGTAATGCTTCGAATATAAGACGCACTTTTTTCCGTTTTTTTCTCCAAAAATCGGGGTGCGTCTTATATTCGAGGAGCGTTTATATATGATGCATTATTTTTTTTCCAAGATTTTTGGTTCGAAAATCATGATGCGTCTTATATTCGGGGGCGTCTTATATTCGAAGCAATACGGTATATATATTAAAGATGAATGAACATTTATAAATAAATGAGTACCCTTGATGAATTGGTGACTGCAAGAGTTAATGTTGTCGTGCTGTGAGCAGCTACATTTTGAAATAGAATAATACTCGGTGTAACTTTGAAGTGAACTAAACCTGGATAATCAGGCAAACTTAGAACCTGTCTCACTCCTCTTGATAATTCTTTAAATCTTTCTTCTGTAGTGTAGGACATTTCCTTAAGGTAAATGCTAGGACTAACCTGTAAGTTAATAAATGTGTATTATTATTTTATAAATCTACAAATTAAAAACTAAAGAATTAGCAACAGCCTATTTCAAAAATAGTACCGCAGAATGTGTACAATCAAATGAAAGTCCTATTCTAAATGATTAAATGAACTAAATTAAACAGAATCCTGTGATATTGTTTTCGTCAATTATTAAATACTAATATTTTAATTTCTTTTTGAAACTTATTTAACGGCAAGGTTTTAGTTTCAGTTTTAAGTTTATTATACAGCTTTATTCCCAACAACAGACTTGTTTAATCTATGCTTCGGTACATATAACCTATTCTTATTTTTAGTTTCATACTTATGCCCTACTATACATTGTACAGATGAATATTTGTTTTTACATAAATTAACACTACATATATATATAAATTTACAATTGACATTATTTGTAATTTATTAAATATATCTTTACAGTGGTCTCTCTGACCTGCTCCTGTTATAATTCTTAATGTTTTTTTCTGTTGAATCAATAAATTTTCTACATTAACATGACCCCAAATGATTAGGCCGTATCTTATTCTGCTCTCTACCATTGCACGATATACCATTATTAAAGCCTCTATTGGTAAATACTTTTTTAACTTTCTAAAAGCAAAAATATGAGAGGATAACTTCTAACAATAAAAAATCCCTCACTTATCTAATTTATCAATTAGTCATGTAATTATTCTGAGACATGACTCTTGTATAGTGTACAAACATAATTTACCATGAAATAAAAGGTTAACTACTAGATAAATGCGGTGTTGTTGGGCTCATAAACCCGTTAATCTAGCTAATAGAAGTAGATGTGGTGCCACATGTGAGTAAAGAATCCTCTAGTACCCTGGTCTCTCATGGACTTTGTTGCCATAGATCAGTTTCTTATAATATGGTTTATCTACATTTAATTTTATTAAAAATTAAGTGAAATTAATAAAGCAAATATGATGTTTGGTTTAATCAAGATATTGTATGGGAGATTAATTTGATTGCCTAATAAACAAGTGAAAAGAATTTTAAAGGGAGGGTAAGGGATTTAAATTTATTTTTTTATTAATAATAACAGAAAAATTCAAGTTATAGAATTTACCTGCAAATCTTCGTAATTAGTAGGCGTGTCTAGAAGTAAAGGAAAGAGTTTCATAGTAGGAAACCTGTAGTCAGTAGATTTACAAGGTTCAGTGTCAGAGATCTTTATAAAAGGCGAGCTTAGCTCCTTCGAAGGAACATCAAACACCTTCTCGGAATCCATCTTCTACAGAAATTTATAACGCATTTTTAATATGAATATCTATTCACTGGCTAAATAGCATGCTTAAACACATAGGTTCCCAAACCCAAACTTATTTTACATTACTGCCCCCTGCCAAGAAAAAAAAACTGCTAACACTTTGGAAGGACCACGCCAAAACAGCAATGCTGCCATGCAAGGCAGGGTGAGCTTATTATTGAGGTAATTTTTTACCCCTAGGTTCTACAAAATATGAGCTGGCTTATCATCAAGTTCAGTTAAAGAAGAGATCCATTATGAAAAATTATTATTAAAAAAAAATAAAAAAATAAAAGAAAAAAAGATGGGGAAGGCGAGTTTGGTTTTAAACCTGTCCACACTGAGAGAGGCAACTTGTGTGAGGCACTTTGATTGTGGGCATAAAACTAATTTAGTTGTAGCTCAGCCTTACACAGCGAGAGAGATGTCCCTGGCCTAATGTAAATGCAGCCTAATGTTATTCATGGTTGGTAAGTATTGAATTTGGTTGCCGTAGAAACTGGATATTAGAATATAAGCGGCAAAATGTTATCAAATAAAGCAGAGCTACTCGAACAGTATAAATTATTATTTTATTCATTTTAGTTCTAGTGCTAAGAATCTAAGCAATATTCTTAGTAACAATTATTGAATCTCCACACCTTATAAAAATATGGGAAATAAAATGTGAGCAAGGAATAAATAGATTAACACAGGTGGCATTCAAAATCATCTGTTTTAATAGGAATAGGCTAGGACAGGGTTTGGCAGCCTGCGGCTCTTTTGATGTCAAGATGCGGCACTCCAGTTCCATGCGCAAATATTAATAATTATTTTACTTTCAAAACTCATAACAAATATTATACTGCAAAAAAAAAAATAAATAAAATAAAAATAAATATATATATATATATATATATATATATATATATATATATATATATATATATATATATATATATATATATATATATATATATATATGTATGTGATCTGAGAGGGCAATTAATGTAAAATAAATCAATAAATTTGATAAAAAAAATAATAAAAAATTATTTTAATTGTATAGAAGTTAATAGAAAGGGTAAAGCTTGGGTCGCCAAGTGACGTCATACACCCAAGCGACTTACGAAGATTTGAGTTTTTATATGAATAAATATTATTTCATACTTAAAGCTATTAATTTTAAATCAAAAACCAAATTAATATACCTAATCCTAATCAAATACCATAATATTGAAATAAAAATGTTAGTAGCTCTAAAAACTGGGAAATTTTGTAAATTGTAACTTTTGGCTCTTCCGTCACAAAAGGTTGCCGACCCCTGGGCTAGGAAGAACTATGGTGTGCGAAATTATTAACCACGTCAACTGAAAAGTAATTGGTGGGTGTGGAAAGACCAACCTAAACAACAGAACTCGTTCATAAACCTTTGGTGGTTTATAGAGACAGTTGCGAAGGCTTTGAACCAAGCCCAGACCATGGTTAGTAAGGTACCATAATATTATCTTCTGTGATTGAAAACATTGTATACTTTACCATGCTCCATAATTGAGGCACTCTTTTACTACTTTTCAACATTTTATGAATATAAATATGGGTGATAGATAAAGTAAAAGAGGGGTATGGGGGCACCCCTTTTACTTTGTTACCCACTACTTTCTTTTCTGTAATGGTGGGTAACAAACTAAAAGAGTACCCTTACTGTCCTCTGTCTTCCTTCATTTTAACCACCAGTCGACATGGTTACTCTTTCTGAACTCACCCCTAGAATCAGGGGGTTTATAGTTGGTTTAATGAAGCTGAGAGGGATCTACAGACTCTTGGTGTTAGAAACTGGAAGATTGTAGCCCAAGGTAGAGTTGGACGGCAATGAACATATAACACAAATGTTAAAGGCAACCGAATCTACCCAGGACTGTTAGCCAAAAAAGTAAAGTAAAGTGGGATTTCAAATACTAACAATAATTAGGCCATTTCAAAGTAACGAAAACTACCAAAAAACCAGTAAAATTGAAGAATATAAGACGGTTTGTATTGTAGAAAAGTGGGTGGGGACTCACTTTAACGTATTTTTTTGACAAAGGGAAATCAACTCTCCTATATAAAAATCGGCTAATATTAAGTTAACGCTACGGTCGAGAATCGCTTGGCGGGGCAACTTTGTTTAATTTGTGCACTTAGGAGATTAAAAACAGTACAGAACCTTTGTCAATCATTACATTTGTATGATTTAAACATTTGAGAAATTATATATGTATGATTTGTTCATAGGAGAGTTGATATCCCTTTGTCCAAAAAATACGTTGGAGTGAGGCCCCGCCATCTTTTCTAGAAACCGTAGCGTATTCTTAAGATTTACCTAAAAATCATACATTATATAATCTCTCAAATGTATAGATCAAACAAATGAACTGTTTTACAAAGACTAATAAAAAAAAGCGAAATATGAAGAGCGTTTGGTAAAGCTTTAAGCCCGAAAAAACACTGTTTTGATCAGATTACACTTTGGAATTTAGATATAACAGAAGAGATTAGGTATGCCCTCAATGATTTACACAAATCTTTGATAAGTTAGTTTGCTTTAGATACTTGAGAAAGTCAAAGGAATATAACTTAAATAAAAGCAATTTTTAAGTTTTTGGTAGTTTTCATACTACGGAAAGTTAAATTTTAATTTAAATCAAATTATAATTATTATTAACTACGGGAAACAGACAGTGAAAAATACACTCCTGTGCCGGGATCCGGCACAGGAGTGTATTTTTCACTGTCTGTTTCCCGTAGTTAATAATAATTATAATTTGATTTAAACTTAAATAAAAGGTAATAAAAGTATTATACTAGTAGGAAGCATAGAAGGTCCTAAAGTTTTATGTCAGAGATACAGGTGTCTCTGACATCTACCTACTACCTGTAGCCTCCTACGTAGATTTACCAAGTATAATTTCCTTCCAACAAATATTCAAAACGAATTAAGATTATTACAAAAAACCACCTTAGTTTTAAATGTAGGTTTTTCCCTAACAAAAAAACTGACAAAAGCATACCTGTCTTAATTCTTAAAGTGAAGTCTTCAAATCGGTACGATTCAATCCAGTAAAGGGTTTTCCAATAGATAACTTCAGTGACGTTATATTAAAATGTCATCATTTAAAACTTCACTCAACTTTGTTTATTTAGGAAATTTCATTAAGAAACAAATACCTACTCTTCGTAAGCCTAGAAAAAAAACAAAAAACACAACCAAGAGATTTTTGAACAAGGTCAAGGCGAGCGGAAAAACTCTTGCCCTTGGCCTTGAAAACGGAATGTTTAGCTGATGCTGAACTGAAATGTAATTTAGTTCAGAATTTAATACTCAGCATTAGTTTTTATGTTTACAAGGTAAGGTAGTAAGCCTTCAATAGACTTTTTGCATGATTAGTTTTAAATCTAATATTACACCAAACTTTCTACATAATTTTTGTTAGGTTAACCTATATTAAAACCTACCTTATTTTTATTTATAATTCAAAACAAGGTGGAGGGGGGAAGGCGTAACTTTATACTTATTAAAAAGAATCCAATGCAATTAAGTTTCGGTTCATATATTTATTGTTTTTACTATCGATGAAACTATTTGGCTAAAGTAAATTGTACGGCGTCAGTGTCATCAAAACCTTAATTATCGGCCAACGAGCGGCCGTTGAAAATTCTAGGGCAAAAAAAAAAATGTGTAAATGAAATAAAAAAATTCTGTAAACTGGGAAGGCGAAATAATTTTTACGAACAATTTTTTTTATATGATAAGAGCCGAAAATATCTATATACATTTAATAAAAGAACATCATTTCTATAATCCAACGGATTTTATGAAACTCCAAATACATACAAGGGGGTAAAAGTTTGCGCTTTCACAAACTTAACACTCGTAATATGTCTCAGGTTAGGAGTTTTGAAGCGGAAAAATATTAGAATTAAATAATTATTACGACGGTGGATACATTTCAATTAATTTTTTTTTCTCGCTCCAATCCAAAATCTAAATCCACATCAGCTCTTACTCTTACTCTTACTTGTTAGTCAATTCGTCACTCAGTATTCAGATGAGAATGAGAAAATTGAAAATTTACGAATTAGGAATTTGAAACACTTTTTTAGCCAGGGTTGCCTCTACATTATACTGTATTTAAATTTATTGTTATATATTAAATGCATTATTAGTTCATAGTAATGTTAAATTTTATTCTCTATATATAGTCTGAATTTTATTTTGTACATGGAAAAATAAAACGCGTAATAAATAAGTTGTAAGTGGATAATTAAATTCTTAGATCTTTACTTAGTATAATAAATTGTAAATATATTTATATATGTATGTTAATTTTAATCAATAAGCGTTTATTCAATTAAATTTAAGCATAGTCAAATAATTATTTTAATTCATAATACTGATAAAAAAATGAAAATCATTAAAATCAAAGTTAATATTTACTTTTGGGCATGGTTTTGGCAGCGATGCCCCCTCCTTCCACCTCAGGCTCAGTCCTCAGTCTCTTCAAGCGTTGTGTTCGAGTCGGTGTCCGCGCCATCGCCTCTTCGCTTTAATCAGGGTTAGAGCATTTTTATTCTCCCTCAACTAACTTTATAAAGCCGCGTTTACACTATCCAAGCATACTAGGACCAAGTCAGCTTTGCTTTGACACTACTTGGATCGTGTAAACAACCCTGTTTACACGATCCAAGTCAACTTGGACCTCCAGGTTGAGTTGGATGGGCTCCAACTTTTTTGATCAAAGTAGACTTTGATGAAAACAAAAATGGCGCTCACCTGACAAATTAAGGATGATTCACGCTACACCGAGCCGGGGCCGTGCCGTGCCGGGCACGAGGCTTGTTGAAAAAATGTTGTATAGATTTTAAATAAAGCAATGCACAGTACAACGGGCACGACACGAGTCAGGACCGAGGCTCGGTGGCGAAACGTTAGGGTACATTGTTTTCACGCGCCTGGCCCGTCCCCGCCTCGGTCCCGCCTCGTTGAGGGTTGAGGGGTCGATCCACGCTACAACGAGCCTGGGCCGTGCCGGGGCCGAGCCCTCCCATCGTCGCTCTTCGCTATAATATCTCATCCTTTTCTAAATTTTTTATTACTTTGTGGCTGTATAATTTTACTGTGGTCTTCGATTTTACTGTGGCAGTTAATTTTTAATGTAAAGTTTCGCATCAAAAATCAATTTGTGTGTTTTGCTTCCGAGCGTACCGAAGGTAACGGAAGCATTGTGTTCACTTTTGAGAACAAAACACTTTTATGCCTCCGATTTTAAAAATTCCAAGACAGAAATCCGTTTCAGACATCAGGTAACATTTTTGGTCTCGTGTCTGGCAGCCTGTGTGTCCGCGAATTATGAAACGTGTGACGATAACTTGAGTAAATGACCGATTTTGATGAAATTTGGTAGACATGTTCATTTTACCAATACCCAGGACGAGTTCGTTGGACAACGTTATCCGTCCAAGCGTTCACGAGCAACGCTCGCGTAAACGTGAACTTCAAATTTATAATTGGAATTTTAGGTCGGGAAAAAATGTAACTTCATCTATTCAATGAGAAAAACATTTTTTTCATGTACAATTTTTAACAGCTATGAAGTGTTAAAGATCGCTAAAACTATTAATAGTTTTTACACAATAAACAATATAAAAATAATTTTAATGTTAATATAACAATAAAGTTCAAAAATACTAAAACAATGCTATAGACCATCGTGTCCCAACCTTTTTGATGCCGCGACCCTATAAATGTCTCCTTAACATTTTCGCGGCCCTCCTAAAATATAGTGTATTGCATATTGCATACCCTGCAATCCTTGCAGGGCTCCAAGAGCCTGAATTCTACTAAAATCATTACTGGATAAGAGAGGAGGGACTGTAGCCTGATATATTCTTTTAATAAACTGAGTACACAGATCATCTTAATACGGTTATGGCATTGATTGATATGTTTATTTTTTTATCTTGTCTGTTCTGAATTATATCAGTTTTGTATTACATAAGCATAAGAGCGATTAATTCCTATAGACTTATGTTTGCGGGCCCGCACAAAGACCATTTGTCCGAATTTTATAGTAAAGAGTTTAAAGCTTCTAGGAAGTTTTATTACTTCTTGTTGCAATACCCTTTATTTTTGTCAACCTTTCAAGTGTTCGTTTTTATCTTTTCTAATAAATTTATTGATATAATTTTATTATTTTTACTTAAATAAATTAAATTTATATACCTATTTTAATTCTATTGAACTTATTTATGTATGGTTTTTGAAATTATTTTGTCTGTATATAGTTTTAAAGATTTTTCGCGGCCCTAAAATATTTTGTTGCGACCCTGTTTTGGGTCGCGACCATAGGGTTGGGAAACGCTGCTATAGACGGTGTGGGTTATTAAATAGTGGCATGTAAAACAAGATAAATAAATATTACACATTAGACCCACGAATTAAAAAAAAAATTATATTATATTAATAATTGATATTATTTTTAAAAAAATGGCAGTCAGTCATTACATTTTTATTTTTATTTTTTGTTAATAACTTAGACATGTAAGAAAAGATACAAAAATATTTCACAATGAAATCTACCGAAAAGGCTCGTTTATTAAACAAATATTTCACTTATCAATACAATGTTTAAAAAATAAATAAGTAATTAGCCTCAATCGAAGTCATAAAACAATGCAACATGGTGATTTTTTTTTAGTGCTTCAAGCATTGTTAGATCGAAAAGAAAGCATTCAATGACAAAATTGCATAGGACATAACCTGGGTATTTTTAGGAGTACTGCAATTGTTTTTATTTCCGAATCCCACTGATATATATGGTCGAAAATGTGAAATCCAGAAATTTTGAATTAGGATCTTTCAGTTCAGGCAACCTTCAACTTCCATTTCAACGTGGAAAAAATTAGAACGCTATTAATCACAAGACCATGTGAGGAACTTTATAAAATCATGAGCCGCTTTTTAAGAAGAATTCTAAAAAGAATCGAAGCGGCTCACGGGGACGGGATACTCGATTTGAGAATCTTGCATTCGTGAATCGCATTCCGGAATCTAGTGTGAATGAGGCCTAAGCCTGGTTCTTTCGTGCGCTTTATATTTTTAAATATATTAAATTATTTACATCAATCTCACCATGAAACGAAATCATGATTTCGTTCAACGAATTGATTATTTTTTTAAGAGAGTTAAACCATATCCACAAAAAGTGACTTCTTATTCTGAATCTCTCACATCTTGCACTATTTCTGTTTTGTCATCTTAACCAAGGTTCATTTTCCTCTGTTGTAAAAAAAAGTTCTTCTACCATCCCTGTCTCGCAATTAAAATTGTCTCTGTTTAATTGAAGAAGCCACCTTTTCAGATTTGTCCCTCAGAGATGTCTCTACTGATCAGGGGCGGGTCCACGGGGGGGGGGGGGGGAAATTTCCCCTCCAAAAATATTACAAAATTACGATAAAATAACTGCAATTATTTGAAAATACAGCTGAAGAAAGCTGTGAAAATGTTTCAAAAATTAAGCAGAAACCATTTTAAACAAACTTTATGTTGAGTTTTTTTTTAGCAAAAAAAAGCCTAAAATTCACCATTTTGAACCTAATTTTCTAAAATCCCCCCCTCCCCCCCAAGAAAATTGTCTGGATCCGCCACTGCGCCACTGAGGTGTACGGGTAGCTCTATGTATAATATCGTATAGCTTTATTTATAATACTTTGTATAAACTAATGATAAACGTCGAGGAGTGAGTATTTATTAACGCTATTTCCAAATTATAAATGCCATTTTGTTACAAGTAATAAGGTGTTTTCATTTCAGTAACAATAAGACTATTAATCAGAAGGCTGTGATGGCAGTTTTTCTGTTCTGATTGTGAATAAAGACGTACGTAAATACATCACTTGTAAACTTGGTACCTTCCATTTCACACGTCCTCAAACTTGTTCTCAAATATATAACAACAATCGGTTCTCCTTCAAAAACAGATCCTTATCTTACTTCGTCTCTTTAATGCTGAAGTGCTTTAAACTTCACCTCTCTTTTTTTCTTTTTTTTTCTTCACGAGAAATAAGTATAAAAAAATACAACAGTTATATTATGTTTCCAGCCGTCTTCTTATCAGAGAATTTAAATCGACACCCAACTGCAGCGCCACTGTTGTGAATGATGTTTTGTAAATGGACCATTTATAAATGATGTTTATATCCTACGACGTACGGCTCATGCTGGAAATATATTTTTATTTATCTTTATGAATTGTTTTCTGACTATTATGCAAGCGAGATAAGATAGCTGAGAACCGCCCTACCCAATAAACAGCTTTTGATCGATCAAGTACGATTCTACTGCTATTTTACGCCAACATTAAATATTTTTTTAAAAGATATTTATTAATCAAATTATCTTTAAAATCATTCATAACAACAATTATTGCCGGTGCAATCCCACCAATTAAGCACAGTTTTCTTTTCTATTTTTTCATTCTCATAATGTATGTAGTGTCTATTTTAAAGCATTGTGATAGCGTAAAAATTTTCGATTTCGATTGGTTTACAGATTTCTAGGTTCCATGAGTCCAAATATAGTGGTTGTTTAAAAATCTGATTTTTTTAAAAAATATCTGCTAACACGTGGAGGAGAAATTACTGAACTGATTTCTGTCTCCTATTGCCATCTTGTCCAAAAACTCTCTTTATTATCTCTCAAAAAGGTTCTGAACATTTTTATTATACAATTTTAAACTTTATTTATGACTTTGACTTAAATATCTAAAAAGTACCCAAACTTTTATAGGGCCAAACAATGTTTTTAGAAAGGGGGAAGGGTAGTTAATAAAATTAGACATTATAGGTGCCGATTGAATTATTTTTTATCGAGCAATGATGAATTAGTCTGGAGTCCGGAAGTTTTTCAAGTATATACCCTATCCTGTATCGATAAGGAATGATTCAATCGACCTGAAAGTTGTCTCGATCGATCCAGCTTATTAAAATGCGTTTAAAAGAATACCTCACCTGATTAATTGAAATTAAATGACCCCTTCCTTATAAAACTTAGCTTAACCCCCTTACTTCTGGTCCGCTTCGGACAAAGACTTTGTCTTGACAGTGGAATTGTATTTTTTAATATTTTATGTTAATATATTATGTTAATTTTTTTTGTCTCAAATGTTACGATTTTAAGAATAAAAAAATATAGATGATATGATGAAAGAAATGATGAGATATGATGATGTTATAGTTCTGAAGAACGAACAATTTATATATCTCCGATTTCACACGGGACCATAAATGTTCTCTGATAACTGGAACGGATTTCTGTCTTGGAATTTTGAAATCGGAGACCTAAAAATATATTTGTTCTTTAGAACGACCATATAGTATCAAATTTTGACAGATTTAAAAAACGGGAAAATTTAACAATAATTGGTTATAAAAGCATAAAATCCTTAGTATACGAAATAGTACGGGAGGAAGCTATGTCCCACACTAATTGGCAGAATATTAACTTAGGTGACATTGTTAAAAATAAATTATGGGGCATGCTAAACCCGCATATAGTCATTCAAGCTTAAGCCCCCCCCCCCCCCCAAAAAAAAGTCTGTGTTCGCTACTGCATCTTCATAGTGGAGAATACTTCTCTGTCTCCTTGAACCACACTTTATTATTTAGCTCAAGTAAATCTCCTTTGGCTTTTAGTATATTATTACTAATGTATATTATGCCGTTTTTATCCTAAAAGTGAGATCTGCTCTCTTCATCATGTTATGCCAGAGCGCTATAGTATATTGAAGCCGAATTACGAGCTTCAGAAATAGATGCTTGCAATAATGAATTCTTCGTGTTCTCTGTTAATTTATTCATGTTTGCTTTCCAAATAGTTGGTTCTAACTTCTAAGACATTCCAATCATTCTGTACTTTGTATTGCATCATTAAATCTTTCCATCCTCTAAACCTTTTTTCTTCAATTATTTTCCTTGCCGGTATGTTTGTTAGTCCGTGATCCGGGAGTTACAAGGTCTTTAGGACGTAATTAAATTGTAATTTTACAGTGTGAAAATATAAAGGTAACAAACCAAATATATATGTAAGATGTAGGAGGAAGGGGTTTGTTATGGTAGGTATTTTCAAAAGACTGCTATACCAGCAGTCTTTTGACAAATTTCCGCTGTATCATCTATTTCGTCATATTACTGTAAGCCCCATATTTGAGCTCTGTAGCACATGGCGGCTTTGATAGCTGCATGAAGACCGCTATTTTCTTAGTATACGGGATGTATTTATTATGACTTTCCAAGAGGTGTTTAGACATACTTTTGCCGCCGAACATCTATCGGTAAAATGTTTTATATAGAATAACTTCGGTGTTATAGTACATTACGCATCGAGTGCGGAAAGTAGCATTTTGCATGCGAGGGTGGAGTTTGCACCTGAGTGATAGCGAGGGTAGTAAAACCTCACGAGCGATGCAAAATTCCGTTTTCGCACGAGTTGCGTGCCGTACTTTATCTACGATTGTTAGATTTTAATATAAATACAGAAAAAAATAATATACTTCCTCTAAGTAAGTTCGTATTTCTTTTTTGATAAAGATGACATTAATTCATTAGTTGTATTTTGTGCGGAATTAATTATTTCGGGAAGCGTATTATTCTCCTCATATTCGACATTATCACTTAAATCACGCATTGATTTTCACAAAAAACTCGATATAAACAGTTATTTTTATTACACAAACATCAAATTAGTTTTGTTAAATGTAAACAAACTCGCTAATCGTGTGTAAAGTTGAAGAATTCTTCTTCTTTACCGCCCTAGGGCGGTAAAGAAGAGGAATTCTTTAGAATTATGAGACGCGCATGCGCAATGAATAAAAGTACGTAAAGAATCATTTTCTACGCATCTAAACAGAGATACAATGTTTATATTTCGTATCAATCGTAGATTAAAGTGTTTACATATGACCGTAAAATGTATGTTCCTAAATAAAAAATGTATATAATATATCTTATCTCTAGCTTTAAAAATTACCCATTATTTAATTACTGAAATCACTTCCGCCCCTTTTATTACGGTTAACAGAGGTTCTACTGTATATTGCTATGTTCCCTGGGCATGTTACAACATGGCATTTATGTTATAAAGAAAAGAGATTTAGAATAATTATGAATAAAAGTTAGAACATCAAAGAATCGGTTCCATAGAAATGTAGGGGGGGGGGGGGGGGGCATGTATAAAGGTAGTATATTGTAGGAATGACATTACATACAACTGAGAATAAGATAGGGTTTTAAGAAACACATAGCAGCAGCTCAAAGCCGTTCTGGGAAATTGTACAAAGCCAGTGTATGATGTCTTATTATATATATATTTTTTTTTTCTAAGTATCTAAACAGAGATACAATGTTTATATTTCGTAACAATCGTAGATAAAAATTATTCCCAGATACTTGTAGTTATTAACTATTTGTAATTTTTAGTACCAAAAAAACTTGTAATTTTTCAAATTTCCACCTTTCCTAAAAATCACCACTTTGGATTTCTGTAAGTTCAGGTTGAGATTCCAAAGTTGACAATATTCTCTGAAATTGTCGATAATTTCTTGCATGATCAACTTGTTTTCTCTATAAGGATAACAATGTCATCCGCATAGGCAAGGAATCGAATAGTGTGGTTCCCGATTTGGAGACCTCCGCCTAAGTAATCGTGCAAATCATTTAGAAAAACAACCCTAGCTGTGTCGAAGAAATCTGATACCCCTTCTGCCGACCACACTCCTGCCTTTGTATTTCTTTATAATTCTCTGAGCATGTTTACAAACTTTGTGG
Organism: Gerris lacustris; assembly: GCA_951217055.1. Taxonomy (NCBI): domain Eukaryota; kingdom Metazoa; phylum Arthropoda; class Insecta; order Hemiptera; family Gerridae; genus Gerris; species Gerris lacustris. The sequence goes on from OX578278.1 coordinate 37,331,888, forward strand.
ATACTTGCATGCTTATCAGTTTGTAAAAAACGCAGCCTGCCTATCTATTAAGTCGAATGCCGCCCGTAAGTCGAAAAAAACCCATAAATCTTTGAGTTATTCTTCTTCACTTTTACATCGATAATAGATGACAGAACGTAAATATTATCCAGAGTAGAATATTGCCTTCTAAATTCCGCCTGAAATTAACTCATTACGTTATTAGCTTCCAACCAACTAATGAGACGCTGCAACATGTGTGAAATTAATGATATAATAATTTATTAATGATATAATTTGTGCCTTTTAGCTTTTTAGCGTTTTTCAGTATGTATAGTTCCGCTTCGTGTACGAAAACCGCTAATATAGGTCTGTTAGTTGGGGTTTTAAGCCCCATCGGATAAGCTCTTTGTATTTTTAGATCCCTTGGCGATCCTAACATTTCCGTGCAAAACTGCTGGATAACATAATCAACTTCGTCAGAGGGCACATAATCCAGATTTTTAAATAAAGGAAGGAAAAAAAAGGGAAATAAATTTGACAATAATGATTTGTAAAAGCATAAAATTATTTATGTACGTGATAGAACGCGAGGAAACTCATGCGCCACATTAATTGGTAGACTATTTTAAAATTAAATTATGTTTAAAATATTGATTATAAAGTAAAACAGTCTAATATTATTTAAAACTTTTTTCCTGTCTAAATTCATATCCTGGTGGCAAGCTATGAGAAAGATAATCCATTACTTTTTTGAATTATTAATGATATATCTATTTACTTTGACGCTTAGAGTTATAATGGCTGTTAAGTGTAGAAGATTATACCTACTACATTAAGAACTCTTAAGTAGCCGTAAATAAAACTTTTGATATACATATAGTAAATGGATATTATGTTTATGTGTGTTAAGAAAACATATACTGAGTGTGTTTATTCTAAGTAATATATATATATATATATATATATATATATATATATATATATATATATATATATATATATATATATATATATATATATATATATATATATATATATCATGCATATATATGTATAGATGCATGAAGTCAGATCTAGAGCTTTATATTTGTTAATTATTTTGACAGCCATATTTAGCTCTTAAGTAGGCCTTCTACATGTTTTCTCTTTTTGACGGAATAGTTTATTTGAGCTCAATGAATATATATAGTTACGCTAAGAAGGCAACAAGGATCCCTCTGTCTCTTTTCAACTCACATACGAGTATATCATTATTATTATACCTATATATAAGAGAGTAAAATTGAAATTAGTCATAGTGTTATGCATAGATTATATATGCATATATAATATTGGATTGTACATGGTTGATCTACTCTATATATGTATTGTTCTGTTTGTTACTTTCTATCATTGACTCGGAGCTTGTGTGTACAGTTGAAAACAATAGAATAGGTGAGGATTCAGAAGTCAGTGTGTCACAAGTCCTACTTCACATTATGAACCATGTGGCGCTCGTGTCAACTTCTACTCCAAGGACTTGAAGTCCGTATTCTTTATTCCAAAGTCCCTGAAACCTGATACTTTATATTTCCTTCTTAAGTGTGTGGCGTTGAAGATAATGATGATTTTTTTTCGAAATGAGTCATGATTCACACCCCGTTTTATACCAGTATCTGGTGTATTTGTTTTCTCTTTCTCGTATAAGGACGGCAACAGTTAAGATTCTCTCAGGAAAGCTATATGTCATTTTATTTCTGAGCGGTTAAGTGAAAAAGAGTTGGGAGGAATACAGAACGAAATGAAACGATTCATTTTTCAAGGGACGTGTCAAGCGGCCGCTGTGGGAACCTTGACTGGACGGGAGGGCAGGGTGGATGATGGTGCTCTGTGCGCAGGAGGTGTTCGGCGTGAGTTTCCAGGCGTGGGACGTTCCTAGGCGCCGAGGAGGAGCTGGTCGGAGGCGCCCGCCGACTCGGCTAACCACACCTTCCCTTCACGAAGACAACCCGACTGTCTTTACTAATAATCTCGGAGTGTGAGGGAAAACTCCACCTAGATCCTGCTTCACAGGATGTACGCTCAACTCCACCCCGCCTTTCCTATTTCCTCTTCTTCTCTGTAATCCCTCATTTAGCTTTATTACCGTTTAAATCAAGTCACATATATTTATTCTTTTTTATTTATTATTTTTTCACTTATTTTACGATACATTGTAGCGGCTATAACTTTTTCCAACACGGCTTTAAAGTATGAATGCGTAAAAGAAACCGTAGACTAAGTGACTACAAATTTTACAAATCTATTTGACTTCACGACACAACTAACCATGATGCTTTCATTGAACTAAGCCAAAGCTATAAATTTCTTAAGCTGAAGGTATTTATTAACGATTTCACGGATGTTAATATATCGGCTTGTAATACCCACTCAACAGATTGCTATGGAATTTATGATTATTGTATCAGATCGATTTAGCTAAAGTTGTGGATAATTTGACCGCTGTACACCAAGTGCGCTGGGATAGGTTGGGTCACGGGGGAATTGCGCCAGCTCCTTTTTGGAGGGTACGGTCGAAGTAAGCCGGGTAAACCCCATCTCTCGACCCAGGTAGTCCACCCACCTTGGATCCTCCCTGAAGGACTAATCGTCAATATTCGCATATTCTCAATATAAAGCAATTTGAAGTTACTTCGAAGTGCTAGTAGGTTTGTAAACTGCTCAGATTGATACGGCGATCATTAGCAAATCACAGTGCTTAGGAGAATCCTTAGAATGTTCTCGTAAGATCAGAATCCAAATTTAGCGTGTATTTGAGAGAAAATACACTTTTAATTTGTGAATATTCGAAATGAAAAAAAAAAAAAAAATACAAAATACAAAATACAAAATCACAATAAGTTACCATTCAAACTGCATAGAGAATTCAAGAAAATAATCCAAAATACGAGAGAAAAACAATTTATTTTGTGAAGATAAATTTATTTATTTGCAGATAAAGTTACTGTACCCACTGCTATAATATATTCGTAAGTGAAATAAGTTTATAGTAAAAAAATTGGTAGTGCGTGAAGTCTCACGTAAAAAGGGTTTCGTTGGTATTGTAAACATGAAATTAGTATAAGGGGGGGGGGGGGGGGGGAGGGGGGGGGGGGGGGGGGCGTAAAATGCTGATGTTTTTTTGACAAAATGGCATGAAAAATTAAACATGTTCCACTAGTAATAATAATAATAATAATAATAATTTATTTCCACCATACATAAATACGTGTTTCAAACAATTAATTTTTTTTCCTTTCTTTTTTGGTAGTACATCAAATAATAATTAGTGAGGGCCCTAAGTAAGTGTTAGACACCTAGAGAGAGGGCCCCGTCTCTAATACTATGTTACATTTTTGTTTTTATTTATTTAGAATTTATTTCATAAAAAAAAATTTCTTTCTTCTTTAAATTTACAACTAACATTTTTATCAAATATAAAAATATTAATATTGGTAGTGTGGTTATTTTTATATTTTACTTTGTGTTCTATTATAGTTATTTTAATTTTATTTTTAATTTCTTTATTTTAATTTATTACTTATCAAATTAATAATTTATTTATATTTGGTATACCTATTTCTATAATTTGTTTTAATGATTTTTTTAAGTGTTATATATTTTTGTAATCTACTCTTCAATACATTTCATTTGATACCCCACACAACATTTTTTAAAAATATTTTTTTCGTGTGATGTGAATTATCCGCCATTTTGAATTTGAACAGCTGATAATTTTGATTTTGCTATATTTTCCTGTGTGCGCGTTAAAACGATCTTTAATACTGGAAAGTTTAATGTTTTTATCTCTTTTGATTCAAAAGTTATTGGAACCGTACAGAGTGACAGACAGACAGACAGACACAACGAAACTATAAGGGTTTCTTGTTTTGGTTTTACAAACGAAACCCAATTTGACAATTTAAAAAATATGAGTTTCTTTTTATTAACATATATCTCGTTATCTATATTTTTCCTACTCATGAAAAGACATGTTATCATGAGTATAGAAAATAAACGCACCCTTTATTCTGTAAATCTATTGTGTGCACTCGAACAATTAGAATAGATTTAATTTTTTAGTATTCATATTTTGTTGAATCAAATTAATATTCATTTGAAATTTATTATAACTAGTTATTTTGGTAGAACTACAGTGTATCGAGCCCCTACCCGATATCGCAAGTCGGTACTCTCGATTGTTATAATGACGTCATATATCGATAAATCCAAATAATGCATGATTTGCGAAATTTTACACGTTTTAACAAAAATGTGTTTGTTTTATTATGTTTGAATTCAAACATAATAGACTGCCAATTAGTGTGGCAGAAAAGCTTCCTCGTATCCTATCATGTACTTTATTGTTATATTAACATGAAAATTATTATGGTAGTTGGTGGCCCACCAACCACCAACGTCGCCACCATAATTTGTTGAAAATTATTATATTTTTACCTTGAAGTGGATCCATTATATATGTATATTAAAATTATTGTTATATTGTGTAAAAACTATTAATAGTTTTAGCGATCTTTAACACTTCATAGCGGTATCGCTGTTGGTTTTACTAAAAAATTGTATTTGAAAAACATTTTTGTCTCATTTAATAGATGAAGTTAGATTTTTTTCCCGACCTAAAATTCCAATTTTAAATTTGAAGTTCACGTTTACGCGAGGGTTGCTTATGAACGCATGGACGGATAACGTTGCCCAACGAACTCGTCCTGGGTGTTTGTAAAATGAACATGTCTACAAAATTTCATCAAAATCGGTCGACATTTACTTAAGTTATCGTCGCACGTTTCATAATTCGCGGGCACACAGACCGACAGACAGACAGACAGAAAGACACGAGACCAAAAATGTTCCCTAATGTCTGAAACGGATTTCTGTCTTGGAATTTTTAAAATCAGAGGCATAAAAGTTTTTCGTTCTCAAAAGTGAACACAATGCTTCCGTTACCTTCGGTAAGCTCGGAAGCAAAAAATGTTAACAATAATTTTGTTTGCCCTAGAATTTTCAATGGCCGCTCCTCACCGCTTCGCGCCGCTCATTTTCTGAAGAAAAACAACCCTCCTGCATATACGTATAGAGGTATAGAGTTATAGAGTATAGACCTAGGTTGAGGTCCAAATCGAAGTATAAAAATGTCCAGTCATGCACCATGACTTAATGAGCGAATTTTCAAAGAAATCTGCGTATTATTGGCTCATGATAATATAGGAAAATTTTGGTTTAGAATTTGCATGGGTGAAAAAAAATTTGGTACGAGGTACAAAAGTCAAAATAGTATTTACCCTTCAAGATGCATGTCGTTAGAAAGCTCTTTACGAGGACAGTAATTGTTGTTATGTACACTTTTATCATATTTTCATATAAAAGGGGGGTAAAATGGAAAAAACATGTTTTTATGCTATTTTTGACCCTAAATTGTAAAAATTTGACCCTTAAATGAACTCCAAAAATTCTGGCTAACGAACTCATCCTTTCTTTTGATATTATTGACATTTTAAAATTTGTTTGAAATTTTTAAGTACATCTTAAGGGGGGACACGCGTCAGTCAGTAAAACATACTTGAGTGGAGGGGATGTAGTTCAGTGTAAAACAAGACCTAGAAGAGGGCACACGCACCTCTGTCTCTACCTTAACTAATATACATCGCTTCTCACACAAACTATTATTATTTAATTCCTCCTTCGCTAGCTCCCTTTTAGGTGGGACCCCTTACCCTTCTTGCTTACTCATTCCAATCTAACCGTTCACTTCACTGTCATTGTTATTTATCTGCATTATTTTATATTTCATCACAGCCTTATTTTATATAATTATTTACCAAATTACAGTATATTTATTATAATTTATAGACCACAATAATTATATTAGTGCACAATTAGGTATTACAATATTAGAATTTTATTATAAAAAACTAAATGATAGTTCATAAAATATATATATATATATATATATATATATATATATATATATATATATATATATATATATATAAAATATATATATATATATATATATATATATATATATATATATATATATATATATATATATATATATATATATATATATACACTATACAGTCGGACTTCCTTATAACGTACTTCCGTACAGCGAAAATCTCTATATAACGAATTTTTTTTATGTCCCATGGATTCTCTATATAAAGTGATTCTATAGTAAAAGAAAAATTTCTATAAAACAAAATTTTGTTCTGAAACCATCGAGTTCGTTGTATGGAGATCCGACTGTATATATATGTATATATATATATATATATATATATATATATATATATATATATATATATATAAAAGTATAAATATTATTACACATCCATTAATTATAAGATGGTATTTGAAGTTATCATTTCCAATATTATTGCATTCAGGGTATTGATGTATTATATTTTTATAATTTTACTTAGGTAGGTAAACGAAAAATTTTTAGGTCTCCGATTTCAAAAATACTAAAACAGAAATCCGTTTGAGACATCAGGGAACATTTTTGATTCCGTCTGTCGACACGTCGGTCTGTCGTTCAATTTTTGCGAACTGTTATATCTCAAAAACTACACGTTCGATTTTAATGAAATTTAGGTGGTAGGTCAAAATTAGCTCATTGTTGGTCCCATATAAGTTTCAACCTTCTGCACTCATTTGTTTCTCTTCCACATGCGCACAAACATACATTTATTTACACATATAGCTTCAAAATTACTTGTCTGCTTTGTATCAAAACTTTTATAGTTTATCGAAAGTAGCCCCGAAGATAGCCCCAGATTACTTTGAACGGTCTGCGCTCTTTAACTTTTGCTAAATTGATACTTTAATTTATGTAAAAAATTTTGATAAATTGAAAAAACGGGGGAAACAATTAAACAAATTAGGCAATAATGGCTTGCACAAGTATAAAATCAAGTAAGTTCTTGATAGGAGGCGAGGAAGCTATGTGCCACACTAAGGGGCAGTCAAGATATTTAGTCCAGTTATTTTAGTAAAAAATATGGCTTCTGCTCCAAAAAAATGGGAGGTAATTTTTTTTTTGTTCTCTTCATTTCGACGTTCTGAAAAACATATTCAAAATCGGCAACGAGATCGTGGTAATATACATTCAAAGACAAGGTCAACAAATTTGGTTTTTTGCGAATATCTCGCTTCCAATGACAACGACACCAATCGCACGGTGGTTATCAAAATAAATATAACAAAATTTCCCATAAAAAAAGTCTCATTTATTTTGAAGTGTAATAGACGGTTTGCGAAATATGGGGCGAAGAATATCTTCGCCCTTTTACAATATATATATCGAACTTTTACAAATATATCGATTCCTATGGCTCGGAGACAAAATAACCCTATTTTAAAAAAGAAAGTGTACCTATTCAATTTCGATTTGCACGACTTTTTACGTATTTTTGCGAATATCTCGCTTCCTCTGGCTCGGAGACAAATTAAGGGTCAGACTAAAATTATAGATTATAAAATTTCCCACATGAAACATTATGTTAATTTTTTACGAACAACGAACCGCTTTAAGATGATAAAGTGTTCCGAAGTTTCCGCAAAAGGGGTATCAACGACCAATAACATTGATGTTTCCTCCACGGTGAGAAACGTTATTCTATACCTGCGAGCGGCATTTCAAGTTTGTTTGGACGTAGTTTGAAAATATTTTTCTGCTCTAGTGTTTTCATATTTGAAAAAGGTAATTATTACGGTGGCAATCGCAATGGCGAAACATTGTTTTATATGTAACGAACTTCTCGACAGCGGTCTCACCGCACTGTGACAGTGGACCGCGGTATGAAAAATGTAAGTATCAAGAGAGGTGATGAACATATAGAACATTTAACTAATGTTAACTCTGTAACAGTGTAAGTGGAGTGTTAGATAATTCAAACAAAAAAAGATTGAAACATATAAGTTTTCTATTACATAGAAAATCACGACGATTACCAGTCCAAGTAGGCGGGGCTGAATGGTTCGCTTGGAGATGATGCTCCTACCAATGCAACAAATGCAAGCATGACACTGATTTGTTTCCGCGATACTCAAGCGACTATTTTTTCTAAGCTTGGTTCGAAAGTAAAAAACTGAATCAAGAATTTGTAAATTGAAAGTAAAAAAAGAATGTAGATTTTGATCTTTGCCTGGTTTCATAACAAATATTTGTTGCTGTTGATGGCTACGTCCCACGAGAAGAACCAATAGATCAATTTCTTCGCCAAGTACGACAGTGGTGTTACCATTCTTCCATTACAGTTTCAATAATAAAACATCTGCATCATCGCGAGCTTGTTTCGAAACGGTGTTGACTTTTTTAAATGTTTCCATGAGTATTGCAATTATTTATTATTTTATTACTCTTGGTAAGATAGGAAGGAACTTATCCTGAGAGATTGCCACTTGCGTATTTTCGTCGAAACTAACTTCCGTAGATCTGGAAATTATGGTGGTTCTTAGTGACTGCTCCAATGGTTGATGTTCTTACTATCGTCGTCATAGCCATCCAACACAACAACAACGTTAGCTCCAATATGTTTTTGTATATATGCTACATATCTGTAAATAACACCGAGGAAAACATAATTTTGTTTCGACTCAAAATTTCCGAGATCAAGCGAATGTTATCTAATTTTAACTTCCGGGATCGTACACAATCGCGATCAAGATCCAACTCAAGACACCGTTGAATATCATACACTAAAAATAACAATACCTGCTGTAATTATAGGAGATTTGAAGACAACGCTTCCAAATGCACTTCTCCTTGTACTTTCAAGCGGGAGAAAAACTAAATATGGCTGTTAACGAAGCGGCCGACGATAGCTATACTTGTAGCTTATTTATTAAAGATCGCCAGTTGCAGATGTTTGTGTTATACCTTTTTCCCTGACTAAATTTTACCGCGAAGATCCTTTATATGCACTCTCCGCTGCGAACGGTTCCCATATTAACGTTTACTGTTCAAAATTATTTCCAGATTTAGGCCTGCGCAAATCGTGTAACCATTCATTTTTCGTGGAAAACGTCAAGAAACTCATTATAGGGGCAGATTTTCTTAACAAAGTCGGACTTCTAGTGATATTAAACATCGAACTCTTATTGACCCTCAAACTAATATGAAAATTAAAGGTTCCTTGCGCCAGATTGATGTCGCAACTCCTAAATTTTTTGAAGTCAACTACTCTAACAAATTTTCTGGCATTCTCAAACAACAACATTTATGTTAGAACGGAATTTCAACGAGCCAGTAAAGCACACAGTACAACATAAAATTATTACTACAGGTCAACTACCACAGAATCTAGGGCAATACGTTTAGATCCACCACAGTTAAAAATGGCAAAAGAAGAAATTTAACTATATGTGTCAAATGGGAATTTGATGAAAAAGTAGTAATGATGGTCTGCAGACCATCATCTCCTTGCTCATCACCTCTACACATGGTAGCCAAGCAAAATTCCAACGATTTGCGTCCATGTGGAGATTACAGGCGACTAAACGTTGCTACCGTTGCTGATAGGTGCCCTATCTGCAGGACTTCTCCCATAATCTGGCTGTATGTACATTTTATTCAATAATTGATTTAGTAAGTGCATACCACAATATTCCAGTAGCTCCAGAGGACGTATACAAAACAGCTGTTATTACACTTTTTGGCTTATTGAATTTACACGGCTTCTATTTGGCCTACGAGATGCAGCACAATCTTTCCAGTTTTAACAGGCTTAGATTTTGTATTTGCCTACTTGGATGACGTCTTGATATTTAGTAAGTCAGCATAAGAGCATTAGCGCCATCTCCAATGAATATAGTCATGGCATCAAGGCATCAAAATGCATTTTCGGAACATTTAATATGCGCAAAAATGTACAAAAACTCAATTTTTTTTTAAATTTTTGAGATGGGTATCAAATGAAAGCTACTGCAGAGTAGATTACAAATATACATATATGACTTTTTATGGCTACTGTGCTACCGCCAATATTGCATTTTAGCTCCAAAATTTCACCCAAATAAAATGTCCTCCCCCCCTAACTGCCCTATAACGGCTAGTCTTAAAATTATGAAATAATTCATGCTAATACCTTTTGAAGGGGTGATAAAAATTGCCAGAAAATAATTACTTTATATTCTAATAACGTTTTATTATTACCAATAAAATACATTGTGACCCCCCGAGGAATCGAACCATCTACTCTACACAAAAAAGAAAGTATTTTGATGGCGCGAAAAATCGATTTTGATGGATTTACACATTATGAGGTCACCAAAAGTCGTTTTTAAAAAATGTCTGTGTGTCGTCTGTGCAGACACCTGAAGCCTAAACTACTGGGCCAATTTTAACAAAATTTGGCATACATACTCCGAAAAACCATACCCCGAGGAGAAAACGAGAAATAAATTTTACCTCATAAATTTGGGGGCGCAACCCCCCAAAACTCTGAAAAAAACGTTAAAAAAATTATGTTTCGAAAACGGTTCCGAAGATTTTGATTAAAAAAATTCTAAAATGGGGTGCATTTAAATACGAATCTAATAAGCCGTTTTCCCGGGAAAAATCGAGTTCCTGAAAATATAGCTTAAAACGCGGGCGGAGAGAGCACGGTTTTAAATCCCCGCCCACTAGAAGATTTTTTATGATAAATTTTGATGTAATGTTCAATAATAGTTAACTTTACATTCGAAAACTAATAATTTATGGGAAACACTGGGCTAAATTACTACTAATTATGAACTCGAATATAAGAGAAAGTTTGTCTGAGTTGTCTCGGACCGATTTTTCTTTTTTGGGAATCTATTTAAATTTGTTATATATTTTTTTTTTTTTTTACTTTCATATAGGGTGGGATGGGAAAATACTAAAATTTTATTTTTTTGCAAATATCGTGTAGATAAGCCGAATAATCGACGAAACCCTAAAAGTACTTGCTTGATGCAAGTACTTCCCTGTGATTTTTTAAAAATTTATTTATCCTATTTATGATCTACCATCTATGAATATGGATGTTGTTAGTTAAAGTATAATATTTAATTAGTTCTAGGTTTATAAGTTACTATTGTACCTACATTTTTTGTTACTTATATTTCGTGTGCCTTACTTTGTGATGTTATGCATATAATATCGGAATTTATAGTATAATATTTATAATTCTATAAAGAATTGCCGGACTAACTCCTTCGGTGTTCAGAGTGTTTCCCGTGCTTCGGTCTCAAAATCACTAAATCTAGGGAAAAAACCCCTATCTGGAATAACTAAACAAAATAAATAAATCAAAATTACAATGGGCACCTGCGAAAGTAATTTCGAATAATTTTAGAGTCTACATTTAAAGCCGCTGTTGAGCAAAAAAAATAAATACTACTAATAATAAATAATACTAATAATACGTACACAAAGCATTTGTGAATCGTCAACCTTTAATACAGAATTTTGAAAGCTTAGTGGTCAATTATTTTATTGTAGGACCTCGTATGCTTCGAATTCTATCAAAATTGGTTGAGCCCTTCAAAAAAATTAATGAAGCTAAAGATACAAAGATATTTTATTATTTTATTTGTATAAGTACTCGTAAACTAATTTGTTTCTATACACATTTTGTAATTCATTGTTTCAAAACTTGCATGGACTTCAAGTATGTATATATAATATACAATTAAAAAATAATGTTTAGCAGAGAGACAAGGATAACAAAAATATAACATTGTTTGTTTGAAAAATAAGGAACGAAATGCGGACGAGACAAGCAATATTATATTGGAGAGATAAGGTTCGCAAATCAACATTGGGGTTTGGGGTATACCGAGTGTTTATAAAATTCGAGAGAGATAGAAAGAAATAAAGGAATAAGTTGCAAGTCAGTATGTCTGAGCTCGAGCTATCTAGTAGGAGGGAGGTAGTTGTGGGAGACCTCCCTCCCCTCCCACCGTCAGCGTGTGTGTCCTTCCTTCCCTTGTATTAGTAAGTGACGTCAAATCCCCTCCCCTTTATTCTACAAATTAATAATCTAAGAACCTAAATAGCGCCTACAATTTTATTCTAAATCGCTTCAAATTTGGGGAAACATCTCATTGACACAAGGAGAAGAGATGCCCTTTTTTAGTTTTTTCCACATGAAGAGTAAACAAGGGTTTCTAAGCATGATATCAAAAATCTAAAAACAGGGATCTCTTTGAAATGTTCTGTAGAGTATCTGAACAAAATTTCAGCTTTCTAAGTTTAATAGGGAAGGCGTCAGTTAGGTTTAAAAATTTTAATATGGGTTGTCCAGCCTTAAGGGGAGATATTGTCTGGAGTGACACATATATACATACTACATACATACATAAAAAAAGTGTTAAATATTAGGAATCGATTCAGAATGGTCTAAAACGGATTTCCATTGCAAAAATTTTCAATTCGCATTAAAAAAATTTTGAAGCCATTGCAATAGCGTGTGTTCCGTATCATTATTAAGTTTCTTAGTAGTGCCGACATTTTTTTTTTTTTTTTTTTTTTAAAGGACTCGTGCCTAAGGATAGGGTCCCGAAGGATGAATTTGGTTCGGGTTCCTCGTGTATAAAAAATACCTAATGTGATAAACTCGAATTAAAACCCTAAAAGAAGGTGCTGCTAAAACAGATGCCGCCTACATTATCTTTTTTCATGTTTGAAAAGAATCTTGGAACAGAGTAAAAAAAAAAAAAAAACTTGAACAATCTGTGTAAAAAGTGAAAGGTGGTGTGGAAGTCTAAAGGGCTCATCATGACATATTTAGTGATAATCTCGTCGACATGATCTATGAGGTGGCTGCACTGTGATAGAATCTATACATCACTGCTTCGGTCCATCATCCGCCATCAGGGTGGCCCTATCATTACCCACACATTAAAAACAACTCTGGTTTATATCAGTTTTAACTGATCGCTGTCCCTATCTAGGAATTAAACGAAGATCTATAGCTCTGTAATCGATTGCGGGTGGTAATATATTTGAGACGGTGCATCGTTAACTTTGTGGTACCTTGCTTCGAGCGCAGTATCTAAAATATTCGTTTTTGTTTGGTTCGTAACGTTACACATCTTCTAATAGATTTTTTTTTTAAATTGGTTTGTCATGTCCTTTTTATATCTTGTTATCCTTTTAAGAGAAAATGAGCTTTGAAAATATTATTTAAAAACAGGCAATATTTTGTTTATTTATCTTATCTCTAGTGTTGTAAATATAACATATAGTAGGTTATTTGGAATTAATTCAACTCATAACGCAAAATTTATCAGTTTATTAAAAAAAAAAAAAAATGATTCGATAAATTGATCAACACTTTCTAATATAATTATTGATAATGTATTTAAATCTCGTAATAACATTACGAATTTATTCAATTTATTTATTTTTAACATAATTAATAGGTGTATAACAGTTGGTTGTTTACTTTTTGTTTTTGATTTTTAATTCTATATCTCGGAAACTAGATTTTCCTCTCAAGAACGACAGGTAAATGGTTAGATTCACATTTAAATGGGCTACATTTTAGAATTTATTAACAAAATCGTTTTCCAGAGTTTTTGGGAGGTAACGCTCGCAAATTTAGAGCTAAAAAAAATCATAGCTCGATTTCCACTTGGGGTATATTTTTAAAAAACATTTATGCCATATTTCATTTTTATCAAAATCGGCCAAGTAGTTTAGGCTCCATGCGTCTGTACAGAACACTTTTTTTAGCTCAGGGAATCAAAACACTTCACTCCATTATAATCTCAAAATCGAATTTTCGCGCTATCACAATGCTGACGCAATGCTGCGCTCTTTATCATTTTCTGACTTGGCAAATACGCAGCACAAACTTATTAAACTACAACAAATCGAATAATAAATTTTAATTTTTCATTTTACTGTCGCAGCACGAGGATACAAAATTGTATAAGACACTCAAATTTTAGCCTCTTCGTGCTGCGTATTTGCCAAGCCAGAAAATTTTTTAAATTTTTTTTACATTAGTGTTTTTGTTGGAATATATACTACGTATACGAGAAAGTTAAAACCCACAATAACAATTGTAAAACTAATATGTACTTACACTTTATGTACCCAAGTTCCACAAAATCAACTAATTTGAAAGTAAGTCAGGGTTTTTAGTATAGCTTTAGAGAGAGGATTTTTTTCTCTCAGAAAACATAAATTCATCAAACTAGATCAGTATAGCTGATGGGTATGTATCCACTGTGGCTAATACAAGCCATAAAACTAGCAACTGATCATATATAGTATATACATTATATGATGTCGTGTGCAGACGTATAATATAATCATAATAAAAGTTTTTAGAGGAAAATCGGTTCAGTAGAACCTGAGATAAAGCGTAACATAGATTCAGACATTAGTCTGAATTAACAGAGGTGCGCGAGCGGCAGTTTGTGACTGAGGTACGGTTGCCCAAGGCGAGTTTTACAAGGTTCCAATCTCGCATTCTCTACTCTACAGCGAAATCTTTGCCGGAAATAACCTCACTCGCCTATCACTGTTGGTGTTTGTTTACAAATTATTTTAAATTTTACCAATACAATGTCTCAGAAATTTGTCTATTTATCGACCATTACTAATAATTTGGTAAAAATACTGGCTGCTTATTCTATTGTCATCGAAAATGTTTCAGCTTTCTGGGTAGTCAGTCGGGAAGTGGGTCAAATCTAAGTTATAAGATAAAAGGTTAGATTCGTATTTTTTAAAGAATAGTTGAACTGTTTTCGAAAAAAAAAATTGCTGTGCTTTGAGGGTAGCGCTCCCAAATGTAGATCTTGTGTATGTTTTGAAATTATCAAAATGGTTAAAACATCAAAGTTCAACAAAGCATAATTATTTTATTAAAATCCGCGGGCTTCCAACTGCACAAGAGGGTGTCTAACCATCAAGCTGCTCTGGCAGGTATACCTGAAAATGACAAAGACAAATACTACATTAAAACCTTAGGTATTATGTGGGAACTTAATGAAGGCGTTTTTAAATGTAATGTATCTACCTTTACTGAATACAATGTCGAGACAAAACCAATCATAATTTCGGAAATTTCAAAATTATTTGATCCTCAAGGACTATACGGTTCTTATCCAAGCTAAAGTCTTAATTCAGACCCTCTGGCAATTGCAGTTAGGATGGGACGATCCAGTAAATGATGAATTACGATGCTGATTCAACTTTTAATTCCTCGACCAGTTATAAAATATGAAACTCAGTCAGACCTACAACTTTATGGCGTTTGTGATTCTTCGGAATCTGCGTACGGCTGTTGCCTATACGTTCGAAGTCTAAATCATGATTCACCATCCTCAGTAAAACTATTATGAGCTAAATCTAAAGGGGCGTTCACATTGGCGAGTAAAACGGGTTAGTAAATGGCAAATACTGGTATCGCTAAAGGTCGACCAAGAAGTCATGAACACGGGAGAAACTGAAAGCTTAGCTTCGTTTAAAGTCGGAACTTCCGAGTATTGCCGAAGTCAGGATAGTCGGGTGCTAAGACAATACCCATTTCTAGTTTGTATGACATGCGCAGTTATGTCAAATCTCACGAATAACAACAGGAAGGTTTCCAATCTGTTTGGTTTCCTGTTTTGTTTGTTTTAGTTTTTGTTGTTGTCCTAAACGATTTTTGAACAATCCACAAATCCACAGGATGATGCAAATGCAAAGGACTACAAATAACAGGGTTGGAACAATCCTAATATGTACTTGTTATTATAGAATATTACTATGAATAATCAATAAACAATAATATAAATATATTATCGTATATTATTTGTGATTTCTTATCAATTTCAGTGTTGCCTGTTGCAAAAAATAATAAAAAAATATAGAATTTATCAAAAATCAAATTGTTAATAACAAAAGAACAACACTGTGTTTTTTGACAGTGGTCTATTTGATTAAAAACTGACTATACCACCATAGTCAACTGACTAGGCACCAAAACAACGACACTAGCGCACTCCTCAGATTTCCATGACTTCTTGGTCGACCTTTAGTAACTGGTATGGCAGAACACGCCTCGTTTGAACACTTGTACTAGTGCACTCTCCTTGGTTAGTCCACTAACCTGGGTGAGTAGAGCATTTGCCAGTAGATAGCTCAGGGGGCTATTTACTAGCCCACTATCCTATCCTCTCTCACAACTATAATTACTTAACTCGCCTCGTGTGAACAATGTGTTTAGTAGATTTGTAGATATACCACATTTGTAGATGTGGGGTTAGTTAGTAAACATAATTCGCGTGATTTTGTTTTTCTTTGTATTCTTTATTTTGAAAATATATTTTAAATTTGTACAAAAAATGAAGTGGTTAGAAAGGGAAAATGTTTTTCATCACTTTATTTAAGTTTAAGTCGAACTTGGTACTTTTTAAAAACTTTTGCCATGATGTTGTCTCCACTAGCATTGAAGAGAGCTTCTAGCCAGGCACTAACCACTAGCCCACACTGCGTCTGAACATCTACTAACCTAGGCTAGCTACTAGCAAGTCCGATAGCTACTAGCCACTAGTACACTAGCACAGATTTTCACTCGCCAATGTGAACGCCGTATAAGGTAGCGCCTCTCAAAAACTAACAATACCAAATTAGAGTTATCTGGAGCAGGAGCAGTATTACTCTCACGTCTTGAAGACTACTACTCTACTAAACACATTGTTCACACGAGGCGAGTTAAGTTGTTATGGGGCGTTCACATTGGCGAGTAAAAAAGGTTAGTACATGGCAAATACTGGTATGGCTAGCAACTGGTAAGGCAGAACACGCCTCGTTTGAACACTTGTACTAGTTCACTCTCCTTGGTTAGTCCACTAACGTGGTGAGTAGAGTATTTGCCAGTAGATAGCCCAGGAGGCTATTTACTAGCCCACTAACCTACCCCCTCCCACAACTAACTACTTAACTCGCCTCGTGAGAACTATGTGTTTAGTAGATTTGTATAGATAACGGGGTTAGTTAGTAAACATAATTCACGCGATTTTGTTTTTCTTTGTATTTTTTGTGTTCATTATTTTTGAAAATATATTTTAATTGGTAGAAAAAATGAAGTGGTTAGAAAGGGATAATGTTAAGTTTGTTGAATTATAAAAGGAGTTTGAGTGTTTATAGGACAATGATTCTGTACATTACAGAAATAATCAAATACGACCCAAATGCGCTTTGGTTTATAACAATCCTCCTCAAGGACATATTATGAAAGTTCTTCTTGCAATAAATTTGACACTTTTTTCATATTTTTTTTTTTTTTTAAGTTTAAGTCAAACTTGGTACTTTTTAATAACATTTGCCATGATGTCTTCACTAGCCTTGAAGAGAGCTTCTAGCCAGGCACAAACTACTAGCCCACACTGCGTCTGAACATCTATTTACCTAGGCTAGCTACTAGCAAGGCCGATAGTTACTAGCCCGGCACTAGCCACTAGTCCACTAGCACAGATTTTCACTCGCCAATGTGTACACCGCATTAGTTGTGGGAGGGGGTAGGTTAGTGGACTAGTAAATAGCCCCCTGCAAATGCTCTACTCCCCAGGTTAGTGGACTAACCAAGGAGAGTGCACTAATACATGTGTTCAATCGAGGCGTGTTCTGCCATACCAGTTACTAGCCATCAGTATATTTGCCATGTACTAACCCGTTTTACTCGCCAATGTGAACGCCCCTTGATGCAACGCGAGGCGAGTTCAGTGTTTACACACTCGCTGTTCAGTTCGCAACGAGCCCTTATCCTAATCACGTGTTTTTTTTTCTCTTTTATTGGAGAATGGAATAGACAAGTTTTTGAATTTTTGGAAATGTACCATGGTGAACCAGCTATTTGGGACCCAAAACATCCACTACATAAAAACAAGAAAAATGTCACCGATTTATGGGTTCGAATATCGTCCAGCTTTTATTTTTTTTAATATACCGATTACAAAAAGCATTTTTACAAACATATTTTCCATACTTCATCTGAAAACAAACCAAAGCTTAATTTTTTAATAATATAAGTATAATATGCAAGTACAAAAATTTAATATAGGTTAATAGTTCTGTAATAAGTTGGTTGTATTGACCGATATTTTGTGGTAATCAAATATCATGAAATTTATTTAGTACACATAAATAAAAACACACTGTTGAAAATTAAATAAAGTTATCTCAAAATTGTATATATACTTTATATAAAGTTTATACATAACTAATATAAAACGTTTATAAAACTTTATATAAACTTCTATTTTCATTTTAATTTAACTCAATCCACCAATGTGTTTTTATTGTGTGTACTAATTGCCATTAATTGCTTTAGTAGTTGAATTACTAGCGAGTGCCGGGCAGTGGCGTAGCTAAGGTATTGGGGGCCCCCCGCAAGTACTTTTTGGGGGCCTCGCCGAACAAAATTGATGAGCAAAAAAAAAACCTCTTGTGTTTAGAACTGGGGGCCCCCGTTGACGTTGATTTGGGGGCCCATAGTTACGCCATTGGTGCCGGCGAAGCACGAGGCAAGTCGCGAGTGCGAATGTATAAACGGCCACTCGCGTTGTGGGGACGAGTGGACGAATGGGCCTCACGAGTGCCGGCGAACCACGAGGCGAGTCACGAGCGCGAATGTGTAAATGCGGAATGCGGTATTAGAGCATGTACTGTACGCAGATGTATACGAAATTGTGTGGTTTCGCATTAAGACGCAGAGCAGCCTAGTTGTATAGTACTAAACCACACGTTGCCTACTCAATGCTAGTGGATCTGGCGTCTCAATTCGCATGGTGTCGTATATGTCAGCTGTTTAAAATAACTGTGCTTTCCTGCCCCCGTCCCAATATGCCCCTGGGCTAAAACATGTAACTCCACCAAAAACTAATTTTCGAGTCATCAAGATTCTTTTTCTTTATTTTCACTGCGTATAACAAGAGGAAGTAAACAGTGAAGGAAACCATTCTGTACCAAACATTAGCTATTAGTGGTTTTGAAAGTAAACTAATTAATTCTGCTCTTTGAATTGTATATTTTACAATAGTTCCACGAAATCTTGGCATTATTCCATCGATTGGCTTTTGGGATAATAGAGTAACGAGATATTAAATCAAAATGAATGCGACGCTGCTGGAAAACTAAACGAAAAGCAGAACTAAACATAAAACAAATTAACAATAAATTTTGAATGAAATATTTTGGGATTTTAATTCAGTGTCACTATGTACATGATAAAGTTTTGTCCAACAGTGTTTTACTATTTTTGTTTCAGATCTATTGCTGGTGTGCCGGCTTAATTAAGTGCTATCGGGTTGTACTACATTCGCAGTGTGATAATTTGATATTTTGGTCGTAATCGTCAGAGAAATATAAACTCAACTTTAGATGTGCATCTTTACATTTCCATTAATCATAGCCCTAGCCTTCACACAGCTTTGTAATTTTTATGATCTGGTGAGTTATATTTTTCTGATATTACTTATTTTATTACTTTTATTATATTACTGAAACAATTTACATAAATGTTCTATCGTGCAGATTCTAAAACATCCATATAATATATGGTGTGTGCACCCCACAATAATTACAAATAATTTCAAGATAAAAAGAACTTTTTATATACTACGTTTTTAAATTTTCTGTTGAATCGTAGGTAATGTTGATAATATAATTGTTATTGTTATATAATATATTATAATGTTAGAGCTAATCTAGAGAGCTGATCTTAAACCTATAAAAGGACAAATCTTTGTACAACGGATCTCCCCAACACCAAATCTAAACCGTGCCATCGATATATTTTAAATAATATAAATAATATAATCGATATATTTCCTGTTTTGCTGTCATTCAATGTTTATATCTTATTTATAAAAATCACAAATTTGAAACCCGTCAAAATAAAGATTGTCAATATGGGACATGGCAAAACAAATAAAATAACTTGCCGATTTTTTCCGAACTAACTTTCCATACAGCAAAAATTGCTGAAAACCTATTAAATTCTGCTGAAATATGGCTAAAAGTATTAAAATAATGCATTGTCATCGTGTTCTGAGCTATGCTAAAAGTTTCAAATGTCTAGCTATTCAGAAAGTTAGTTAGAAATCGATTGCCTGATTTGTACCGGACAAACAAACAAACAAGAAAGCAATCTAATAAAAACGTAGTAAAATAACCATAATCATAAATTTATCAATAACCTACAGCTTCATATCGCTGGGTATGAAATACGCAATTGTGTAGTTTACTCGCAACTCCGCTGCTTGAAACCTTGTTCTAAACACCGAAAATTCTAGTGAATTGGTAATGAGATAGGTATGACATGTTTCTTACTGATGATCACATCCAGTAGATGAGTAAAGTGGTCGGACCCCCCCCCCCCCCCCCCCCCCACGCCCCTGTTATAATGCTTTTCTCATGACGTAAAAGAAAGAGCAAAAAATAAACAATGATCATTTTTAATTTTAAATGTTTAATTCATACGTTAAGATTATTTTTGCATTAATCCTATCTATTTAAATAATTTTAGTGTATCTTGGGGGTCGTTTAAAGGATTTTACAGAAACTGAATGTTTTTTCTAATAATATATTTTATTTTATTATGACTATTTAATACTTCTGCAGTGGTATTGTTAACCACAGTAGATATACGTAAAACTGGGATAACAAAATTAGTCAATCATATCTTAGAGATTAATTACCTTTTTTATGGATTGAGAGAAAGAAATACATTGTTGGGATGCGGGTCTAGTCTTAGTTTAAAATGTAGGGTACATTGTAGCAGGAACTATCCCATTCAAAGAGCAAATAAAGCTAGTAGAGCATAATAAGCTTAATAAAATAATATATATATAATTATATATATTTTATATACATATTGTATATATATATATATATATATATATATATATATATATATATATATATATATATATATATATATGTATATATATGTATATATATGTATATATATGTATATATATGTATATATATATATATATATATATATATATATATATATATATATATATATATATATATATATATATATACACATATATATATATATATACATATATATATATATATATATATATATATATATATATATATAAATATATATATACATATATATATACATATATATATATACATATATATATATATATATATATATATATATATATATATATATATATATATATATATATATATATATATATATATATATCATGCATAAAAAACTACTTTTTTCTGTGGGTACTCATTTTCCCGCCATTTTGGATGCCGCCATATTTGATTCAATTTTAAAATTTCAAATTGGAACCCCTATACTGTGATACATATTTGGAAAGGCCTCGAAAAAAGAAAACATTTGCCGCAAACCAGAGCTTTATATCTTTCGCCGTTTCAAAATGGCGGCCAGTTGAAATTTCAAAATTGACATATTTGACGTTTAATTTCGGCCAAAGTAGAGGTTTTAGGGGAAAAAATGCAAGAGTAAATTTGTCTTATTTTAGGGTAAAAAATAAAGTTAAACGCTACTTTTCCAATAATTTTTATTTTTATTTTTATTTGGTTGCTATAGCAACACACGTAGTAATTTTACTTCCGGAACAGAAAATGTAATAAAAGATATTTTTTTAAACCTATTTTGAATTTGCCAATTACCAATTTGCCGCAAACCTTAGTATGTATTTTTTACTTTTGCAACTTTAAAATGACGGTTAAAGAAAATTTCTAAATTACCACTTTCCATACTTGATTGCTAAGGCTTGATATAAGGCTATAAATGAAAAAAAAAATTGGAGTAAAATTATCCTATTTTAAACTGAAAAATTCAAAATTGGTTTAAAATAAATTCTTTTATTTCATTTTCGGTTGCGGAAGTAAAATTACTGCGTGCGTGCTATAGCTACCAAATAAAAATTTGGAAAAATAGCGTTTAACTTTATTTTTTACCCTATAATAAGACATATTTACTCTTATTTATATTTTTTCCCCTAAAACCTTTACTTTGGCTGTAATTAAATGTCAATTTTGAAATTTCAACTGGCCGCCATTTTGAAATGGTGAAAGATAGAAAGCTCTGGTTTGCGGCAAATGTTTTCTTTTTTCGAGGCCTTTCCAAATATGTATCACAGTATAGGGGTTCCAATTTGAAATTTTAAAGTTGAATCCAATATGGCGGCAACCAAAATGGCGGGAAAATGGGTACCCACCGAAAAAAGTAGTTTTTTATGTATGATGGAGATTGCAACAAACCGCAATTTGATATCTCAAATATTAACGGAGATAATTAGCCGTTGCCGAACTTTGGCCACACCCTGTATTATATATATATACTAGCTGGATACCCGTGCTTCGCTACGGAGTGTTTTTAAATTTGGTAACTTTATAAACTACCAGGAAAGCATACAAATTATTTTACTATGCGAGAATATCTAGATTCTATCCCTCCTAGTTATATCCCCCACCTCTTTGATAAGATCATTTGCAAATATCCTAAATTTACCCCCTCCTAAATGAAAATATGACAAAACTGTACACATAACAACATAGATCTAGGAGCGTAAATGGAGGTCATAAAGGATAACACAAATAGTCTCTCCACGTAAATTGTTAAAAGATTTTTTTTTTTTTATTGCCAAAGCAGCTTTCAGCCTTCAAAAGGCCATCATCAGTGCCTAAGAACAAAGCAGAAAATATCGAGCTAAGCACAAACTACATAATAATTAAAACTAACAAACATAAAAACACAGGTAGGCAACTAATATTAAAAAACTTTTAAAGTTTAACATAACCAAGATGGCAAAAGAATAACAAGAAAAAGTCAAATGAATACTCAATCTAATAAAACTAAAATTAACAGTCAAGTAATTAAAAAAAAAAAAAAAAATAAAGAAATAAAAAAAAATATATATATATATATATATATATATATATATATATATATATATATATATATATATATATATATATATATAAAGACACTAGGTAATTTTTGTCTTTATCCATCTATTGCTGTCTGAAACGTGAAAGTGAAAATTGAGCTATTGTATCACTGACACCGCTCTGATGAAAAATCATATTGATATGAGAAAGTTGTGTTCGATTTGTCGGACCAATGTCTCTTTTATAATAGCCTTGGCGGCGCTTCGGGAAATTTCCCGTCTTCCCGGTGCCCCCATCCGCCCCTGAGCAAGGCCACTTTATTTTTTCCCATATATGCGTAAACCGACGAAGAATAATGAGTATTGAGTATTATGTATGATATTATTATAAATTATTAGTGTTATGATGTTATTAATATATATGACATTGAATGATATCAAGTAAAGATGCAGTGGTATTGGTAAGCTTGCTGGAACCTTGGCCTGGCGCACTGCTGTTCGCTCAGATATATTTATAAAAAATATTGTGTGAATGTACAATTATTTTAACTAAAGGATTCTTTCCATCTAGATAGGATTTCATTCGACTTTCTTTCTCACATACATTAAGTTTTTTTTAGGTACCTTCAAAAAACTAGCTAACTTTTGTCTTTCTTCTTCTTGCATCCACATGAAAAAATAACAGTGAAACTTCACTATTATCCTAACAGTACTAAAAAAATTATCATTATCTTATAGAAAAAAAACCGTCAAGCAGAGGTTGATGTCACGGAGCCTCGTCTATTGTTTTGGTTACGTTTAAATCTCGAAGGATCTCCTCCTCAAGAAATTTACTCTATGGAGATATAACTGGGCATAGATAGCAATTTTTTTCATTTTATTCCACCTACGATATATAAAACTATGTAACCTCTTTGATATTACCATAAAATGCAAATTACAACACTATGTCACTTCCTTTATTATTCTGACTAACTTTGATGTGTACAGGCTAGAAGGAAAGGCAATTATTTAAAATTAATTTATTTATTGCTTCCGAGCTTACCGAAGGTAACGGAAGCATTGTGTTCACTTTTGAGAACAAAAAAGTTTTATGCCTCCGATTTTAAAAATTCCAAGACAGAAATCCGTTTCAGACATCAGGGAACATTTCTGTCTGTCTGTCTGTCTGTCTGTCTGTCTGTCTGTCTGTCTGTCTGTCGGTCTGTGTGTCCGCGAATTGTGAAACGTGCGACGATAACTTGAGTAAATGTTGCCCGATTTTGGTGAAATTTGGTAGACATGTTTATTTCACCAATGCTTAGGTTGAGTTCGTTGAACAACGTTATCCGTTCAAGCGTTCACGCGCAACGCTCGCGTAAACGTGAACTTCAAATTTAAAATTGGAATTTTCGGTCGGGAAAAAAATCAAACCTTATCTATTCAATGAGACGAACATTTTTTTCAAGTACAATTTTTTAGTAAAACCTACAGCGACACCTCTATAAAGTGTTAAAGATCGCTAAAAAAATGTTAATAGTTCTAACAATAAAGTAATAAAACTTTTATGTTAATATAACAATAAAGTACATGATAAGATGCGAGGAAGCTATGTGCCACACTAATTGGCAGTGTATTTTTAATTTGTCCCAATATTTAAGTTCATTCATCATAATCACTATGGATTTAAACATATTGATTTTCATTATTATTATCGTAGATTTAAGCACTAAAATTGTTAATGAGCTTGATGTTCTTGATCATTTTTAGTAGTATCATTAACTTTAGGATTTGTTACCTGCCTACAGTTGTTTCTAGGATTTGTTACCTGCCTACAGTCGCATCTTGGATTTGTTACCTGCACACGGTTGTATTCTCAATTAGTAATGGGTTTTTTTTCTTATTATGAATGAAAAGTGCTTTAAAATCAATTTGAGGAATGGGGTTTAGGGTTTAGCTATTTATCAGAATATGCATGGTCAATGATCAATTATGGTAAATATAGACTTATAGTGACTGATTTATAATGACTTGACGTGACCGTGACGTATATCCTTTAATTCCATTAATGGCGAAGACGAAGGGCTGTAGCAAAGGACTTCCACATTCCACATCCTCTATTTTGCGTCAATCTCTTCAGTTCTACTCAGGGCTCGCCTTTATCGTTTATTTCCACTGCAAACAATTTCCTCCATGTTGTTTTGGGTCTCTTCCCTGTAGATTTCAGACTTTCTATATTCAATTCAGTTCGCAGATCAGTTTTCACTCCTTCTAATAGTGTGCCTTATCAAGACTATATTAGTATTTTATATTATAGTTCCGTTAATAGTTCTTATTTTGTCATTCGCCATCAGTTGGCCATGCTGCGATAATTTCATTGTTTTATAGTTTTTTTTGCAAATTCTAACTTGTATATTATTTAAAATTTCAAGATAAAAAGAACTTTTTATATACTACGTTTTTAAATTTTCTATTGAATCGTATGTATAGTTGATAATATAATTGTTATTGTTATATAATATATAATGTTAGAGAAGAAAAAAATAGTTCCGAATTTATTTACTTCACATAAATGACAACCATCTAGAGAGCTGTTCTTAAACCTCTAAAAGGACAAATCTTTGTACAACGGATCTCCCCAACACGAAATCTAAACCATGCCATCGATATATTTGAAATAATATAATCGATAAATAATATAATCGATATATTTCCTGTTTTGCTGTCATTCAATGTTTATCTCTTATTTATAAATATCACAAATTTGAAACCCGTCAAAATGAAGATTGCGTAAATATGGGACATGGCAAAACAAATAAAATAACTTGCGAATTTTTTCCGAACTAACTTTCCATACAGCAAAATTTGCTGAAAACCAATTAAATTATGCTGAAAGATGGCTAAAAGTATTAAAATAATGGATTGTCATCGTGTTCTGAGCTATGCTAAAAGTTTCAAATGTCTAGCTATTGCTAATCGGGAAGTTAGTTAGAAATCGATTGCCAGATTTGTACCGGAGAAACAAACAAACAAACAAACAAGAAAGCAAGCTAATAAAAACGTAGTAAAAAAGTATACAACATTGAATATAAAGGAGGATCTGTTAGACAAAATAGATAAATTATTAAATGGAAAGTCGTTATATTATAAATTGAAAATATTACTAAACAATGTATCTCTCTTGCCAAAATATATTTTTTTTCCGTGGTAGGCTGTGAAATAGTAACTTTAGAGCCTAAAAAACATAGCTAAAATCCATTTTTTCATTACGTGGACTTAAAAAATCTTTTCATTACTCCTAGCTGTAAAGAAAAAAAATTATCTACGATTAATACGAAATATAAACATTGTATCTCTGTTTAGATGCGTAGAAAGTGATTATTTACGTACTTGTATTCATTGCGCATGCGCGTCTCATAGTTCTATAGACTTCCTCTTCTTTACCACGCTAGCGCGGTAAAGAAGAGGAATTCTTCAGCTTTACGCACGATTAGCGAGTTTGTTTACATTTAACAAAACTAATTTGATGTTCTTTTATTAAAGTAACTGTTTATATCGAGATTTTAGTGAAAACCAATGAGTGAATCAAGTGACTTTGACGAAAATGTGGAGAATAATACTCCTCCAGAAATAATTAATTCGGCAAAAAATACAACTCAAGAATTAATGCCATCTTTATCAAGAGAGAGATACGAACTTACATACAGCAAGTTTATTTTTTTCTGTATTTATTATTTAAATCTAACAATCGTAGATAAAGTACGGTACGCAACTCGTGTGAAAACTGCATTTTGCATTGCTTGTGTGGTTTTACTACCCTCGCTGTCGCTCGGGTGCAAACTCCACACTCGCATGCAAAATGCTACTTTCCGCACTCGACGCGTAATGTACTATTTCTTTCGTCCTGGTAGTTATCAAAACTTCCGTTTTAGCGCTGCAATCTTTGTAGAAATGCTTCTAGTACGATTAAAATCCGCTAGATGTCAATGCGTTTTATTTATTTTTTCTTATAGTGTAACCTCTTTTTAAGGTTTTTTTTTTTACTACTGCTACTACTATTTATTTAGTACTAATATTTGTTATTATTATATTGATTATTGATTAATATTTAAGATTTTTTCATTGTCTGCTACCACGGAAAAAATAGCATATGCTACACGACAGTGAAGTGTTTTTTCTTTACCTTGGCAATATTTACTGTCGAGCGAAGCGAGACAGTAAATGTAATTGCCGCGGTAAAGAAAAAACTCACTTCACAGCCTAGTAACATAATATATACTATTTTTTTTAGCATGTTTTCTAAGTTTTTTTCGATATTACAAGATGGGCGTAAGTCAATAGTTACTGGTATTCGTACGAAAATAGGTAGTATACTAAGTAAGAATAAAAATAAAATTTAAATGTACATGGTACAGAATATGTAACATTACATTAATGTAATTGTATTAGTGAAATATAACATTTCAAAACTCTTGGTAAAATATTTTTTTCACATTCCTCAAATTTATATAAATAGAATTAATTTAAGCCATGTACTGGTTACTCAAAGAAAAAAGTTAAGCCCTACCTGGTTCATATGGATCAATTACAAGTAGTGCAGGAGACGCATTATTTTTTTTAAGTTTTAAAAAAATTCTATTAAACACGTTTTTAACACCTGCCACCTAAAAATCTTTCAATTTTATCATAATGCACTAACGTGGTTAAGCATTTTTTTTTTACTCTATTCACTCAATACGGTAAAGCACGTATATTTATCATCTGATGTATCTACAACACATTTACGTTAAGCATTATTAAATTATGTAAAATCTATCGTCTCATAACATCATATCAGCTCTAGTTACAAAAAAATCTCTTCTAACAAAGATAATAAATTGATAATTTTTTCTTTCGACATAAAAGTTTAAGTATGCTTGTACGATTTACATTTTCCTTTACATGCCGTCACTTTTGTACTCCCTTTAATATCTTCACACTTTAAAAAGTAAAAGCTGGAATAAAAGTGAGAGAGAGGTCGTAATTCATACCTTTAAGGCATAAAAGCAAAAAAAAAAAAAAAAAAAAAAAATGATTGAATCACTTTCCCTATAAAAAAAAATTATAAACACCTGTAAACTTCCCTTAAGTATGTCTAATATTATGCGCCACGTCCAAAGAAAAATTAAAGGGTGAACCTTATGCTCTATTGTATTATACAGGTTCCGTAAAAATCCAAGGTGATTTTCTAAAGTAAAGATTTTATAACCTCAGGGGAATTACAATAAAAAAATGAAAGGTGTATGGTAAGGTCAAAACAAGGGTATCGTGTATTATTTCTTCACACCTAATCACTTTTTTTGTGTTTGGTGTCTTCACTTATGATCTGAGATTTTAGCACCTAGTTTAAACTAAGTATAAGGACTCTTTAAAGTTTCATTAAGTACTTACTCTTAGAGAAAGACAGATTTATATAAAATATATAACATAATACATAAGAAAAGATGTTTACAAAGACACAAAGATATTAGGGTATATGGCTGGGTATGAAATTAGGATTGAAACAGGTAAAGATGGTCGCTGTCGCGTGGCAACAAGGTACTAACTAATTATGATGTTTTTTTTCTCAAAATGATCCTAATATATAGAATTCGTAGATCCCAGGTACTAATGTTACCTTTTTTGTTATACTAATATGACGGCTAACGCAAGGGCTGCGGTAAATGGTAACTTTATAATCGAGTTACGAGTATCTAATATTTCCAGAAACATTATAGCTTGTTAGAATTTGTGTTTTGTTGATATGTTTGATTCGGTTTTCTATTTCAGGGTAACCCTTACCCTCTTAAGTTGTCGCGCATCATTAAATTAATATCTTAGAATGGGTACTGAATTCTTAGTTTGTAGTTACAAATAGAGCAGATTTATATTAATTTTTGTAAATTTGAAAATAAAAAAAATAAAAAATTGCTGATTATCCCTTAATTTTAAAATTTTGTTTCCAGACAATTTAGCCAACCTTTTTTTAGACATATTTTTATTGTTCCATACGTATGTGTGTAAAGGCCCCCATACACGACCAAACATTTTGCGCAAACCTGGTGTCGGGTGAAATTAGGCCATAGACGTCAAAAGCCCCGTCCACACCGGCCGCGCATCGTGTTTGCAAACGTTTGCAAACAGGGATGCATGGCCGGTGTGGACGGCACCGTGCGCACGAACGAATGCTTGTTTGTGCTCGCGGGTGCTCCGGGTAGAGACGGTACGTCAAAGGATGTTTGCTGTTTGTGCGCGTTTGGTGTGGACGCTTTTTGAGCAAACTCCTTGAGCATTCGCAAACAGCCTATGTTTGGACATGGAAAGCCAAGAAAGATTTTTTTTTTCTTTCGTATTATTTGTGACTAGCATCAAATAACTATATAATAACTAATAATATATACTATTGATAAATAATAAATAGTAATTGAAACTAGAGATGAGTTTATGTAAATCCAAGATTAAAAATACCGGATTAAATAGATAAATATATAGGTAAGGTGACATATAAGTTCAAAAATGCGTCATACTATTTGTTTAAATAATTTTATATTGCTTCCAAGCTTATTACTATAGGCACAAGCCTACGGGCACGAGCCTTCTATGGGCTTTATGTCTCCTATGGGGGAATATTTATCCTCTTTTCACCAAAAGAACAGATTTCTATTTGTATAAAATTAACCCGGGAAATGTATATTTTTTTTCATTTGTATTATTTATGAGTATAGCATCAAATAACTATATTATAATTAATAATATGTACCTACTAATTAATAAATAGTGATTGAAACTAGAGATGAGATTATGTAAATCCAAGATTAAAAATAACCGGATAAATAGATATATATATATATATATATATGAAATAAAAGTCCAAAAATGCGTCATACTATTTTTTTAAATAATTATATTGCTTTCAAGCTTATTATTTGAGGCCTATGGGCCCGAGCCTCCTATGGGCCCTCATAAGACGAATTATTACATTGATATTTATCTTTTTTCCATCAAAAGAACAGATTTCTATTTATATAAAATTTTTATATGTTTTGGCGTTCTATTTTTGTAGAAATAATAATCTAAAATCAGGGATGATCGAGGAGAATTTTTTTTTTGACATCCAGACTCTTCGTCATCTTTTTTGCTATTGTCATGCTTTACTAACTCACCAATGATAATAAATAAGCCGGCGCATATACCGCGTTTTGATAGAACCATATTATTACAAAGTTAATGCAAGTGCAATATAGTTTTATTTAGTACTTGATGATGTAGTGTACAAGAAAATAATGAAAAATAACTGGGAACAAGGACAAACGTTTGCAAACACCTGTTTGTCAAGAATGCGCGACCGGTGTGGACGTCGTGTTTGTGGTTGTTTGCAAACGATTGCAAACGTTTGCAAACCTTGTTTGCGAATGCGCGTCCGGTATGGACGCGGCTAAAGATCATGTTTGCGCAAACATTTTGACCGTGTATGGGGGACTTTAGGAACTGTCTCAATAAACGATGAACTATCAAAATTCTATTGTTTTTATAGGCATTTAAATGTATTAATTAAACTTATTTTGAAAAATTTAAATTTTCACATCCGTTTTATGCGAGAAAGAAAATCGTAGTTTTTGAAACCGGTTCCACAACAGAAAGTTTTTTTTTTTTTTTTTTTTTTTTTTTTTTTTTTTTTTTTAGAAAAAAATATCTTTCCTTTGTAGTTTTTTGGATGTAGAACCCAGTAATTTTATTTATTTTTTTTTTTTTTTGCGTTTTTTCTGGCTACTAAAATAAAACATTAATCTATTATATAATGTACAACTTTTAATAATAACATATTATTCGAGTATAATTTATTTAAATAAAATACCCCGGTCTTCAAGTCCCGTTCATAAAAATCTTAAATTTATTTGTATAAAATAACATTTTAGATGCTCTTAGAATAGGCTAAAAAGACGTTTTCTAGTAACGTAAACTATAAAAATTTTCCCGGGGGAGGACCCCCGAACCCCCCTAAAAGAGAGCCCAGCCCCTCTTCAAAATAGGCTGGATCCGCCCTTGATATGAAGTATTTTAAGAACAAAGAAAACCAGACTTCTCAATTGTCTGTGATTATGCTAAGCCCACATTACATCCCCCCCCCCCTTTTATTTAATCTGTGCCCCTCCCAAAAAAAAATCCTGGGTGCGCTACTGATATACATACCACGTATAGAAGAAAATAAGTAGCCGATGAAATCGTAGACGACAATATTTCGCACACATACCTATTATTAAAATAATAATTGGTATCAATCTTATTACTGTGAGAACTTCAATCTGAACTAACTCTCTCTACATTTGATATTTCAAGTATTCCTTTAGTTTGTTATTTCCCTATGTTTTTCTAGAATATAAATGGATATAATTATTCATACATTCCTTTGTCTAAATAACTATTAATAAATTATAGTCATTAAGTTTATGAACACCTTCTTAATTTATATGATGAATATCGATGTGATGGATTTATTTAGGTGTAAGAAAAAACGACGGTTAAAACTGTTGAAGTCATCCTGAGTTCTGTCAATGTCATGTCATATTTGTTTTGTATTTTCTTAAAACTGTTAAGAGTAAAAATATATTTATTCTGTTTTTAGCTCTACCTAAAGAAAATACGTAGTGTTATTTGTAAATCCATTAAACACTACAATAGGTTATGGTCCCAGAAAATTAGATCATGGATATTTCAAGTACTTCTAGACCTATTCGCATCGGATTGCTGGAAGGTAAATCTAACTGGAACACTTGGAAATATAAAGCCAACGTAGCCTTTAAGGCTCTACCGCTGTTTGAGGCAGTGGCGTACACAGGGGGGGGGGGGGGGGGGCCCAAGGGGCCCAGGCCCCCCCCGAAATGATTACATACCTAAGGCCCGCCATACACTTAAAACCAAAAAAACACAGTAATGACAGATGCATTCGAATTGGCTGTAAATATTTTCCAATAAAAGGAATTAATTAAGTATTATCTTATGGTGTGTATACACTTAATCACCCCCAAATAAGCTCGGCCCGGATTTGCCGATAGAATCAAATTTATTCAACACTATACCGGCCCGATTGTGGGCTGGGCCCGGATTTTGCCGATGGAATTGAATTTAATAAACACTATACCGGCCCGACTGTCGGCTGGGCCCGGATGTTGCCGATGGAATTGAATTTATTAAACACTATACCGGCCTGACTGTCGGCCGTCGGCTGGGCCCGGATTTTGCCGATGGAATTAAATTTATTAAACACTATACCGGCCCGACTGTCGGCTGGGCCCGGATTTTTGTCGATGAAACTAAAACTATTAAACACTATAGCGGCCTGACTGTCGGCTGGGCCCGGATTTTGCCGATGAAATTAAATTTATTAAACACTATAGCGGCCCGATTTTGGCTGGACCGAGATATTTGCTGATAGAATTAGATTCATTGAATTAAATTAGGATGCATGAAATAAATCGGCTCATTTGCCGACTAGGCCTTGATTTTTGCCAGTGGAACTAAAAACATTAAACTTGATCGACCCGATTTCGGCTGGGCCTGATTTTTCGCCAATTGAATTCAATGATTTTTTTGTGGTTTTAGTCCAGTTCAATAGCAAGGTTGCATTATAGGACAGCTTCAATTCATTACGAATCCTAATGCAATGAATTGAATTTGGATTCGTAAAAATAGACTGCTCCGATTGACATCTAGGCCCGGATTTTTTGCTATAGAATTAAGTGCATTGAATTGATTAGGATGAGTACAATGAATCGGCCTGATTGCTAGTAGGCCCGATTTTGTCGATGGAAATTATGCATAAAAATAAATTGGGATGCGTTCAATAATAGACCCGATTGCCGGCTCGGCCTAGGTGTTAAGCACATTAAATTAAATGAGGCCCGAGTCAACTTGAACTTTTGCCGATGGAATAAAATTAATTGAATTAAAATATGCACACTAGACTGGCTTAAACGGGAAAATGATGGTTGTGGATTTCAGTAGCAAACTTTTGCTTTGGACCAGGATTGTGTGTAGAACGCTACGTGGGTCCTCTTGTCTATGCGGCATTCCCCTCTTGCTGACTCAGGTCGGACTAGTGTTTGTCGACATGTAGTGGGAAAACAGAGGCAATATAAATAAATCGGTTTATCATTTTGTGAAAAAACTGATTCATATTACATAGTAATAGTAAATTTAAATCTAAAAACTCAAAAAGCGTTCAGAAAACATTTGATGTTAAATGTCCCATGTAATTCCCCAGCGAATGAGCGAATGATTCTTTTGTTTTGCAATAGGTATTTAATTTTCTTAGAGAAGAATTCTCTTCTAGATAAAAATTTGAAATTCGTATGTGCTCCAAATCCACGTTTGCTTTTGCAGTATGGATCACGTTTTGCTTCCGAGCTTACCAAAGGAAACGGAAGATATGTGACAGTTCTGAAGAACGAACAATTTTTTATGTCTCCGATTTCAAAAATTCCAAGACAGAAATCTGTTCAACATCAGGGTACAGTTTGGGTCCCGTGTCCACCTGTCCTTCAATTTTTGCGAACCAACATATCTTAAAAGCTATTCGTCCAATTTTATTGAAATTTTGATGGTAGGTCATAATTAGCCAGGTTATAACATTGCTGATCACGTATAAGTTTCAATCTTCTGCACCTATTTATTTCTCTTCCACATTCGCACAGACATACATTTATTTACTCCTATATCTTCAAAAGTACTCATCTGACTTTTATGAAATTTTAATGGTTTGTTTAAAGTAGCCCGCAGATAACCCAAGAATAATTTCAACCGTCTGCGCTCTTAAAATATTGCTATATTGATACTTTATTCATGTTAAATTTACTCAATTTTCCCTCCTTTTTCAAATTAGTCAAAATTGGTTTGATTTTTGCATGATTTAAAGTATCAATTTACCAAAATTTAAACAGCGCAGACAGTTAAAATTAATCTGTGAGCTTCTATCAGATAAGTTTTATAAAATCAGATGAATATTTTTGAAGATAAGGTGTAAATAAATGTATGTGTGTGCACATGTGGAAGAGAAATGGTGGCAGGTGGAGAAATGTGGTGGAGGGAAATGGGACCAGAAGATTGGACCTTATATAGGACCAACAATGGACTTTTTATATGTTAATTAACTGCCATCCGAATTTCATTAAAATCGAAAGAGTAGTTTTTAAAAATTGTTCGCAATGATTGAGCGAGAGAAAGACTAACAGCCAGAAACGGGATCAAAAATGTCTGATAACTGGAACAGATTTCTGTCTTGGAATTATTGGAATCGGAGACATAATCGTTCTTTAGAACGATCACATCACATAGTGAGGTGTTACCTCATAGGATTTTAATTTAATTAAATATGAGGTTAGAAATTGAAATTAGAGTGTTGAAAAGGGGGAGAAATTACAACTATAATAAAATTATGGGGTATGCTAAACCCGCATATAAGTTATATTAGGTTGGGCCCCCCCCGAAAAAATTTTCTGTGTACGCTACTGGTTTGAGGTTAGAAAAATCATTAAATTGAAAATTTTAAAGATTCTAAGCAAGATATCAAAAATCTAATCACAGGCTTCATTCCTAATTTTAATTCTGCACAATTTGAGCCCTATTTCAACTTCCTATGATAAATAGTACAGGCGCCATTTTAATACAACGATAAAACTCGTTGTATTAAAATGACGCCTGTACTATTTATCATAGGAAGTTGAAATAGGGTTCAAATTGTGCAGAATTAAAATTAGGAGTGAAGCCTGTGATTAGATTTTTGATATCTTGCTTAGAACCAGTATAATTTTAATTACTGTTTTTCCTAACCTCAAAGGGCGGTAGAGCCTTAAGAGGTGTTACTGGAGCACTTGAGGTAATAGATGGAAAACGTCAGAAGCCTACAGATCCAGGTCAGTCATCTTCAAAAGATGATAAAACGAGGTATGAAACTGATTTAAATAATTTTATGATAATTGACAGTTATTCCTTACTTGTCCTAACAACCAATATGACTGAAGAAACTCTCGAAAAAGTAATGAGATTTTCAAGTTCACACGAAGTATGGACAGAATTGCATAGATTATTTACCGGCTCATCTGAGGATAGAGTGTATGATTTATGTCTCTAATTTTTCAGTTTTAAAAAGAAATCTGAAGATGATATAATCACTCGCCTTTCTAAACTTAAAAATCACTGGAACTCTTTAAAAGCTGAAATGAAGCGAGATAAAAATACTGCTTGTGATTTGCCTGATTTACTACTAATCTGTAAAGTTCTCGACACCTTACCTGAGGAATACTTCTCTTTTAAATCTAGCTGGCTGTTAGTATCTAAAGCGGAGAGGACGTTTGAAAACTTAACAAACCAGCTGTGCGCACACGAGAGGGCTCTGAAAGGAAAATACGAAGAGGAGTCTCAAGAAGCGCTAGCTGCAGACAAGTCTAAGAAGTATGAAAAGAAAGGAAAGAAACCCTTTAATAAAGGAAAACAATATCATCAGTGGAAAAATGAAGGTACACCCTCTACATCTAAATCTAATAATAATAGCAATGGTAATAGTTCAAATCAAACCAAAAGAATAAGTCTTTTAGTTGAGGCATCTGCTGTTATGACAGGAAAAAGTGATGATTCGTGGTTTGTCGATAATGGTGCCACAAGTCATGTTACACACCAAAAAGACATCTTTACAAAATTTGAAAAATTTGAAAAGAAATCTCATTCAGTAATAACTGCCAGTGGGGATGCTTTAGGTGCTATTGGAAAAGGTACTATTGGATCCAAGTAAAAATTTCAAACGAAGGTCAATGGATTGATGTTGACTTATGCGATGTATGGTACGTTCCCAACATAAGAAAAAAAAAAAAAAAATCGTTTTTCAGTTCTAGCGACACAAGATAAACATCCAAACAGTTTGTTTACTTCTAAAACTGAATGTTGCTCACTTACTATAAATGAAAATCTCAAACTTACTGGAGTCAGACCACGTGGTGGTGGGCTATATCGACTTGCTCTTAAGAGTGTAAAGTTAGATAAACAACATCAAAACCAAGTGAATACTGCATCGAATGTCGACAAAAAATTACAACTTTATCACGAAAGACTTGGCCACCAAAACAAACGCCATGTAAGGGATGTGATCTTGAGAGAATTAGGAATCAAAGTTGTTGTTGATAATGAACTGTGTGAAGGATGCATGTATGGAAAAGCTCACAGATTGCCGTTTAGAAACCGTCAGCGGGCAAATAAACCAGGAATGCTTGTAAGTGCAGATGTGTGTGGACCGTTTTATGATTCTGTATCTGGATTTAAATACTTTGTTTTATTTAAGGATGATTTTAGCAAATTCCGTTATGTTTATTTTCTACGTCACAAGTCTGAAGTTGTTGAAAAATTGAAGAAATTTTTAGCAGAAGTCAAAAATTTAGGTCATTCTGTCATTGAATTTCTGAGTGACAACGGAAAGGAATTTGATAACATGGAAGTCAAAAGTGCCCTTAGCAATTATGGAATAAGACAGCGCCTAACAACGCCGTATAAACCAGAACAAAACGGTATAAGTGAACGTGAGAATCGGACCTTAGTAGAAACAGCCCGAACTCTTATGCATTCACATGGTAAATTTCCTCAATGCTTATGGGCAGAATTCATAAATACAGCGTGTTATATCCTAATACAGCGTGTTGGGCCCATAACCTATTGTGTTTAATGGATTTAAAAATAACACTACGTATTTTCTTTAGCAAGAGCTAAACACAGAATAATTATATTTTTACTTTGTATACCCATTTGCAGGGAATGGCTTTTTCCCCTGGAAGTAACTTTGCTAATACCCATGTTTTATTTTCTTTTAGCGAGTTTATTTCTTTTGACATTGCATCAACCCATTTTTCAGACGTATCACTTTTAATAGCTTGATTGTAAGTTGCAGGTTCAGGAATTTTAACGACTTCGGCAAAAGCAGACATTACAAAATCTTCAAATTTCTTTGGTAGTGTGAGTTTGGATCTATCGTTGAGAACTCTGTTATTGTTGGTTGGTTCTTGATCATTTTCTGCTTCAGAACTTGTATCCTTACAACTTGATTCACAGGTTTCTACTTCATCATCTAATTCTTCGTCATCTGATCCAGGTCGATTTTTATTTCCTGTTTCAACTGAAGTAGGTATTTCCGTAGGATAGTATTTTTGTGACAGAACTTCTTCTTTAAATACAACATCCCTTGATCGAATTATCTTCTTCTCTTCTTCACTCCAAATTCTATACCCTTCACAATTATCATAGCCTATCAGTCTACCTTTGATAGCTTTTTTATCCATCTTTTTACGTTTTTGAGATGGAATGTGGGCATAACAAATTGATCCGATGACACGAAGATGCTTCAACCTTGGCTTCTTCCCTAGCCATACTTCAAAGGGTGATTTATCCGCTAAACCTGATTTTGCTGACAGATTTAGGATATAACACGCTGTAAAAATGAATCCTGACGGCACAATTGAAAAGTATAAAGCTCGACTTGTGGCTAAAGGATTCACCCAGAAACAAGGGAGGGACTTCAATGAAACTTGTAGCCCTGTAGCTCGAATGAGTAGATGCAGAGCTGTTTTAAGTATTACTGCAAATGAAAACATGTCTTTGATACAGCTAGATGTTGCAACTGCATTTTTGTATGGTAATCTAGAAGAGGCCATATACATGCAACAGCCACAAGGATGTAATGATGGTACTGATAGAGTGTGTAAGCTTACTAGAAGTCTCTATGGACTGAAACAAGCACCCAGATGTTGGCACAAAAGATTCACTGATTATCTTCAGAAGATAGGATTTACAAAGAGTGACGCTGACCCGTGCCTCTTTGTAAGAGGTAGAGGGGATAGGAAGCTAATCTTTGCACTTTACGTTGATGAAGGTTTAGTCGCCTATCATGATCAGGAAAATCTTGACAAATTTCTTCAAGAACTTCTGAAAGAATTTAAAATTACCTACAAAGAAGCTACATACTATCTCGGCCTAGAAATTTTGAAGAGTAATAATGGTATAGGAATTAACCAGAAAGCCTACATAGAAAAAATGGTAAATCGTTTCGGTATGTCTGATTGTAGACCAGTCAAGACACCTATAATCAAAGATGAACAAATGCAAGAAGATAAGACTCTATCAAAAGACTTCCCTTACAGAGAAGCCGTTGGAGCACTGATGTACATGAGCAGTAATGTGTGGCTCACGTCCTGATATAGCCTTTGCAGTAGGATGTGTGTCAAGACATCTTGAGAAACCAAGAGACATTGATGTCATCAAGGTCAAACGCATCTTGAGGTATCTCAAGGGAACTCAAGATTACCAGCTGTTCTACAAACTAGGACACAAGAAAGGTATAATCGAGTCCTATAGTGATGCGGATCATGGTGGTGACTTGTCTTCTGGAAAATCAACCACCGGAGTAGTATGTATATATTCAGGTGGAGCTGTGTCGTGGTTAAGTCAACTTCAACCTTCAGTGGCTATATCCACAACAGAAGCTGAAGTTGTAGCCGCAAGCGAGGCAGCACGAGAAGTTCAGTGGCTGAAACGCCTTTATGACAGTTTAGGAGAATCTGTTAAAACTCCCCAGCTCATGGTAGACAATGAAACTGCTCTAAAGCTCGCTAAGAATCCCCAATTCCATCGGAGGACTAAGCACATAAGAATTAGACACTTCTTTGTTCGGGAACTCGTTGGAGGGA
Source organism: Gerris lacustris (assembly GCA_951217055.1). Taxonomy (NCBI): domain Eukaryota; kingdom Metazoa; phylum Arthropoda; class Insecta; order Hemiptera; family Gerridae; genus Gerris; species Gerris lacustris. The sequence continues at coordinate 37,370,482 of OX578278.1, forward strand.
AAGAACTTGAAGTCATGAAGATAGAAACTGAGAGACAGTTAGCGTACCTATTGACGAAGCCGTTGCTGTCACCTAGACTGCGAAAACTCTGCATTGACATCGGAGTCATTCCATGGACTACAGAATGAGGGAGGGTGTTGAAATCATCCTGAGTTCTGTCAATGTCATGTCATATTTGTTTTGTATTTTCTTAAAACTGTTAAAAGTAAAAATATATTTATTCTGTTTTTAGCTTGCTAAAAAAAAAAAAAAAAAAAAAAAAAAAAGAAGGGAGCTAGCGTAGCCGTGTGAGTTAAACCACGTCTGCTCGGCCATCACTGAATCTCGAGTGGAACGAGACGGGGTTCGATTCCTCGCCGTGACACTCTGATTTATATGGCTCACTATTGATCACATCATACTCGCTTCGGCGGTACAAATGTACATATGTATGATGTGTGAAGTGGCTGGAACTCTCTACCGCGGGGCGTAAAAAGGGCCTGAATGATGGCCTAATTGCAAGGTTCGAACAAGTGGTTCGTCCTACCCGTCCTAGTAGAAAGTACTAGACTACTACTACTAGCTTGCTAAAGAAAATACGTAGTGTTATTTTTAAATCCATTTAACACTACAATAAAAACATGTTTAGAAACGTTTCGACCCTGACTAAGGTCATCTTCAGTTTTATTTTAAAATTTAGATTATGACCAATATATGACGCTCTCCCAGAGAGATAGAATAATGACTTCATAAGGGAGTTAAACTAATTAATTTATATTATGTTTAGATTATTGTAATTAAGAAATATAAACAATATGTAATTATGTTCTAGAGGATATGAGAAATTGACATTATTGTTTGCTTGTTTTAGTAAATAAGGACTGAAGATGACCTTAGTCAGGGTCGAAACGTTTCTAAACAACAAACATGTTTCAAATCGTCGTTTTTTCTTACACCTAAAAAAATCCATCACAGCGATATTCATTCATAATAATAACTATTAAGACAAATGGATGCTTAGTCCAATGAACTCCCTTTTGTATTTTTATAAGGGGAGTAAGAGTCTCTAGAAGTGCCATATTTTATGTCCACTCTTCATTAAGAAAAATTTGCTTGATGGCATCAATAAAGCATAAAACAAATTCTGATAGAAATTGTTCTCAGGTTTTAAGCTTAAGTGTAGACTGGTCAATTAAGAACGTAGGCTGAGGCAATTCATTACAAAATACTATCCACTTTTTATAATTTTAACTTAAAAATTACAGTAAAAATATAAATAGACTGCCAATTAGTGTGGCACATAGCTTCCTCGCATCCTATCATGTACTTTATTGTTATATTAACATTAACATTATTGTTATATTGTTTATTGTGTAAATCTATTAATATAGTTTTAGCGATCTTTAACACTTCATAGCAGTGTCGCAGTTGGTTTTACTAAAGAATTGTATTTGAAAAAAATGTTTGTCTCATTGAATAGATGAAGTTCGATTTTTTCCCGATCTAAAATTCCAATTTTAAATTTGAAGTTCACGTTTACGCGAGCGTTGCGCGTGAACGCTTGGACGGATAACGTTGCCCAACAAACTCGTCTTGAGCATTAAAAAAATGAACATTTCTACAAAATTTCATCAAAATCGGTTGACATTTACTCAAGTTATCGTCACACGTTTCAGGATTCGCGGACACACAGACCGACAGACAGACAGACAGACACATGACCAAAAATGTTCCCTGAAGTCTGAAACGAATTTCTGTCTTGGAATTTTTAAAATCGGAGACATAACATTTTTTTGTTCTCAAAAGTGAACACAATGCTTCCTTTTGTTACCTTCGGTAAGCTCGGAAGCAATTAAGTATTTTTTTGTGCGCTACAAAACCAACTATTAATTTCAATTTAAATCCTATTTACAAGGTTAAAACAGACAAAAGTAGTAAAAGTTTTTATTTAGATCTGTCTTTATTACCAATGTATATTAGTTATGCTTACGTTATTATTAATTCTAGGCTTGGTCTTTTCGAGTTTACTCGCTAATAAAGAAAAGGTAGGTGGAAAGTGCTTTAAGCAGGTTATCGTAAGTTGATGCATGCACTCGCCCTATCTGAATAAATACTTTTTTTTACTATCTTAAGTGTGCATGTTAATGGATATTGAAGCACTCTCGGAAGGATTACTGCTTGTAGGTTTGTGTGGGAGGTAAATGAAGCGCTCTCAATCCAGCAGTTGTTTCCAGCTAACTAAACTGTAAAATCCTATTTAATTATTATGGCTTTTGCATTTTAAAGTGTTTGAAATAATAATCCGTGTCAATACGATTGAGTTTAATTGATAATATAATGAAACGCTTGGTTCAATGCAACGACGACCTACCGCGACGTTTTTAAACTCATTATAATATTATCTTCCTGCAAATTATCAAATAAGCGTAAAATTATATGCATTAAGTACTTAACACTAGAAGATTAAATTAAAAAATAACGATAATTTAAATTATTAATGAAGTATTTTCTTTAATTATAACCAACCTTCCCTTCCTAGAAGATTTATGTAGACGAATTTATAATTAGAACTTCACAGCTAGGAAATCTGTACTTCACAGCAATATTGATCTTCATATTCAAGACTTCTAATATTTAGGATTTAATGTGTTAGAATCTATATATTTAGCTCTTAATTGGATTCTGGTCCTAAGATTTATGCTGTGATGTGTTATTTCATTGTACCATCAATTTACATCGTAAATTGTACCATCGTTCATTACATCGTGCGATTTAGAACTTTAGAGTGGGATCAGTAGTTAAGATTGTTCAGGACGTCTGTGGATGGAATAAAAAGAAAGTGGTAATAAAATAACTAATTTAAAATAAGATTAGGGTACTCTTATAAAAACCGGAAAAATTAGACTTCATAATAAATAAGTAAATTATTTGTGGTATTCCTACTAATTGCAGTCTTCTGGTATAACCTAATTGTGCCAATTGGTCTTTTAAATTTAATTTTTAAAGTTTTTGTAGGTGATCAGTCGAGTTACTTGATTAAGGCGGGGCGGGAACCTGTAGTGTTTTCGTAGTTAACAAATAGGGCCTCTATTTTAAGAGATAGAGAGCTGATTTTTTTTTCAAAAGATTCACAACTAAATCCCAAAGGGCGGCTAGTTTTTAGATTTTTTATATTTGGTTTATTTTAGCCCTAAAAAAGCTCTAAAAGTCAAAAATTGTATTTTCATGAACGAAATTCAAAATTCTAAAAACTAGCCGCCCTTAAGAAGCATTAGTAGATGCCAAATATGTAAAAATTATTTTAAAATAATTAAATTTGGAGGCTGCATTTGTTAACTATGATTTGACGGGACAAGGCCGTCCGCTACTGAACCTGGTGGAATTTTAATGTACTAGTGAATTAGGTTCTATTCAGATTGAGGAAAGGAATGAAAGGTGGAGTGTCATGAGTACCGAGTCCCGGGTACTCCCACCCTGACTGCCTCTAGTTCTAACCCTCTTCCTTATCTCTTACTTATACCAACACAACTTATACACTTTAATGAACTAGTATAATGTCTTCGATTTCAAAAATTACAAGACAAAAATCCGTTTCAGATATCAGTTAACTTTTTCGGTCCCTCTGTCTGCATCCATTTTTTTTTAACTAACATAATTCAAAAACTGCTTATCTAATTATAATAAAATATATTATAATGGTAGTTCATAATTAACCATTGTTGGTCCCATTTAAATTTCTACTTCTGCCCCTATTTCTTTCTCTTCCACAGTGTTCAAAAATACGTTTATTTACACTTATATCTTCAAAATAATGTTCTGATTTTCAAGAAATTTGGATGGTTTACAGTTTACAGTAGTCCTAAGATAGCTCAAGATTAATTTCAACCACCTGTACCTGTGCTCATTAAATATTGCTAAATTATACCTATAATAAAACCAAATTATTTAATAAATTAACCGCTATATTAGCGGAAAGCGGTTATTGTTATATATTATAACAATAACCGCTTTCTATAGTGGGCTATATTTGGTACTCTCACTACAATTTTGGCAGATTTATAATAAAAAAAACCGTTCCGCGCCAACTCAAACAAACTTTAAGAGTTAATAATTACATAGTCTAGTGTTCACTATTTATTAGTTTTCGTAGGTACATTTAATTATTTTAGACAATTTACCGTACAAATAACTTCTCCTCGGCGGGAAATCGAACCCGGCCTCTTTCCGTCCCAGTGTAAAGCTATTTTCTCAGGAACTAGATTTTCCCGGGAGAACGGCTTATATATTTAGATTCGTATTTAAATAGACTACATTTTATAATTTTATAATCAAAATCCTCGGAACTGTTTTCGAGAAATGATTTCTTTTTACGTTTTTTTGAGTTTTTGGAGGTAGTGCCTCAAACAGTTTTTGGAACTAAAAATTAATTTCACAATTTCGCCTGGGGGTAAGAGTTTTTTGAACATGTATGCCAAATTTCGTCAAAATTGGCCCAGTAGTTTAACCTCAGGGGACCTCAAAACGTGTAAATCACACATCGCGCCATGAAAATATTTTTTCTTTATACGAGAAAGTAAAAAAAGAAAATTTAAATAAATTAGACTATAATGAATTGTAAAAGTATAAAATCATTAGAGATTGGCAAATTACTGATTGGCAGACAATTTTTCTTTACACTAGTTTGGCCAATCAATTATGTATTCATTTTACTATAAACCTGACAAGATAACAAATTTTTCTTTCGAGCTTACAGCTTACCTAAGACAATGTAAGTTATGTGATGTTTAATGTTTCCGATTTTAAAACTTCTAAAACAGAAATCCGTTTCAGACATCAGGGAACATTTTTGGTTTAGTGCTTGTCTTTCGCCCATTTTTTGCGAGCCAACATATTTCAAAAACTGCTTATCCGATTTAATGAATTTAGATGGTATCTAGTATTTAGAATTCAGATAGAATTAGTCATTGACATTTTTGGTCATTGTTTGTCATTGTTGGTCCCATATAAGTTTCAAACTTCTGCTCTCATTAGTTTCTCTTCCACATGCGCACAAAATACATTTATTTACACCTATATCTTCAAAAATACATCTGATTAAAATGAATTATAAATATTTTGTCGAAAGTAGCCCTCAGAAAGCCCCAGATTAATTTAAAACGACTCTGCTCTTTAAATTTTGCAAGTTAAAAAAGCAAGGTTATGATCATTTCTTCATATAATTATATTTTCGCTTTTGCCAACACCAAAATCTACAAATAATTTAAAATTATAGTTCACGTTAATGCTTTTAATTTTTATTACAAATAATATACAAAAACAACTAAAAATTGTAAAAAAAAAATTTGTATGAAATTGTTTGGGCATAATTACAATATTTGAAATTTTTTCACCATCACTACTGTAACAAAATCATTATAGACCAATAAAAAGTCTTTTTAGGGTTTCATTGGTAAAACAAAAAAAGAAACCCCTATGGTTTCGTTCCTGTGTCTGTCTGTCCGCCTGTCGCTCTGTACGGTTCCAATAACTTGTGAATCAATAGAGATAAAAGCATGAAACTTTCCAGTTTTAAAGATCGTTTTGACGCGCACACAAAAAAAAAATACAGCGAACTGAAAATTATTAGCTGTACAAATTCAAAATGGTGGATAATTGACGTCACGCGAGTGGGGTATCAAATGAAAGGTATTGAAGAGTATAGATTACTACTTTTGATAAAGCAACAACATTTTATAAAAAATCAGATGAGTACTTTTCTAGATATAGATGTAAATAAATGTATGTTTGTGCGCATATGGAAGAGAAACAAGTGGGCGCAGAAGTTCGAAACTTACGCGGGACCGCAATAAAGACCTAATTATTATACTATCCATTTCATTAAAATCGGGCAGATAGGTTTTATGATTATGTTTCGCAAAATTGAGTGATAGACAGAACAACATACAGAACTAAAAATGTTCCCTGATGTCTGAAAAGGATTTCTGTCTTAGAAGTTTTGAAATCGGAGATAAAAAAGTTTGTCCTTCACAACGATCACATAAGTTCCGTTACCTTCGATAAGTACGGAAGCAAAAATATGGGTCATGCAAACGAAAACTGAGGTTATAAAAATAGACAATTTTCCCTTTTTTCTTGGGCTCAAAGGGTGATTTTTGAGGTTATTGCTAATTATCTCGATAAGTATATTTGAATTGAAATATTACAGATCAAAGTTTAAGATCTTGAAAATACACATACATTTATTTTTTTCTAGAAAGAAAAAGTTACTAATTGGTCGAAATATAGCACAAGAAAATTAGTTATAATAAAGAAATTAGCAAAGTTAGAGTTCTCTCAACTTAATTAATTTCAGATTTTCAAATTGCATCTTATTATTTCAACAGTTTACGCAAGTTTATTGTTCTTAAAATTTGACTGATTAAGGTCTTTGAAAATGGTCAAAATAGCTCAAATCTTCAAAACATTATAATAACTGTGTAACGATTATTGTTTATATTATATGTTATATAAATAAAAATAGATTTTCGGCTCTTTCGACTATATTGTTAAAGAGCTGTAACTCAAAGAACTATAACTTACAAAAATTGTCAGGACTGAACATTTTTTTTTTTTCTCTACAAAATCTTTTTTGTTTAACATCTCGGTGAGTTTATATAACCTTTATGAATTTATGAACGAAACACAAATTACATCAAATCACATGTCATTTTTTATGGTCTTCAAATTTCAACTCTGGTTATATTTCTTATTATGATTTGTTAATATCTAGTAAAAACAAATTAAAAGTTACGAGGAATATATGTTTTAATTTATATGAAGATTTGAGTGTACGTACATTCGAAGACTTAATTTTTTTTGCGCGTTTCGACTGACGCACAAAAAAAAGTTTACTGGGCTGTAATTAGTAGGTTTAAAAATTCATTTGATTTGAATGGTTAATATAAATTAAATAAACAATATTTTACAGTGCAAATAACTTAATTGTTGTTAATTTTTCTGTTGTATTTTTTTAAAAAATTACGTAGTTTCATTAAAATTCCAGTTTGAACTTGATAAAAATGTTAATTTTTATTCTTTTCCACTATATTACTCCATAGCCATGATCCTATCGAAAAAATATACATCTTACATAAATTAATGCTAGATTCCAAATCCCATAAGGATATTCATAGAAGTACACTTCCCCAAAATTTGAATATTTTCTTGAGTCCTAAAAATTACACAGCACAAATTCATATTTATTTATTTATTTATAAGAAAATTAAATTCAATTTACACAGAAAAGAAGGCTTCTACTACCAATTCTATAACCATAAGATTTCAAAGAAAAAAGTATATAATAATTATATATTAATTATATTATAATGGTCTGGGTCTGTCAATTAGTGTGCCACATAGCTTCCTCGGGGAATGCTTTCACAGTCTATATTATTGTCAAAGTTATTAAATTTTCCCCCGTTTTTTAAATTTGTCAAAATTGTTTTGATTTTAATTGAATGAATGTATAAATTTGACAAAATTTAAAGATCCTAGACGGTCTAAATTTTGCTAGAAGCTACTTCCGATAAACTACCCAAAACGTATGAAGATATAGGAGTAAATAAATCTGTTTGTGCGAATGTGGAAGAGATGCAAATGAATGCCGAAGGTGGAAACTTATATGGGGCCAACAATGGACTATTTTTAACCTACCCTCGAAATTTCATTAAAATCGGGCGAGCGGTTTTTATCACGTGTTATTCGCAAAAATTGAGCAACAGACAGACACGGAACCATGTGTTCCCATGATGTCTACATCGGATATCTATCTTGGAAAAAAAAAATGTTCATTCTGCGGAGCGATTGAGCACATAGTTTCCGTTACTTTCGGTAAGGATGGAAACAAATTATAAATTTTAGTTATATGTAAATGAAACAATGGAAAATAGTGACAATAAAACGACATTCAAAATTCAGGGTAAGCGGTCTAAGGGTACAAACGGTAACGGTCAGCCACTAAAACTTGAAAGCCTCCAAAGACAAAAAAACAAAAAAAAAAAAAAATGTTTGCGAATACCTAGGTATTTTTGTTTTGCCCGGCCGCTAAATAAGATCGTGTTTATTATTGTTGTTGATAGTGAAATGTAGAAAAGAGAGAGTGCGACAATGTAAGGTTTGATTAGAAAGGGAACTACTCATGGAAGGGAGATGTTATATTTATTATGTCTTTAGGAAGATAGAAGAGGGGTGAAGGTCAAATGATGCCGCGATTGTCAGACCCATCTAGCGGCTGAAGGAGGCAAGATTTTCTGAAGAAATCAGCGACCGGTGCGGTAAATCGGTATATTAATTGTAGGAGAAGGGACAGCGGATTACGACGAACTATATCACGTAGCCCACCGAGTATGAGTTCGACATCGCTTCCCGCCCCGCCTTAAGAATAAGAAATACGTCTCTCCACATATAAAGCGTAACTTTGTTGTATCATAACTTTATAATATTAACTTATAATATTTTTGTTATGGATCAATTTCTTTCAGGCACTGGAGATTACCTGTAGCTTTAGGAAGCCAGCTTCGTAAGATAAAACTACTTTAGTGGAGACACGTATTTCTTTTAAAGTTTGAAGTGATTATATTTATCGGAATATAATTATACTTGCAAAACCTTCATAATTATAATTGCCAACTTATGATATTCCGAGTAGATAGAAAGTCCATATTCTTTGCGATAAATGTCTGTGCTCAAAGGAGGTTTAGTGGATTTATAATAATAATGTGTTTATTTTTGTCTTTTTAATTAATTTAATTCCGTTGTCTTTGTTTTATTTATAACTGCAAACCTTCTTTTTTTGCTTCCTTGTGATTAGTAATGACATCTTTTGAGATTTTTTTTTTGTTTTAGTTTGAAAATGGTTTATTGAGTCTTTGTCTTTTAATCCTCAAATTAAACCTGCATAAACAAATAAACAAATTCAGTATTACCAACATCACTTAAAGCATCTTTTGCAATGAATAGAAATTAAAAAGATGAGGGAATTAATTATATATTACAAAATGGATTCAAATTTTACGGTTCGGTAAGGTTCTAATTTTTTGAATGGTGAATGATACGAGAAGAAGGAAGAGTAAACAATACAGACGTGTGACTGAGGTGATACATAATGTATGCTGATTCATACATATATGATAATGAATACTTTTTGTAATAGGGCTGTTCCTCAGGTGTTGCCACCTTCAATTCGTTGTCTTGTTTTGCTCTTGATGATTTATTTATTTTTCTTTTGTCTCTCGCCTTAGGTTTTTTTAGATTATTAAATATTCTTCGTTTAGCAAATGAGATTTGATGAGTATCTACGCCTGTTTTTTTTTTTTTGTTTTTTTGAATGAATATCAAACAGTTATTATTTTACAATTTCGCGTCCTCAGAGTATTTTTAATTAGATAATTTCTTTCTTTTTTGATATTTTTTTGTTCTTGGTTTGGTTTTCCCTTTGTTTTATTTTTTTTAGCTAGTTTTATTGTGGAATGAAGAAGTCATTAATATGTCTCTTCAAGTTTCAATTTGAATGCAAAGGAAGGCGCCTTGGATCAGACAGTTAGGGGTTTTCCCCTGACATTTCTATTTCTGAGGCGTATTAGGTCTCTTGGAAGTGTTCCGAGTTGACCTCTTAAGAAAGAAACAATAATATGGTTAGTCTATCTTCAATAGTAATAATGATTGGTAAGTCAAGAAGCAGCGAGTGAAACTTATATGGAACCATTAATGTGTTAATTATGTCCTACCAGAATAAATCGGACGAGTAGTTTTTAAGATATGTTAGTTCGCGAAAATTGTGGACAGACAGACACAGTACCAAAAATGTTCCCTGTCGACTGAAACGGATTTCTGTGTTGGAAATATTGAATTTGGAGACATCAAAAAATGCTTCCGTTACCATCGGATGCTCGGAAGTTAAATAGAAGCCAATCGTATATAAACGATGCTTCCAACAATAAGTTTCCTTAGTTGTGTTATCCTTCAATATTGTTGGAATTTGGTTCTTTTAACTGAGATTATTTCTTATGAACGTAGAATTAATAGTTATTTACGTACCAAGGGTGTGAAGTTAGTATCGTACCATAATCCTCTCCCGAGGCGGAGCCGACGGAGTTAATTAATATTTAGGTACAATTGTTTTTCACTCCCGAGGACTTATTACTTAACTAACTTATTATACTTATTGACTTATTACTTGACTACCAAAGAAAGAAAATAAAAATAAAAATTGAAGAAGATTTTAATTTTAAATTATTTTATAAAACAAAAAGTAAATATTAGTCCAGGAGATAGCGTGCAAAAAAGTGTCTGACTAACATCAAGCTAGAATTTTGTATACAAGTCAATCCTTTAGCGCCTTTTAAGAATATGTGGTCGGCTAAGTTTGTCTGCGGGACATAGCTTGGCAATAGGCGTTTGAAAAAAACAAACCGGTGGAGAGCGGCCATGTCTCACCAATTATGGTGGACAATGTGATTTTCATGATCCTGAGAACAGAATTAGTTCGTAGACCAAAAATCAAGTCGATGTTATTTTCACACTTGATAGGTTTGTTATCCAAATATTACTAAAAATCAATGAGCTCACCTGTCAACGGACAAACTAACATCAACTTGATTTTCGGTCTACTAACTAATTCTGTACTCAGGATCATGAAAATCACATTGTCCACCATAATTGGTGAGACATGGCCGCTCTCCACCGGTTTGTTTTTTTCACACGCCTATTGCCAAGCTATGTCCCACAGACGAACTTAGGCGACCACATATTCTTAAAAGGCGCTAAAAGATTGACTTGTATGCAAAATTCTAGCTTGATGTTAGTCAGACACTTTTTTGCACGCTATCTCCTGGACTAATATTTATTCTAAACAAAAAAATAATTAAATAGGTAAATATAATATTAACAATTCACTAAATAAAGAATTTAAGAAGTGAACTTAATAAGTTATTCAAGTTTAAATTGAATTATAGATAGCAATTATTTGAAATTCAATACTAAAATCAGATAGTAGCTGAGCCATATATTGAACAGTAATAATAACCAACTCATGTTCATACATATACATTAGTTTATTTACATTTAGAAATTTTTATTTCACCTTTAACCTGTTTGTTTTTATTACTGATGAATCCCTATGACAACTGCTGAAGATGACATTACAGATTTAGATATTAAACAAAAGTTAATAAATGAAATTGTGTATTTAACAACTTTACTTTGGTACTTGTGCTTTATCCAGGGTAACACTGGAAGGAATCATGAGAGTTCATGATTCCCTTATTTTCCATTACTCCCTGTTCAACCTGACCGGGTGCAATGAGTACCATTCGTACCTGTAAATTAGGGAGAAAGTTCTCATTCTCTCCCTTCTGGAGATGAACACATATATATATATATATATATATATATATATATATATATATTTGTGTGTGTGTACATTCGTAAACATGAAATCATCAAATTTAAGTAAATATCATCCAATCAGTTAAAGTTAACCACCCATCTTCTGAGTCCGCTTGTTGTTTATTAATATTAATGTAAATTAAAAAAAATACTTATCAAACTATACCTTCAGTCTTTAATACATCATAGTTTACAAAACGGGAGCCGAGTTGGATGCAAAACAGTCTTTAAGTACAGGGTGAAATAGTAATTTATGTAACTAGGCAGCAAAATGGAATTTTACTGACAAGTGATTAGATCATAGCCTCCGAGCCGAAGGCGAGGACAGGCTATGATAATTAACTGCCGAGGCAGGTAATTTACCTATTTGACTAGTTTCCTTTGCTGCCTTGTTGCATACAATATGTTATCTACTCACGTTATACAGATATAAAATGGAAGCTTAGGAAGAGTTTGCGAGATGAATCGTCAATAATCTCAAACCAAAACATGTCGTGCTCCAGTGTTGCCACTTCTTACTCTAGATTAATTATTAAAAGACCTACAATTAAAATCCTTTTATCTACGATTGATACGAAATATAAACATTGTATCTCTGTTTAGATGCGTAGAAAGTGATTCTTTACGTACTTGTATTCATTGCGCATGCGCGTCTCATAGTTCTGAAGAATTCATCTTCTTTACCACCCTAGGGCGGTAAAGAACCCTCCTCCAGAAATAATTAATTCGGCAAAAAATGCAACTCTAGAATTAATGCCATCTTTATCAAGAGAGAGAGACTAACTTACATACAGCAAGTTTATTTCATTCTGTATTTATTATTTAAATCTAACAATCGTAGATAAAGTACTGTACGCAACTCGTGCGAAAACGGCATTTTGCATTGCTCGTGTGGTTTTACTACCCTCGCTGTCGCTCGGGTGCAAACTCCACACTCGCATGCATAATGCTACTTTCCGCACTCGACACGTAATGTACTATTTCAGCTTATCATTTTTAAACTTTTAGATAATAATAATATTATTAATACATTAATAATACAACACTGTTTTGTAAAAATACAAGTATGAAACTAAATTAAAATAACACAAATTTAAATAAAACTAAACACAAACAAAATCAGATGTTATGGCGCACTGGTAAACACTGTACTTTCTCTGCTTAGGCAGGGAAAGTATTTTCCCGACTGTTGTTTAACTACTTTCCTGCCTGTTTTTAATATTTTTATGACAAATCAGCGAAATAGTACTTTCCAGCCTAAAAACAGTGAAGTAATGTTTAATTTTGCTGCCATGAGTATATAAAAGTATTTCATTGTTTATCCAGAGGAGAGGGAGCCGAGGTGGATGTGCGGGAACTGATTTTGAGGAGCCGACTTGGACAACAATTTTAAATATGGGGGAGAGAAGTTTGTTAGTCTCGTCTGAACTATTTAGTATTATAGTTAATAGATAGAGATTAAAGTAAACCATTTCAGTTGCGAAATCCTGTCAAAAACATTTCCTATATTGTGATTTATAAACACATTAGCGTTACTCATCGATAATACTTGTATTTAAATTGTTTATTTCTCTCAGAATAGAACTCTTGGTAATTATAATTGTTAATTATGTTGCCCCAATATAATATGAGATGCAGATATATAGATTATAGATATAGATCACAGAAAAACACAGTCGCAGTAAGGCAGCCCTTACACGATCAAGCCGCTTGATCAAAATAGCGCGTCAAGCAATGGGGTCAAGCATGATTGATAGTCTAGGAACCCGTTTGATGCTTGAGTCATGCCCTGACGGAGATTGATGGATAGTTTGAATGAGTCAAGCGGCTTGACGGAGCGCTTGATAGTTACCTACTCAACACCCCAAATCCTGATTCGAAACCATGGTATCTACACAATACTGATTCACTACTGTCCAGGAGGAGGCAGTTCACTAGTCGAAAACTCCACTACAAAGGAGTGTTGATGAAAAGATTGATGAGATGCTTGATGCGCCCCAAGGCGGCTTGAAGGTCGTGTCAACCAGCTTGACGCGATGTTTTGATCAAGCGGCTTGATCGTGCAGGGGCTGCTTAAGATAATTATGTGACATTAATTTATTATTTAATTATAGAATAGAATAGATTTATTGCTTAAGAAATTATTACATTTCTCATACAACGTGAGTTCGTTGTATATTATTAAAGAGGTATATTGTATATACATTATACATAAGAATTTGATTTAAAATAACAAAATAAAAATATATAACAAACAGAAACATTAGAACCTCTTTAAAAGAAAAACAATTTTTCACTTATAATATGCATGGATCGCGTAATAAGCTGCCTTATTCGTTAATGATAAATGATCTGATTCTCATTGCGTTGATAATAAAATTATATAAATTATAAATATCCTTTTTTCGACATAATTCTAGCATGAGTTTATAGTTATCGTGGACGTTTCTATTGGTAAGTAGATGTTGGAGGTAGTCGGCTCTGAAGTAGGAGTATGCGGTACAGCTCAGGATGACGTGGGTCCAACATTCTTTTTATTGGAGGTTGCAGATTGAGCATATTTCTGTTTGGTCGAATTCGTATGTGCATAACCCTCGTGGAAGATTTTGGCACGGTTTTGGCAAGATGTGCGGAGCTGGGCGATGATTCTCGTTACTTTGATTGGAATCTTAAGCTTGAGATAATTTTTTGCTCCCTCCATCCAGGACATCTCTCGAAATAAAGGGTTATACATTGATTGGTTCGCTCTTTCGAGATCATCACTCCTTAATTTTCCTTTGTTTAAAAGAATCGGGATTTTATTTTTTAGAATTTCAGGGTTTAAGAGATCAGCTAGGTTGTATGGGGTGCCGGCTCTGTTAAAAAGCGTGATAACATGGGAAAACCAGTTGTACTTAATATTGTTTCCTGGGCAACTGCGTAAATGCACTAGTCGATTAAAGCAGATTTTTACATACCGGGTATCTTCTAAGGAGGAAATTTTATGCATGTACCATAAGCTTTGTTTAAGTATTGTATAAGATATGTGAGTTCTGCCGGTTTCGAGTCTAATTAGATAGTTTGGAGTGTTTTTCGGAATTCTTAATAAGTTCTTAAAGAAATAGCTTTGCGCCTTCTCTAGGTCGTTTGTATATCTTAAAGCCCATATAGGTAAGGCGTAGAGTAGTGTGGACAGTATCACTGTTTCGAAGAGCTTTATGCGGGTTTCCCATGAATTTGCTTTAGACGCACTTAATATTTTAAAAACTTTTCCTGTGGCTATGTTAGCTTTAGTTAGAGCATTATTACACATTTCTCGGAAAAGCGAGGACTTTGAAAGGGTAACACCCAAGTAATTTGCTATTGAGACTACATCCAGTTCTTCCGTTCCAAGCAGTATCCTTTGATTTATTGGTGAATTGCCTTTGCAGAATTTAATAATACTTGTCTTTTTGGTGTTCACAATTAATCTATTGCGTCGGCTATATTCTTCGACTACATTGAGGCTCTTTTGTAATTCTACAGTTGAGTTACTAAATACAAGAAGGTCGTCTGCAAATATGAGGGCTACTATATCGTTGTATCCATCAATAGATGCTCCTCTTAACCCATTAGATTTTAAGTATGGTTCTAGATCGGAAAGGAAAATGTTAAACAATACTGGACTCAAAATTTCTCCTTGCAAAACTTCTTTTGTTACTGGAACAGCTTCTGTTTTCTGACCTCCAGCTTTTACATGCATAGTAGCTTTGTTGTAGAATTTATTTATTAATCTTATGATTTTGGTGCTTAGACCTAAAAAGAGTAACTTTTCAAATAAAATATTTTGGTCCAAGGAGTCAAATGCTCCCTTAAAATCGATAAGAGTGGCAACAATTGATCTTTTTGACAGTCTTATATTGTTTTGTGTTACCGCATTCAGGATAAATAGATTGACTAACGTCGACCGTCTGCTTCGGAAACCATTTTGTCCTTCTGACAAAACATTGTTGCACTGACACCAGAAATTAATTCTATTCAACACTATTTGAGTGAATATTTTTGCCACATTGTTGACCAGGGATATTCCTCTGTAATTAGAAGGGTCCTTCGCATCGTTCTTCTTGTGCATCATGATAGTTTCGATTTCTGACCATTCCTCCGGGATCTCTTCACTATGAAAAATTTTGTTGAACAAATGTAACATAAACAACATCCAGTTTTGAGGTATGTTTTTATAAAATTCGTTTGATATCGTGTCGCATCCTGGTGAAGTACCTTTTTTTTTAGCGAATTTAAGGCCGATGAGAGCTCTTCTAGTGTAATATCTGTGTCTGTTTGATAGCATCCCACCCCGATGTATTCTACAGTTGGCCGATCAACTCCGGCGTAGATCTCTTTATAGTGAGACTCCCAGGACTCAATAGGTATGATAGATATGTTTTTATATCTAATTTTGTATTTGTTGATAACTTTCCAAAAGGCGGATGCATTTTTGACTTCCGATAAAACTTTAATCTGCTCTTTTTCATGCTTCCTTTTTTTTTCCATAAACCATATTTCTGTACTGCTTTTTTAGTTCTAAATAGTTTTTGGTGGTTACTACATCAAAGCAGGATTTTTTACATTTTTTTAGGGAATCTTTTAAGTCTATTCTCAGAGAGTCGCATTCTAAATCGTACCATGGTTTATTATTTCTTTTATTATTAATTGAGATGTTATTTTTCATTCCGGCGTCGTTTGTACACATTAGAATAGTGTTTACTAGGGTCGAATTCAGGTTGTTCGTTGTTTCAGTGGGATTTACTTTCACATTTTTGCTGTACTTCATTAGGAGCTTAAATTCCGTTGCTTTTGACTCGTTCCATCTAGTAATTTCTTGGCGGGTAGAGTTCGATCTGGTGTAGTCTTTCTTTCTGGCCATGTAATATGTGAAAACCGACACTTTATTTAAACTGACTACTGTCGGAAAATGGTCAGATTGATGAATTTCGTTTCTGATTCTGAAATCTTTTATTAAATTTGATGAATTTTGATCGCACCAAACAAGGTCTATAACTGAATTACCTACTGAAGATACATGCGTAAACTGACCTGGAAAATCTAAGGGGCATCCCCCGTTGAGTAGAATTTATTATTTAATTATTTTTAATGTGGCATTAATTTTTGCTTTTCCTGATGTTGTTTAGATTATAAAACTTAGAAAAGATGTTGGCGGAGTATTAAGGTTTTTAGAAATATTTATTAAAAGGAATCCATTGCTTTAGCATAATTAGGGATCTTTCCTTTCTGAAAACAACATTATTTCCTAGACATAACAACGACAATTTTAAAATATTGGATGTCGATCTTGATCGAAAGATAGAAAATAATAGACTGCCAATTGGTGTGGCACATATAGCTTCCTCGCATGCTATCACGTACTTTTTGATTTTATGCTTTTACAAGCCATTATTGTCTAATTTGTTTAATTGTTTCCCCTGTTTTGTTTTAATCTGTCAAAATTGTATTGATTATTTACTTGAATTAAAGTATCAATTAAGCAAAAGGTAAAGAGCGCAGACGGTTCAAAGTAATCTGGGGCTATTTGCGGGCTACTTTCGATAAACTATAAAAGTTTCATACAAATCAGTTAAGTACTTTTGAAGCTATAGGTGTAAATTAATGTATGTTTGTGCGCATGTAGAAGAGAAACAAATGAGCGTAGAAAGTTGAAACTTATATCCAATGGGCTACTCATGACCTACCACCCAAATTATATTACAATTGGACGTGTAGTTTTTAAGATACGTTGGTTTGGTTCGCAAAAATTGAACGACACACCGACCGACAGTCAGACACGGAACCAAAAATGGTCCCTGATGTCTGAACCGGATTTCTGTCTTGGAATTTTTGAAATCGGAGACCTACAAATTTTTCGTTCTTCAGAACGATTACATAGCTTCCGTTAACTTCGGTAAGCTCGGAAGCAAAAGTCTATGTTTACGAGTTTTAGTTATTAACAAATTTATTAGTGCTTTCGTTAGGAATTTTATCAGAAAGTTCTGATTCCCTTACCGAAAATGCCTTAAAAATATTAGGTGAAAATTTAATCTCAGAAACTTAATTTTGTTCTATTAATTAATTTCATTTACTCTCCTTACTCTCTTTTATGCACAAATGTGTTAATTATTATAATTAAGTATTTTTTTTACTTGTAATAATATTATAGTGGCAAAATCAGCTCTCAGGAAGCGAATGCTCTGAAATTCTCTGAATCTCGAGCTTAAATATCCATTCCTCCATAATATGTTTTGACTTACTTAACATAATTTTTGAATGGAAAGTTCTTTTACTATTCTAAACTCCAAATGATGATTAGCTTATTTGATTAGTAATTTAGGTCCCATTTCTTCAGGTCAATCTTTGATTATTTCTTTTCAGATGATTGTTGTTTCAAGATGATAACCACTAAACTCAATACTTCCTAAGATGCGGTCTAAACCGGGAAACCTATATTGGAAACTTTTATATCTCAGCATTCTATATTCTTAAGTTACATTCGAGTCATATATATGTTTCGGTATTCTTTGAAAATAAAATCTCTTTTTCATGAAATGGCAGGATCAGAATAACCTTTTTTAAACAGTACAGACTAATTAAGAAAAACTGATCTCAAGATTATAAGATTTTGTCTTTAGTTCTTTTTGTTGTCTTTTGTATTTTTTCTCTAAAAAAAAGATTTGAGATCCTTTCTTCTCCGAGTCACCTTATTTTATTTTTTTTTTACTTAAAGAAGGACATTAAAAGAAATGGTAAGAGGAGTTTTTTTCGGTTTAAAAGAAAAGAAATGCTTTCTTATATTGTAGGACCTTCACATGATCCAGGACCTTTCTCTCTCTCACGATTTAAATCCCTTTAAGGATAGCTAATATTACTCTTCTTTTGTACTTCTTCTCCTCCGAAGAACAATAGGATGGACGATCCAGTTCTTCCCTTAAGTCGTTTTAAAAGGCCCATTGAAACTAAAATGAAGTTCCTCAAGCTTGTTGCCTTTCTTATTCCTCTTTTTCCGTTTAAAAGCGTCGAGGATCCAAATTCGAAGTCTTAAATTATACCTTTTTTTCCTTTTTCAGAACCGCATTATTCCGATGCGAATTGTTCTTTAACGGCAACCAATATATCTTTTTAAAACGGAGGATCCAGAAACCCAAACTCGACAAAAAAAAGTTCAGAACAATAAAATTGACCCAGTTTTAATTACTTTTTTTGAGAAAGTTTTTTTTACACACTTTGTACAAATGGTAAAAGGTTTAGAGATAGAGGAGAACTACCTGATCATTCCTTCTCGTTGTAGCCTCGAGCTATCTTAACTAGTAATTAATGCAAATGAATAAAGCCATTTAAACGTAAACTGAAGCTGATTTAATTCTATTTTACTTCTTTCTAATGGTTCCAAGGTTTAAAGACCATTGAGGTGATGAGCTTGGGAATGCTTATTTCAGATTTAGATTTGAGTTTGATAAATATTTCATGTTTTCTCTGGTTATAAACTTCCGGCTCTTGAGGTAACTAGAAAAAATTATTTACCACTTTTGTGTTAGTGATATACATATTGAAACCGATTTGTAGACGACCATCTGTTGAACACTTTATAAGTACGATTATGCTAAATAATAAAAGAATTAAATGACATATTACACATTACATATTTATTGGCGGTATCGCTATGCATATGAAAAAGTTTTGTTTGACCTTATCGGACCTATTTTAATTAAAGTGATTTACATTTTCTTTTTTAAACATTAATTTATTCTACTAAAAGCTATCAAATTAATACAATAATTACAATATTGGGTGCGATAATAAAATTACAATATTGCAAAATATTTAAGTATTTATATTAATTTACTATTTAATACCAATTTATCAAACTGTTAACATAATTGAATTCATTTTGTTATGAATATGCAATTTTTTAATAAAATACTTCTTTTCAATGTGGGTATTTGTCGAAATTTATATATATATATATATATATATATATATATATATATATATATTTATTTTATTACATTATAACTTTTTTAAATTCGTTGCTTAAAATATGAATTTAACATTTTGCTAATAATGCAGAGTAAATAATTTCATCATTTAGCGAATGTGTCGAATCTCATTAATGTAATTAATGAAATAAATCATATTTATATTGATAATATTTAACCTTATTTATTTAATGCTCTAGATTTGTGCTCTCAGTTAACCCTGCCGAATTAAATAAGGGTGTCGATTAATAATAAAAAATATATTCGTTGGAGAGAATTAAAAGCGTTTGCTCGCAAACTAATTCAGAAAATAAAAATGATTGGATGGAACATGTCAAGACTTTTTTAAAAAATATAATAATCGCTTTTAGTAAGAATGATAAAGCACTGAGAGGAATCTAAATATATATATAAATATATATATATATATATATATATATATATATATATATATATTATATATTTATATAACGGATCATTATTGCTATATTAAAGCATTTTAGCGAGAGAAAAAAATTATATAGTTCAACAAAGGGTTAATGGTTTGAGGTGAGTTGGACAAGGTGGACCGGACACAAAAACACTTGGCTAAGTCTTGAAATATATAGTTCGAAGCTTGCTTTATAAGGTCGAAACTATTTCCAAATAGCGTCTGGGACCGACTAGTTAGTGCTTCGGGAGCTCCTTTGGTCAAGAGAAGTGGCGCTGTAGCCTTATAGACGCTCCTTTGGTCAGTAGCTCGCAGAAACAAGGGGTCAACAGTAAGGGTCAACACTCAATTCTTGTGAAATCCTGCACCCGTTTTTTTCCAATATATATATATATATATATATATATGTATATATATATATATATATATATATATATATATATATATATATATATATATATATATATATATATATATATGTATGTATATATAGTTTAAACACTTCAATTTATATTAATGTAATATAATATATGTTGTTGTTTGTTGTTTCTTTTTGTGAATATTTCTATCTACGTGCCACTAACCTTGCCATGATATCACGTACGAGACGGCTAAACCTAATTCTATATATATTTTTTATTTATTTAGAAGTGGTAAATAAGAATTTGAAATCCAATGAATCAGCGAGGAGGGGTCGAGAATATGTATAAATAAAAATAGATGTGAGAAGATATTATTATTCTTAGTTTGAATTGAAGTTTGTATACTGTTATACACTATTATAGAAAGTACATTTCTTTTATTAGTTTTGTTTCTTCATTATTTCCATGTGTTCATTATTCTAAATTATTTGGATAAATGAAATTTGTATGACATAATATCTTCTAAGAGTTTTATAGAGAAATAATCATTACTGAAGTCACACTGGCGCAACGAGGTTTAAATCGAACCCAAAAAGTTTTTGATAGAACTCTTCCACAACTAACTTAGGGCATATGGTTTCATATCAGTTTTTTCCACGAATAATTTATCTAAGAACGTAGTTGTAGCTTTAGGATCTGATTTGACTTCTTCACTTTTGAAATTGTAACAATTTTAATACTTATACAACTCATACATTTAGAGATCGCAATATTATAGCTGTCATTATTATACGTGTCTAATAATAGTTTTTACATAGTTGTTGGATAAAAATTTAATTAATTCGCGTTTCGAGGTATAAAACTAATTAGACTGGGAAGTCATTGAACAGTCATCAACCATGATAGTGCATTAATTTAATTACCTGTCTCTTTTCTGAATACGGTTGTTGCACGAGTAATAACTCAAGTTCTAGAAAAAATTTATAAAATAAAAATATTCTATTTAAAGAGCATTGGTGTGAGGTTTAAGAACCCCAATTAGAAATTAAATCGGTCAACAATTGCGGACGGCAATTCAAATTTGGCTCTATTTAAGGTAGAACCGATGGAGGTGCGACAAAATGTCATAGGACCAAAGATCTTTTAAAATCAGTAAGCGCTGGTGCAATCTGCTTTTCGATACGACTTCCCGTTTAGCCGCAATAAGCCTCCAAAAGAACTTTAAAGTTGCGTCCACCATCTTTAATTTTTAAGGGGGGGGGGGGGGGATACACCTTTTTTTAAACTTTTTGGATGTTTCCAGTCGGTTTGGGCCAATTTCCGACCAAACGCAAAAAAAACGCGAGTCTTTAGGTGGTCTAGAAGTACCCAAACATTTTGATTAGCGAGTCTGTGGGTTTGGTTATGGTGGGTCTACAGAAACGGTAAATCGTAATCTCCTTCACTGTCAACCTAAGTTTTTTAGGTTATTATTTTTATACAATTGTTAATAACTTTGGTTCTACTCGATATTTTTCGATTAAACCAAGTCTACAAATTGCGAAACATTAATTATCATGGTATTACTAATATACTAATTTTTTTCTCGTAGTTACAAATAAGGTAGGTATGTATTTTAGACTGGATTTCTTTTCTTTGACTAAAAATAAGAACTTTTTGTATCTTGAATTGTTTTTCTATATCCATTAGTTTAGCTGTAAAATGGAATTAAAGTTTCAATTTTAGTAGGTTTAACCACTGATTTACAGCGAAAAAAATTTCCTTTGCAAATAAATATATAATTAATTTAAATTTAAATTTCTTTTTTTCTTCTTATATTTAGTATCTACTGCTATTCAAGTACATAATTACTTGCTCGAGTGTTTTCCATTTATTAGTTATTTCTAGTTTTTGTGGTTACATTTATTATTATTGAACATTTTATCAATATTTACTATAAAAATTACTCCTTCCCGGCAGGAAATCGAATCCTACACCTTATTATCCTTTTAGATTTTTTTTTACTTTCTTTGGAATTATAGTCCAGGAGATAGCGTGAAGTGACTAACGCAGCGATTATTGCAACTGTCGCTCCAGTATCAACGTACGTAGATGAATATGTAAAGTGTGAAAACGATGATTATGACAATTAAAATAAAACACTTATACATTTATTCTAAATAAATAAAATTGGAAATTTTCTTTCTAGCTATAGTAAAATATAGGGAAATTAAAGTTTGCTAGAAAACATACACTTACGATAAAAACAATTGAAAATAGAGGAGAAATATTTACAAGGAAGTGTATGTTGCACAATGAACGGTTCCAGAGTGTGTTCGTATGACATCTAAAGCTATAGCATTGTAAATACTATCTAGTTATAAAGTTCGATTTCTCCTCAGGAAAGAATTTTATTTTAGAAGAAAAAAAAAAATTTTCAATTCGAGTCCAGAGGAAAGTTTTCTCACGTCTTCGGTCTCATTTTTCTCAAGAGCTTCGAGCCATTGTTAAAACTGTAAAATGCTTTTGGGTTCTTTAAGTCTTACGGGGCTTAAATAAAATGCTTGATACTTTATTCCCTTTTACTTTAGTTTAAGCACCCACTTAACAATGGTGGACGAGTAAATACTCGGCTCACAATAGGAAATGGAGTAAGGTAAAAAAAACTATCTGCTTCAAAAATAACTAGGCGATAAAAAAACAATAAGAATAAATAATAAAAAAGTTTCCATATATGTCTCGTATATTCGTTTAATTTTGGTGCGTACTAGTTCTTACAATAGTTGAACCTGTTGATAACTTATTAGCATAGAAGTAACTACAAGAAATAATTATACCATAACTTCAAGAAAAATTATGTGAGCAAGAAAATCCTATAAGCAATTAGCGTGGCTATAACCAGAGAATATTAAATACTTAACATTTTGTTCTAAGGGTGAGGATCCAAGACTATAACTTAAAGACAAGATAAAACCACTCAAACCGCTTCTAACAACATCTTAAAATTTATTTTATTCTAGAGGTCAGTATTTATGAATATAGATATCAGTATTTATTTATAACTTTAAGACAAAAAAGATAAAAATACTTACTTTTACAATAGTTCTTGGATTTCAACCCGTTCGAATCAACCTGACATTAATTCCAATAGAGATGATTCTGGCCTTGGACTTGAGAACATCGGTCCCTTCACCTAGCTAAGCGAAAATAGAAAAATATAATTAATAGAAAAAGTCTGTTGTATTCCAGTAATTTAGGCAACAAAACATATGAAAGGAGGCCGGCGTAGCCGGGTGATTAGCGTACTCTTCTTTGAAACCTAGGTTAAATGCTAAGTTAGTTTTTAGGTTTAAATACTAAAAGGTGGTGAGTTCGAATCCCCCAAAGAGGTGAGGCTTGTTTCACATCGTGGAGATAAGTAAAGTGGCCGGATCCTCGTCCTGTAATAACTTATGATGTTGATTTGGGCGTAAAAATAAATAAAACTATGTAATATAATTTTAATTTTTAAAAATAAACATCTTCCTACCACTGTTTTTACTTTTCCTCACCTTCTCCGAAGGTATATTGGAAATTTATTGTTTTCACACAAAAAAATCCAAAACCGAGATTTCAATGGATTTGGTGTTTTCAATAATTTAAGTGGTTACTAGTTAGATATCTCTCTATCTGTATCACGCATAACTCCCACAGTTTTTTAGCTATAAAGAGTTGAAATTTGGTACAACAATAAAAATTTAGATGTGGTTACGCCGCCCAGAAAATCATAAATTTGTGATGATATTAACTCGTATTACTAAGTCAGTAACATTTAAAAATCCAAAAATTTTCCGATTGCGTTGAAATATGCACTAATTATATTATACCTCTTTATAAGACTAACACTTCCACTGAATTTTGGAAAAATCGACTTAAGAACTTTGAAACTTTAACGCTAAATAATTTTGAAACTGTTTGCTTAACATAAAAAAGGAATGCAACAAGCCGGATCAAAAAAATCGGCCCGTCACAACTAAGACAAACTTTTTCTTATACATGTTCATAATTACTTAGTCTAGTGTTTTCTATTTATTAGTTGTCGAGTTTTCGTTGTTACATCTAATTTTTATTGAACATTTTATCAAAACATATCATAAACAACAATTTATCATAAAAATAACTAATCCTCTTCGGGGAATCGAACCTCTCTCCGTCCGCTTTTAAAATCTATTTTCTCAGATACTAGATTTTTCCCGGGGAAAGGCTTATTTCTTTAAATACGTATTTAAATGGACTACATTTAAGAATTTTTTAATCAAAATCATTGGAACCGTTTTCGAGAAATATTTTTATTTTTTTTTACGTTTTTCTGATTTTTTTGGGGGTATTCAGGGACAGATGGGTGCACCGAGAAGACGGGAAATTTCCCAATGCGCCGCCGATTATAAATAAGAAAATTTGGTCCGATAAATCGAACAAATTTGTTTATTTCAATATGGTATTGTATCAGTGAGGCGCAGGAGCTATGGGAATATGAAATAATAATAATGATTAAAAGAATAACAACATGACAATCAGGCGGCAGAAGGCGGGTAACTGCAGACCCCCAAAAATGCTAGTTTCTGGATCACTTTTGTCTGCAGACCCCAAAAATGCTATTTTCTAGATCACTTTTGATACTTTTAACTGAGAAAGCATGTGCAAGTATTCTAGCGTAACAATTTTGTAGTTCTTCATATTATCGTTGGTATCTACGTGCAATTTTCGGACCTATTTATTTTATCACACATTTACCACTGCCTTATTGTAGCTTTGAACATTTTTACTTATACTAGGGTTGACAAAGAAATTTGTAAAAATTAAGAGTTTTGGAGTGGGGTTTCCCTGCTTTCGGGGGAGAGGGGGAGGGGGTTCATTTGATAGTGTGACGCCGGTTGGTATATTTTCCTGTGGTGGTCGCAACCTCCCCATCCGCCCGTGGTGGTGGGGTAGCAGCCCAAAATTTGGAGCTGAAATTCATTTCTCGATTTTACCTCTTGGTATGATTTTTTTGATCATGTGCCATTTTTCGTCAAAATCGGCCCAGTAGTTTAGGCTCCATGCGTCTGCACAGACGACAGGGAGACATTTTTTAAAAAACACTTTTTTGGCCTGTGTGGACCACAAAACGTGTAAATCCATCAAAATCGAATTTTCACGCCATCACAATACTTTTTCTTTATATATGAGAAAGTAATAAATTGAATAAGAAAAAAGTTAAAAGCGTTTCTATGTTTCAAGTGAGTAAGTACATCTATCTATATGCATAAAATTAAAGTTTTGTCATTTCATACATTCCGAAAACCGAATCCGGCCTTAACTTTTTTCGTGTATGTATGTATGCCATGTCTGTCTGTCGCCAGCAGTCCGACTTTATTTGCGCAAAAGTGGCTAAACGAAATCGATTAATTTGTTCGCAGAGGTCTGCGCCATCATGTTGTGGCTTGGTTTCATCGAAAAATATTGAGTAGAACCTCTTGATAAAAAAATAAATATATATTTATCGTAATAAAATAGAAACAGTTTTGCATGTAATAAATAGACTCTACGATTTGGGGGGTCTTTTATTCTTAAAAATGGATGATATTGATTATCTTAATTAAATTAATTATTTTATTAAATTAATTAACTAATTAATTAAATTATATTAATTGTATTGATTATATTCATTAATATTATATTAATTATCTAAAAAAGATTTTAATTAAATATCTCGGGAACCATAAGTAATAAAATTTGTTATAGATAATATCTTAGTCATATTTTATCAGATGAAATTAAAATAATTCAAAAAACTTATCCAGAGGTGTCTTTGGCGAGCACTGCGAAGGGTTAATTTACATTTAACTCTATAATCAGTATTTTTTTAAATGTTTTTAATGAAAATTATGATTTAAGGAAAGGTATTTTAAGAAATAAAGGTACTCTTAATAAAACACACCGTTTTAGAGTAGATATACTCAATTTTAATCTAATAACTTAGTAACAAATTTTTAAAATTTAAATTTAATAAAAACAAACTCAAATACTTTATTGTGTTTTAAAAATCACAATTATTGTTTAAAATGTCCACCATTTGCCCTTACGAATATCCGAAACCTTTTTTCAATTGAAAATAATATTCTATTAAGTTTATCTTCTTCGGAAAAGTGCAGGGGCGGATTTAGCATCAAGTTTGGGTGGGGTCACTACCGGGGGGGGGGGGGGCATACCCCTAGTATGCCCTGCCATAACCCCCTCACATACATCCTGGCATACCCCCAGGAGCGCGAGAGGGAGTTCTCCTCAGGGTTTTTTTTTAATTTCACCATTTCTAAGCCTAAAATTTCCATATTTATAATGTTACAACACACAAATGGAACAATTTTAAGAAATTTAAAAAAATCTAAGACATTTAAGAATGGGGAATAGATTACTGCCTGGCAATTTGAAATTTAAATGAATTTTATATCATAATGAAAATATGAAAATAATTTATTGGTAAAGGTTTACTTACAGTATCTTAGGGGCTTACTAAATAAGTTATTAAATATAGGTACTATGTTGGGGTGCTCATTTGGGCGTATCAGTGTCATGTAAGAAAATAATTTATAATTAATAAACACGCATCATCAAATTTATTAAATTATGAGAGGGGGAAAATCAAGAAAAGAATTACATACTTTACATTAGTTTAATTTAGAAGGGGGGTCCGGGAAATTTTAAAATATGACCTCTCTAAACAGCGTTCTTATGCATCTCTGAGGTGAACTTTGATTTTAATACTTTGTCATCAAATAAATTTAACTTATGGTGCAAATCGATGGCACCAAAGTATGAACACCAAGTATTTTTAAATTAATTTTAATACCTACTTAAAAATAGTAATTGTAAAAAGAATTGTGCAATTACTAAAGTAATCATTATAGATTAAATAAATCATTCAATAGCCATTGTGCAATATTACTTAAAATCTATAATTAACGATGCCATTTAATCAATACATAGTTATGAAAAACAAGTTTATATTAGGGTGGCCATAATATAAAGTTTAGTTCAAAACGGGACATTGAATTAGGGCGAGCTATTGCAGCCCTTAAACGAAATTCAGTGGGAATGTTTGTTTTATAAAGAAGTATATTTTGGTGCAAAAAGGAAGGTGGGGGAGTCTGGGGGCCCTAGGAAAATTTATGGAATTTTAAGGATAAATTTGCATTTTTCATATAAAATTTTTATTTTTATATAAATTTATAAAGTAAGTTTTGGCTACTTAATAGTCACTTCAGATTCTAAATTAGTTGTTCACTGTTCACAGTAACATGGTATCAAAGTGACACACAATGAATAATCAATTATTATTGATAAAATATATGTAGAAAAATAAAATAAGTTTGGATATTTTAAAATTCTACATTCATCTCAAACATTGGGGGGACACGTCCCCCAAGGCGATGACGCCCGTGATATTCCTTACTTTCTTCCTAAAATACAAATACAGTTATCTTACTGAGTAGTTAGTGCAAAATGAAGACAAATATTATATTATATTTAATTTTTTAATGTGTAAAAATCAATTAACACAAACCCTTGCCAACACTTCTTTGTAACAAATCTGAAAATTTGAGGGGGGGTCATGACCCCTGTGACCCCCCCCTCTAAATCCGCCACTGGAAAAGTGTGCGAAGGCATCCTGAATACGATGAAGCCTATTCCGTTTTTTGTTACGGTTTTTATTAAATTTAAATTTTTTAATGATTATTACATTAAAATCTAATAAATCATGTGTTTTATCGAAGCTTATTTAAGAGTACCTTGATGTATAATAATTTTCAATAAAAATGTTGGAGGATAATTACCCTTTGCACACTGCTCGAATTATTTTAATTTGACAACGATATTATTTATTTTAAATTTTATCATTTATGGTTTCTGAGATATTTAATTAAAACCATCTTTAGAAGCTGTTAGTTAAAGGGCTGTATCTACCTTAGTATACACCTTTTCAAACAATTTTACTGATGATTTTCGTCTTTATTTTTCTTGTTTTAAGTGCTCTCAAACGTTGATTAACTATTATAGAAACTTTTGTGTATGATTTTTTTTTTTTTTTTTTTTTTTTTTAAGCGTTTGTTGTAAATATGCACTAATAAGGTTGTTTTTTTTTGTTAGCCACAATACTACGAGCGTTCACAGTATAATTAATCTAAACTAGTGTATCGCATTATTAAGCTGGGGTCATAGCAAGCTGGGGTTTGCCCCGCGTTTCGGGTAGGTATGTATATAGTTATCTCTTATTAATTTTTTAAATTAAATATTATAGTCCAGAAGATAGCGTGCAAAAAAGAGTCTTACTAACATCAAGCTAGAATTTTGTGAACAAGTTAATCTTTTAGTGCCTTTCAAAAATATGTGGTCGGCAAAGTTCGTCTGCGGTGGCATAGCTTGGCAATAGGCATTTGAAAAAAACAAAGCGGCGGAGAGCAGCCATGTCCCGCCAACTAATAATGATCTTGAGTACAAAATTAGTTAGTAGACCGAAAATCAAGTTGATGCTGGTTTGTCACTTGATAAGTTAGTTCTTTAAAAATTACTCCAAATCAAAGAGGACACCTATCATGTGGTAAACTAACATCAACTTGATTTTCGGTCTACTCACTAATTTTTTACTCAGGATCATGAAAATAACATTGTCCACCATAATTGGTGGGACATAGCCGCTCTCCACTGGTTTGTTTTTTTTTCAAATGCTTATTTCCAAGCCATGTTCCACGGACGAATTTAGCCGACCATTATTCTTAAAAGGCACCAAAAGATTATCTTATACACAATAAGACTAGTTTGATGTTAGTCAGACACTTTTTCTAACGCTATCTCTTGGACTATTATCGCATTTCAGGCTGGGAATTAATTATATTTTTGGCCATCAACAATTTAAAAAAATCACAGGGAAGTACTTGCGTCCAAGTACTTTTTAGGGTTTTGTAGATGAGTAAGCATACCCGTTATGTAATTATGATTCTTTTGTCTTCGATCTCAAGGGTCCCGGGTTCGATTCCCCGGGGGGTCACAATGTTTTTTATCAGTAAAATAGACAAGATAAATTACATTTTTCTTTTCAGGAAATTTTCATCGCCCCACCATATTTGTGTCCTACTCTTTAGCAGCTTTCATTTGATACCCAACTCAAAATTTTCAAAAAATAAAATTTTGGGCGCACTTCACTTTTTCGCGCCCAAAATTGGCAATTTTTGAAAATTTAGGATGAACTCCCGGAATTTTCATCGCGCCACAATAAGGTATTAGCATGAATTATTTCGAAATTTTAGCACCAGCCGATCTATAGTGGTTGGGGGGGGGGGATTTTTTGGTATATTTTGATTTTTTTAACCAATAAGAAATGCAAAATTTAAAAAAGCATATATATATATATTTGTGTCCTACTCTTCAGCAGCTTTCATTTGATACCCCACTCAAAAATTTAAAAAAAAAAATTGAGTTTATCACATTTTTTCGAATTGCGCATGCGAATATCAAATTTTGAACTTCTATATAATTTTCCTGTGGTTGGGTCAAAAAGTTGCACCAGTGTTTCAAATTTCAGCACTTTCGCTTAAACGGTTCGGGCCCAATGAACCAAAGAGCGACGGACAGACGGACACATCACCCTCGGCATAAGGGGTTTGAGAAGTATCTACAAAACCCTAAAAACATTATTTGACATGCGTAATATTGATAGTTGACAACTTTTTGTTGTAATTTATAAATGTTCTAGTTATTTGAGAAGGTACTGTAAATATTGCTAAAATCTCAAATGTAAAGCAGTCAAATCAGATCCTAGAGTTACAACTATATTTTTACGTCAATTATTCGTGAAAAAACAGATATGAAACCAAAGGCTCATAAGTTAGTTGTGTATAAGGGTACTAACAAAATCTGTTTGGGCTACATTTGAACCTCGTAGCTCCAGTGTGACCTCAGAGGAGAAATAATCATGACTCTAAAACTGTAGAAGATATTGTCTCATACTATTTTCACTTGTCTTATTTAGCAATGAACACATGGAAATAATAAAGAGACAAAAGGAATAAAAGAAACTATCTACTTTCTACAATAGTAATAACAGTATGAAAACTTCAATTTAAACCAGGAATAATACCTTCACACGTCTATTTTTATTTACCCTGGAATTATCCTGTAAATCACGACATTATTATGAGTTTCATTTAAAATAGCAAGAAGTATAATGAAACAAGAATAACAATTTATGATCATGTCCGAAGCAATTCAAAATAATTGTCGTAACTAAATTGTTTCGAAACAACAAAATTAACAATGAACAAGTCAATTTTCCCTTGTTTACAACAAGAGAGAAATATGTATAGTGATAAAATCAAATAATGCAATGCTTTTAAGAAAATTGATTCCTGGTTGGTATTTGAGTAAAAGTGTTAATTAATATTATATATCCATATTGTAAATACAGAATTACCCGAACTACTAACTAATTACCCAGGATTTCTGTATATTTCAAACTGAACATATAGAAATAAAGAAATTAACTGAGGATGACCTTATGAGAAAGGGTCGAAACGTCTCAAATCAAGTGAATTAATTTGTCCGATATAAAATTTTTAAGAAAAGACACATCTACATTTTGCAATATATTGTAAGCGGTAAGAATGTTATTCTTGAAAAGACATTTATTTATTTTTTTTTTTAAATTGAAAACTAGTTTTTTCCGAGCTTTAGCGACTGAGAAACGTTGTTCTTAATTGTATCACTTGTTCTTGTGGATAAATGGTTCGACAATAGAATATTATGCAAAGTGCATTAGGAAAAATTTGATTTCATTCAACTTTGCTATTATAGGTATTGAAACCCTCCACGGTGATATTACTACACTATTTTATCTCCTGTCAGATCTAGTCTTAGGCAAAAACATAGGTGTTAACAAGGTGTTAGAAACTGCACATTATGTGTAATTACGGACTATGAATGTGTTTAGAAAACAAAGTACAACCGCTGTTGCAAACACTAATTATCATTGCCACCTTCTCTTAACACGAAGGATATGAATGGGAAGATTCGAAGGAAGATCGTTATTCGCTGATAACTCGAGGGAAGGATCACAGGCGTTGGAGGCGACCGTTTTATTTTTATTTCAATAGGTCAGAGTTCAACCTATTGTCATACTGATAGAGATAAGAAGGAGGCGGATTATCGCTTCGTGAATTATTCCTCATGATATTGTATGCGAAAGGTGAAGAACATTAGTACCTACCGAATTTAATTTATTCTCTGGTAATTTTTATTGGGATGATGAATTCCCAGCATTCTCATATGATTTTTTGAAGATATAAAAAAAGAAGGAAACATGCATCAAATGATAATACAGTAAAATGCACAGATATATTCTAACTAAGGTATAATAAACGTTGACTTCTAATGTAAATATTGATTTCTTTAAAACTACTTTTCTAAGAAACTGCCCGATTTAGGTCAGAGGGGTTCAAATCCTCCACATCCTACAAGACCAATGTTCCCACGTCAGAGATTTTTTTCTTAAGGGTTTAAAGGAATGCTTGAAAATAATTATTTTCTTTAATTTTCTATCCGTGAATAATTAAAAATACATAGTTTCTGTTGCAATCACGTAGAAGTTGACTCTTAGGAACTAATAAGTTACAATTGATCTTAAGCGAATAATATTAGGAGCTGACTTTTAAGATCTAATAAATTAAGCTTTTTAAATAAAAACAAAGTAGATTATGTATAGTCTTCTTGCACGTAAAAATAATTGCATTAAAGTCGAAAACTGAATTCAATAATTGTATTGAAGATATTCAAGTCTAACAAACTTTCTCATTTACATATTAGTTATTCTGACTTTAAGCCCTACAACCTACAACATCTAATTTTATTAAAAAATTGTATAAAGTACTAGCTGAAGTGTCCGGGTCTTTAATATTGGTGAATAAAATTTAAAAAGTAAATTTATATAAAAAGTCCCAGAACATTGGTAAATAAACATACATTGAGCATTGTTATGTTGTGAGAAAATAATGTTAAAATGATATATTATCCGGCATGTGTTATGTATTATAGTCCTAGT
The DNA here is from genome assembly GCA_951217055.1 of Gerris lacustris. NCBI lineage: Eukaryota > Metazoa > Arthropoda > Insecta > Hemiptera > Gerridae > Gerris > Gerris lacustris. The sequence goes on from OX578278.1 coordinate 37,402,747, forward strand.
TGGTTAGACTGCTTATCTTCTCTTTCCCATATCTTCATTTCTTTACTTTAGGAATGCACTTTCGTCCGAAGACTTTTCTTGAAGCTTCAAGAAAATTTTAAGCAGAACTTTACCACTCTCTTCTTACCTCTGTAATATTCAAATTCTTAGTCTCTTTTCCTACTCCTTTTTGCTCCCTTCCCATTTTACCTCCTAGAAGTTGATATCCAAAAAAATCTTGTTCATGTTCTGAGGAGTAGCCTTTTCCTAAAGTTTAAACTTCCTTGTAATAATGGTTTGGGCTGGGCTTAATCGCCCTCATGGTTAATCCCCCTTTTGATTATATCTCTTAAGGGTTAGATGTCAAAAATCATTTTATTGGAAATCTTTATATCGTAACTAGCTTGGACGCACAGACAAAGTCATAAAATTTTCTAAACTTAAATACGTTATCAGGACTACTCATTTAGTGTAAATACCAAGTTTGAGCCCAATCGGATAAATGTACCTCTCCAATCTTATATATATTTAAGATATCGCCCACAGAATAGACAGAGAGCTTAGAGAGCTTAACATTGTACCCAAAAACCAACAAAATCTGTTCAGCCGTTTGGACGTGATTGACGCACAGACATAAAGTTGTCTAAACTTAAATTCGTTATAAGGACTACTCATTTAGAAAATGAGAACTACTTGTTTAGTTAAAATACAAAACTTGAGCCCAATCAAATAAATGTACAATCTCTACTCCAATCTCATGTATTTTTAAGATTAAGATTTAGGATTAAGATTAAGATGAGTGACTAATTTAAAGATGACTAGTCTAAGTGATTCTGAAGATATATTCACCTAGAAAATTACATGAAAATATGGGCCATCTTGAATTAAAATACCGGATCAAAAAACCTTGCTTAGCGGATGGTTTAAATTATCGGAAACATACTTTAAAGAAACATACTTTAACATACTTTATAGGAAACATACTTTAAATATTATAGCTATTCTAACGTTTAAGATTTACAATATTTAAAAGATAAGCAAGATATTTAGCTTTTAAAAATAATTATAGCCATCATCTTTTAAATAGTAAAATCCATTTATGGACCATGTTTATGAGTAATGAAATGTGACCATGTAAGTGACTAATATTCTAATTTAATTCTAGTTCAAATGGTTCTAAAGAAATAGTAAGATGCCACAAAATTGTCCTCCATCTTGAATTATGGTAGCGTAAAATAATTCCCAGCTTGGCGGACGAATATATCATTTAAGAAACTTCCTAACACTCGTTTAGTGATTCTTGCCTCTTCAGTTTCCGAAATTTAGTAAGGCATAAGTGGCTTAAAAATACTTTTTTTTATATATATAATAAATATATGTGGCCGCCATCTTGAATTTAAATTTTTGTTTTAATTTTTCAGAGTAAAAAAATCCTGTTACAGGAAATGTTTGTGTTATAAGAAATTACTTATTCCTAAATTTCAAGGGCTGATCAAGTTGTAATGATCACAAAGATCATTACAATCTCAAAAATTAATTATGAAAGTCCGAAATTTTGAATCAAATTGTCTTTTCACACAAAACCTTGTTTATTGAACATCTAACATCTAAATCAATAAAAGAAATACTATATCAAGTTTGGCTATTCAAGTGTTCACGACTTCCTAGGCCTAGGTGTAGTGAAGAATACATTAGTATAAGGCTACTTTGCTTTTAAACACGTTTAAATAATAAAAGCTCGTTAAGTATGTATAATATTTCTGAACATGTTGGTAAGTCAAATTTGATTGAAATTGGTCCAGTACTTTAGGTAACACACAGACATTTTTAAACCCCTTACCTTAGGTGTCAGGGTCAGGGGTCGCTAATACGTGTAAATTAGTCAAAAACTTAAATTAGATTTTTTCCTTTACAATACTTTTTTTTATTTATTAAAAAATGTATGTGAGAAAGTAAAAAGGAATCACGTGGTTGAAATCTTCTAGTTTAACGACCTATAAAGAAGGTATATTTGAGACTAGGGCTAAAGACAATGAATGCACAAGGCATTGTGTCGTTCCGAGTTGACAGTTAATTGAGCATATCTAGGATATTTCACATGGAGGTTGAAGCTCAGCGTGACACTGCTTACCCCCCCCCCCCCTTCTATCATACTTGATATTACGGTTTAAATTCGTGAGAATACCTAACTTTAGTTATCTCATCCTAGGTTCAACTAGGCAGCATCCTATATTTTTACCTCTTATTTCATTCAAACGAGATAACTTCTCCTTTGTACTGCAATCCTCTTATTCAGCTAGGTTCGAATCCAGCCTCTGTCTTTCTTTTATTATTCCACGATTTTTTTTTTCTTCTTATTTTTCATAGCATCGAGGAAGTTTTTTTTGCTAAAAAAGTAAAAAAAAAAAAAAAAAATGTATCGAGGAGTTTCACGGAACTCCAAAATGGTATAATCCTGTGAGGGTGCATAATGTTCACTTGCAAAACTGTCTCCTGTTGGTAACTGTTAGCATTGTTAACGATCAGCTCGCACGCCCGACCAAGACAACTTTGCACCAGAAATACTTCATTATGCAACCTCCGTCTCTTCGTCTACTTAACTTTTGCTAAGTCCCAGTTTTTTTTTCTTTTCATTTACGTAACTATTATTGTGGTGGATTTTGAAGAAAACAAAAACCATTTCACCTGATTCACGGTGTCTATAAATTTCAGGTAATAGCTAAGTTAAACCGTGTTGTTTTCTGATAATATTTTCCCCGATTTAGTTTTTTTTGCTCCATTTTAATTTGTTCTTTTCTAAATAGCAAGTACGTTTATGAAAAAATCCTTTGTCATTCTTACTTCATAAAATTTGTCTGAAATTCTAGAATCTGCAATACTTATTGGTAGCAAGGATTTTATTCTTGTTGACATTTAGTACTTTTGAAAACATTGCATAAAACGATGTTAATGTTACTTCAGTAATGCTGTCGTCACTAATAGATCAAACATCTATATCGTCGGTCTATAATCTATAGGTTTTTGTTTACTTAAATAAAAGAAAGTAACGATCCTTCGTTAAAAATTGAGTAAAACTTAAAAATGATATGATAACTGATTAATTATATTCTAATAACAGCCTTCACCCCGCTCTCCGCGCAGGGCTCATGCTAGGTATTAGTGGCTATGATTTCTATTAGCATGATAGTCTACCTATTTTTTAGGGTTTCGTTGGTAAAACCAAAAAAAGAAACCCTTATAGCTTCGTTCCTGTGTCTGTCTGTCTGTCCGTCCGTCTGTCACTCTGTACGGTTCCAATAACATTTGAATCAAAAGAGATAAAAACATGAAACTTTCCAGTATTAAAGAACGTTTTGACGCGCACACAGGAAAAATATAGCGAACTCAAAATTATCAGCTGTTCAAATTCAAAATGGCGGATAATGCACGTCACACGAAAAAAAAAATGTTAAACAATTTTGAGTGGGGTATCAAATGAAAGGTATTGAAGAGTAGATTTCAAACATATATAACACAAAAAAAAAAAAATTGTGGAAAGCGTTTAATTTTCCACGCTATTTTATAAAAAAACATCAAAATTTTGCGTCCCCCCCCCCCACCCTAAAACAATATTTCCACTGTTACTAAAAATATAAAAAAATATGAAAAATGTGCGGTCTGATGAGCCAAAGGAAAAATAAGAATAGCCACTTGGTCGGATTAACTGGGAATCCAAAATTGCGGCTGATTGCTGTCACAGGAAAAAATATATTTTTTTTAAATTTTGAGTGAGGTATCAAATAAAAGGTATGGAAGAGTATATTACAAAAATATATAACACTTGTGGAAAGCGTTTAATTTTCTACGACATTTTGTCATAAAACGTAAAAGTTTTGGGCCCCCCCCCCCCCCCCCCCTTTACTAATTTCATGTTTATAACACCAACGAAACCCTTTTTACGTGAGACTTCACGCACTACCAATTTATTTTTTTTATTATTTTTTTTTTTTAAATAAAATTATTAATAACTTTAGTTCATATTTGCGCACACCTTGGCGAAACAATTAATCGATTTAATTTAGCCAGTTTTGCGCCTATAATATATTTATAATAGTCCTACTGCTAGCGACAGACACTCGCGCACACACAAAACTTTAATTTTTTTTATATAGATCTAAGGAGACAATGAAACACCAGAAGAATCTGTTTTTTTTTAAAGTGGCAACAATTTATCTCAGGCATCAAAAAAACCTTTCTATTAATCTAAACTATAGCAAAGATTTCGAAAGTATATACGAATTACATTTTCATAGTCCTGGAGATTGCTTGCAAAAAAAGTAAGTCTGAACCTATAGGTTTTTATAACTTTGTTAGTCGTTCTGTTTTGAGATTTTTTTTCTTTTATAAATACCCTGATGCATCTTTATTTGTAACATAGTAGAATTAATATTAGTTGAAAGTTGAATAGATAACAATATTTGACTGACTCGGTGTTTGAAGGGTTAATGCGATGCGAACAGCTGGCTTATTTCTAAGCCTTAATGCCATAAGGTTCATAACATCGATGCCCATAAGGTGCAGCACAAATCCGATTGGTTACGGCTAATGTCGATTGCAACGCCTTGATCCCGAGCAAACGGGCAAAACCTCCCAGCTCTTTAACCCATTGTATCATTTTGTTCCTCAGACAGGGTGGTACGTTTTACTGCACTCATTAGATAAGAAAATGAATAGCAAATAGATATCCACCTACGAACTCCGGAGACATTGTACATCGTCAGGCATATTGTGTGTATATATATGTATATATATATATATATATATATATATATATATATATATATATATATATATATATATATATATATATATATATATATATATGTATATATATATATATGTATATATATATATATATATATATATATATATATATATATATATATATATATATATATATATATATATATATACATACACATTTATGCTTGTGTGTGTGTGTATGTACAGTACGTAAGAGCTCAGAAAGTCCGGGATTATTATGATGTACGGCTTCTACTAGCAAATTCATTTGCGATGTAAAACAATGACATGAACAGAATAGTACATCAATTACAACCTTGAAATCAGTAGATTTCGTAAGAATTAGTAGTAAAATAAAAATCCCTTTTATTAATACATTTATAGGAAATGTCCTAATTAAACAATTAATTTAGTTAGAATTCAACTATTCTGAAAAATACGCCCTTTTCCACGCCTACAAAAGCTTCTTCAATTTATTTGAAAATTCACAATGTAATTAATAATAAAGAATTATTTTTTTGTTTCATTATTTTTTTTAAGTCAAACTTGACATGTGACATGCTAAACGCCACATTCCTCCTCCCTAGTGAGCACGTATACTTGTAGCTCGGTTGTACTTGTAGCTACACTATATAGTGTAGCTGGGTTCATGACTTCGTAGTGGCGTTCTAACACTTCTTTTAAGCCGGCCTTACACCTTGCGATTTGTCGGTGCAATCTGGTCGGAACGATAAATCGCACCGATATATTGTAAGGTGTAAATGGAAATTGTATAACGATGTCGGGGTTGGGGTTGGGTTGTAGATCGAAGCAAAACCTATTCAATCTGTGAGATCGGTGACAAGTCGGTGCGTGTAAAGGGAGGTTGTACAACCTGCGGGCCAACCCCGATCTCTACTTTCCTTCCACTACATATATTTTACTAAATTTACTGCCTAGGCAGCAAAAATTGGTTTGCTGAGGATTTTTTTCAGGCTAAGCCGCGCCCACATTCCTCGCTACACATAAAAAAACTTTTTTTGTTTTATATATAATCTTTAACCTAAATTATTTGAGCATTTTACCTTAAAAATATTACGAATTTATAAAATAAGGTATAAAATAAATAATAATTTATAAAATAAATGAGTATTACTAAAATAGGGTTTATTAATACTCATAATAGATTATATTTATAAAAAAAATTCAGTAAAAAGATAAAATAGAAATAAAAATATTACAGAAAATATTAGGTCTTAAAATAATCATAAATAAATTAATTTAGTGGCAACACTGCAGCTCGTCTATTAAGGAAGACTGGGTCAGAGATCGGGGTAGATATCGATGTGGTGTAAACGCTCCCAGGTTGCAACGATATATCGTGCGATTTATCTTCCTTCAGATTGCACCGACAAATCGCAAGGTGTAAGGCCGGCTTTATGCGGCTGTCTACCTGCTTCCGTTACCTTCGGTAAGTCGGAAGCCAAATTGTATTTTAAAAACGAATCCCTCTCACTCATTAATCTTAAGCCGGCCATAGGCGTTGTGGTATACCTGAAAGGTAAACCGGATTGTTTGTGATATATCTGCGCAGTTATGTCATAACGTGATAACTCATATTTTTCGGTTTACCTATAAGGTAAACCGTAACTGGCTAGCTATAGGAAGATATTGGATAAAGATATTAAACTAATAGTTGTTTAAATTAAATTATTTAAAAGGAGTAATTACGAGTTGAAATCTACTAATTATTTTTTAAAGTTTATGTTGAGAAATTACTTGTTATAACTTAATAGGTCCGATACGATACAGGAGTTCTGACTTCTAAAAATCTTTTAGCGTATTTTCATAATAGATAGTAATATTGCAACAACTCCATTCTGATACTTAATATTTTGGGAGCCTACACACCTTGCACATTAAGACTGTGAAAAGACCGAGTAAAGGATGGATGGCACATCTGAAATATTTAATTTCTTCTTCTTAAATGATTTCTCCGTGACAGAACAATAAAAATTAAAATCACTTCGAAACTTCAAAAGAGAGAGAAAAAAAGAAGCGATAATTTTAATAGTGGAATCAGGAGTTGACAATTAGACATAGTTCACGAAATCCTAGCATTTCCCAGCAGAAAGAATTTACCAGCTGTTAACCAACACTCAAAAGAGCTGCCGCAATTCACAGTCCTCTCCCATTCCACTTCTTTAAAATATCATTCAAATTCATCTTAAGATGTTACGGACATTTCTCTCTCAAAATAAACATGTTAATCTTTAAAAAGCTCTCACTTATTTGATGGTCTGAAGTTGATAAATAAATATAAATTTGTAGCAAAAACAGAAATAGTACTAAAAACAATTTGGAAATTAATCGAGGCTTTTGTTCTTGAAAATACTAAAATTTACCCTACTCATTGCATATATACCTTAAAGGTAAACCATTATAGGTAACCTTTATAGGCATTAACTGTGCAGATATGTGTACGGTTTATCTGAAAAGGTTTACCTGACAGGTGTCCGCATCGTGTGTTTTGTCTGACTTCATGGAGTTAAGTGTCGTCATAGTGACTCGAAGCTACAATCTGAACACTAAAAATAACCATACTTTACCGAAAATATGAAAAAAAAAACAAGGAAGGCGCGCTTCACGTAAGTACGCGAGGCGATAATCGCCGGTTTCTGTACGATTAAGTTAAAATTGTTAAGTGTAAAATTTTAATAGTTGCATATTCTTTTTCTACACTTCAAGACCTTTAAATTGATGAATAACATGTCATGGTGACTAAAAACTTTTTTTAAGTCGCCCGCCATATGGCCGCCATCTTGGAAATATTAAATGTGAAAACTCCAAAAAGTGTACAGTTTTAACAAATGCCGAGATGCGCCTATGGGCCGAATTTCATGTTCCTAGCTATAGTAGTTAATGAATTGAAACATGCCAACGGACAGACGCCAACGAACAGACTGACAGACAGACAGAGCCGTTACTTAAGGTTTCTTTTCGTATTTCGTACAGAAACCTAAAAGGTCAAGAGTAGAAACCACTGATCAACAGTTGAAAATCAGATTCAAATAAGAAAGTTTAAGGTTAATTGAAGCTACCGAAATAAGATTGAGATTTGCATGTTTCAATTTATAAACTACTATAGCTAGGAACATGAAATTCGGCACATACATATAATTTGAGAATTTGTGACAACTGTACACTGTTTGGAGTTTTCACACTTAATATTTCCAAGATGACGGCCAATATGGCGGTCGACTAAAAACAAGTTTTTAGTCACCATGACATGTTATACACCAATTTAAAGTCTTGAAGTGCGTAGAAAAAGAATATGCAATTATTAAAATTTTACACTTAATAATTTTAAATTAATCGCAATGAAACCGGCGATTATCGTCTCACATACTTACGTGAAGCGTGCCTTACTTGTTTATAATGACTTCTTTGAATCAATGAGTCTGAGAGGATAAGGTTGATCTCTTTGTAACCCAAGTCCTTAATTTTATAAACAATCATAAATATCCTTGGTAAAATTTTAACGATGCTAGCGCTGACTTGTAGCGATCAGAAGAACTAAAATTCAAGCATTACAAACACACGCCTTTTTATAAAAAATATATTAAATACAATGTCATGAACAATATAGAGATTATTACACTATAGTTGACAGGTTAACTTAATACATTACAATTTTTTATTTTTACGATTTGATACGGAAAAAAGTAAGTAAACATATTTTAGTTACAATTTAAACAAAGCTTAAGGGCATGTTTATTCATTACGTATCATACATCATAATCTCCAGGGATAGAGAAAATAAATATAAATAATTTATTGGTTCAATAGGAAAAAAAAAAAAAAAAAAAATGAAACAATGATACTTTGCATAACGAGTCTGTTACACGTTTTAGAATTTCAATTACATTTCTGTAGTTGTTAGGTATGAATTAATCCAAAACCCCTTAAGGATTGTTTTTTAACTTGACCCGGAGTAAGGAAATATTCGTGAGCTTAAGATTTGAACTTTTAAAACTTAAAAACCCTCCCTTACTTAAGATGTCGGTGTTTAAAAAAGAAAATAAAATGAAAAGTAGTTTTTATTGACCTTTTTCGATCTCACCCTGACCGTAAGTAAAAGAGTTTCGGTCAAGGGGTTGCTGACCATGAAATAAACAACTAAATGGGTTCTTTAATATTGCCATGACCGACAAGTAATGTGCTACAATGAAAGTAATCAAATATGCCCAACAGGTCTTTTTTAATACTTTTTTTTGGCTTTCAACTCATTTATTTAATTTCAAGAGTAGATACTTCACCATATAAACAGACAGACAACAGTAAAACAAACAAACTAAACAAACTGGCATAACACGATACAAGTTATTGCTTCGTCTTTTGGATCGTATGTCCAAGCTTTCTTTTAATAACAAGCTAAAATTTATAATTTTGTCTTAAAACCAGCTTGGACCGACGGTTTAGAAGTAAGGGGTAGCACCAAACCTTCCAACTCCCGTCGCCTCCAATTCATCTAGTCCAAGATCCTAAAAAAATCACTGATTCTCCACTCTCTGTCTCCAGCCTATCCAACACTATCTATTATGATCTCAACACTCTTTTCGTTCGAGATATATCCATATCCCGTTATCACACATTCCATGAATCCTTACTAAACCATCCTAATCATCTCGTTCAACTCTTCTCTCCAATCTATACCAGATAGGTCCCATTTTATAATTCTACCTTTACCTAGATTTATAATTATAGATCAATCATAGATTGATCTATCTATGATGCATACAATCCTCACGCCAAAAATGGGTATAGTCACTGGACTGCTTCCTTTTTACATGTTGTACTAGCCAAATAAACAATATCAACTGTGGCACTTATAAAATGTATGTAATGTAGTAGTGTTAAACAAGTGAAAAAAATAGTACATTTTCGCGTCTAGTGCGGAAAGTAGCATTTTGCATGCGAGTGTGGAGTTTACACCCGAGCGAGAGCGAGGGTAGTAAAACCACACGAGCAAAGCAAAATGCTGTTTTCGCACGAGTTGGATACCGTACTGTATCTACGATTGTTGGATTTTAATAATAAATGCAGAATGTAAACAAACTCGCTAATCGTGCGTTAAGGTGAAGAATTATAGATTATAGAATTATAGATTATTATAGATGCATAGAAAGTAATTATTTTCGTAGATGTATTCATTGCGCAAGCGCGTTCATAATGAGGTGAAGAATCCTCTTTTTTTCCGCCCTAGATCGGAAAAAAAGAGGATTCTTCACCTCATTATGAACGCGCTTGCGCAATGAATACATCTACGAAAATAATTACTTTCTATGCATCTAAACAGAGATATAATGTTTTTATTTCGTATCAATCGCAGATAAAAGAATTTATCATTGTGCTAGTGGCAAGTCCTGTGCAGTTAATACACTGATTTACTAATTCCACCTAAGCCTCTAGCGGTTTAAAGTTGGGTTTGCTTTAATAAAGCTTTTCTGGAAAAATATAGTATTTTACTTCCTTAGCTTAGTCATGAGCGTACTCCACTGATTAATTTAGAGACTGCTCTCGACTCTTTTAAACTATTTTGGTCTGCATCGTTTTTCTGTGCCTTTACAAAAATTACTCGTCCATATTTAATTAAGAATTATTAATGGCGATTTTATGATCGGAACAAACCAATGATAAACCTAAATTTATTTATAGATTTTACAATTATTTATCGTTCGGACACAATTCTCATTTCATTTTAACTGTATGCTGTAATTTTAGAAAATTGCATTTTCCTATGTATAGAAACTTGCTTGAATAATGTGGAATAGTTTCCAGTTAGGGAATCAAATTTTTAGAGTAAGAGCCATTATATTCGATATAAATGCCTTAATATTCTCGGAAAGATATGAAGACATGATCTATTTTCTTTGATAATTAATTATAGTTATTGATAACAAGTTTTGACGTTTATGAATCTAAAGATTCATCGGCTGCATTACTTTACATTTTCGGTACTCACGTTTTTGCTATGCGGCAAAAAAATATTGGTTACTCACCCTGTATTTGTTTACCACTTATATGGAATTCCTTTGTCTAAATAACTATTAAGACAAAGGGATATTTAGTCCCAAAATGTGATAAAGGTGATAATATCACAGTCTAATTAACTATTAAGGCAAGGAATCTTTATAAATAAAAGTAATTTGAAGTGGAAAACCAAGTAAATAAGAGCCACATTTTCCTTTTACGTATTACATTGAGAAGGTAATAAATAAACTTTTTTCTAAAAGCGTGAAAGGGTGACTTAGTCGTCGTAAGAGTAATTATATCGTCGGGACTTTAGGGAAATGTAGAGAATTAAAACAAACGACCTACTTGTTTTATTATGTCAAAATATATAAATTGATGTAAACAAATGAATTCAACTTTCTTAAACTTTTTTCTAAAGTGTCACTAACGTGTTTAATAACTCTAATGGCGTAAGAATTATCGTGAGAAAGAGAGCAGTTTCTTCCGTAAATGGCTGCTTTAAAGGGTTTTATCGGTTTGGTTGTCCTGATTTGCGTTTTGAATTTAGTGCGGTGTAGGGCCATAGCCGAGTACGAAGACGGTTCGAATTATGACGAAATGATTGAAAAGGATAATCTTCTGCTGAAAAATTTAGACGAGGCTTTTGAAACGGCGATCAAAGAAGAGAGGGATAAAGTAAAAAGATCTGATGTAAGTGGCGTGACAAAGGATTCTATTGAAAAGGAGACTAAGTCTTACAATGACAGCGATTTGGATTTGGCTCTGGCAGATAATGTTGCGGAGGAAGAAACCGACGTTGTGAACATGGACGATGCTGATGATAAGGGAAAAGACACCGATAAGAGATGCTGCAACGACTTAAACTACCTTAAGACTTTTCCTCCGTGCTGCGGTACCACATGCTGCCAGTGTCAGGAGACCTGTCCAGGTAGGGGATACAAGTCTCCTCTCCCCGGACCCTGCTCGATGTAAAATTTCCGAAAATAACATCATTTATTTCTGTTAGCGGCAATTCCTTATCGGTAATAAAAAAAAATTATTACAAATATTTTTATCATTTTATATCATTTAGACTAATAAATAACTATATATTTAATTCCAGCAGACAAGGACCATTTAAAACAATACTATTTCAAATTTTTTACAATCGATTATAATAATATTATATTGATAAAAGCGATTATTACTCATATGTCGATTAATATTATTGGTAAATATGCACTTCAACACCCACCTATTTATAATTGTCCGATTGAGTTAGTTTTTTTTTTAAACTGTTCCTTTTTACAATTTATCAACTTTTAACCTGGCACCGTTTCGATAAAATAAATGTTTTTTTTTTAAATATATATAAAATATCCACTTACGTACATACGGGACATGTTGGGAACCAGGGGGTTTTTAAGGGTGGGTGGTTCACTCAGGATAGCCAAACACCTTCAAAACAAGTTAAAAAGTGTTGAATTGATACATAAAACACCATAATAGTAATATAAATTTACAAAATAAATATGCACTTGAACATTGAACACTTGAAAATAGGTGGGTACCTATGTATAATTGTCCGATTGACTTGGTTTTTAGGGTCCGTAGGCAAAACCAAGGACCCTTATATTTTCCTGCGTGTGTCTGTCCGTCCGTCCTTTGTCCGATCACTTTGAAATTTGGCATGCATGTGTCTTGTACCTGCCCACATATTTTAAAAATATAGCGACTTAAAAAAAATATTTTTCAAAAAAATTAGGGTAAAAAAACTTAAGGGTTAAATTTTTTTTTTTTTTTTCGACACCGTGAGGGGTATCATATGAAAGGGTACATCGAGCTGATTACAAAAATATATAATTCTTTGGTTATAACTTTGATTGGGCGAGCGAAGGCGTGTTTGAAGCGGGTTTGAAACGTGTCCCCCCCCCCCCTCTAGCTCGCTTATGTGAATTCCTGAACATTCTTCGACCAAAACAAAAGATACCACTTTTTGAAATTTCGAAAAAAATATTATTTTATTTTTTATTGACAAAATACTTTTTTTTTTATAATTATGGTCTTTTCGATGTATTTATATGGTTGTAGTCCGGTTCAGTGGCAAAAAAATACTTTATCAGAGTGTGTTTTGAGAATATCAGACCCTTAGAATGGTTCAAAGTAAGCTTTTTAGCATTTTAAAAAAACACTGTTTATACACTTTACAGTTAAACACTATATAGTGTGGCCTACGGACCCTCGCTGTGTGCTGACTAGCACACACTTGACCTGTTTATTTTTTAATCTGTTCCTTTTTACAATCTAACAACTTTTAACCTGGCACCGTTTCGGTAAAATGAATATTTTTTTTTTAAATATACGTACACTGAGAAAAATATTTTATCTAATTGGATGTATAATCTGAATTTGTCTAGAGCAATGATGCATAATACTGCCACAGTAATTATCTTCTAGATTTTTTTAAAAAACGTATTTTACATCCAGAATGTTCAATTTTCGGTTGTATGAATTGTCCAAAGTCAAAAGTACAGTTGTTTTTTGTACGTTGATGTATAAATAGTACTTAGTAAGCATGATTTATACTGTTGGTTGTATAAAGGAAATAAGTGACGTCACTGTTTTAGTCTAGACAAAAGATAAAAATTTGTAATATCCAGACTAGATAGAAATTATCTTGGTGAAGTATATTTTGTATCAGGAAGGATGATATATATTTTAAAGTACGTATAAATTCTAATGATGACGTCACGACAATGTTATACCCTCGAAACAAAGAAGTACCCCAAAAAAATGCCCCCCCCCCCCCCCCGCTGCCCCATAAGCACTGGTCCTAAAAATGTGAAAAAATATACAACTCTGTGGGACAATGATATTGCCGGGAGCTCGTTTAAGAATTTTTTACTCTTGGAAATTTTTTGCTCCGATAGCATTAGTTTGCCGTCTGGAGAGCCCTGAACGTGCTAAAATTAAAACTCCATTATACAACTTAACTAATGTATTTAGGAAAATAATTTAAGAGACAAAAAAATCTTATTTTTAGTCATAGAATGCAGATCCATTTTTAAAACCATTTTAAACATTTCTGATATTTTTTCCACTTTATGAGCCCTGCTGAACACCCTTTTTTTAAGGCAAAAAACAGTTACATAGAAGTTAGACTTAAAATTAGTGAGGTACGGTTTAATAGTTTGACCAACTAGTTTCGTGTAATTTGTCCACAACATCAGGGTATAACTATATAATATACAAAATATGCTGAACTTAAAGTATATACTTGTTGACGTTATAGGAATAGGTATGACAGATGTATATAAAGGAGGTGAGGTAGAAAGGATTGAAGGTGGGAGGCAAAAAGGACGTGAGAGGATTAAGAGTAAAAGAAAAGACTAGGTGTAAAGAGTGCTGAATCCAGGTAAAGGGGAGAGGCTACATTTTAGATTTCAACTAGACTTATAAAACTAGTATCACAAAAAATAAATCATAAATATTGCACTAAACTAATTAATAATTCGAAAAACATAAAATATCAGTGAGATAAGACTGAAAATAATAAAATGATACAAATTGACTGAAAAGGTAACAAAAGCATAAAAATCATAAGCATATGCTTTTGTTACTTTGACCAGTCCTGTTCCTAACGTCAACAAGTATATATACTTTAAGTATATATATTTGTATATTATATAGTTATACCCTGATGATGTGTATAAATTAAACGAAACTAGTAGGTCAAACTATGTAGTTTTATTATTATTAAACCGTACCTCACTAATTTTAAGTCTAATTCATAATTTAACGGTTGCTAAATTTTACATCTTGTTACATATAAGGTAAGACTTTTAGATTGGATTTGGATTCTATATGACTAAAAATAAGAATTTCTTTGTCTCTTAAATTATTTTCCAAAATACATTAGTTAAGCTGATTTAAATGCGTTTAATACGAAAACGCTTAACATGAAAAATCAGTTAACAGTCTGTGGTCCCGAAAAAAAACTGGTATTTTCATATACTTATATTTCTTTTAACACGAAACAAAAGCAACCGTAAAGCGTTTCTTTAAGTGTTTTTGTCGGTCGATTTTTAATAAATTTGAATAGAAGTGAACCAAATTTGTTGGCTTTTTACTTTCTCATATAAAGAGAAAGAATTGTGATGGCTCGTACATTCGATTTTTATGGATTTACATGTTTTGAGGTCCCCAGAGTCCAATAAAGTGGGTTTTAAAAAATTCGGTCTGTTTGTGCAGACGCCTGGAGCCTAAATTACTGGGCCGATTTTGACGAAATTTGGCATACATGTTCAGAAAAATTATTCCCCGACGGAAATTAAATTTACCTAAAATCGAGAAATTTATTTTACCTACAAAGTACTGGAGGCACCACCTCCCAATTTGATGTGGTCCCAGGAGAAGTTATTTTTATGATAAATTTTGATGAAATGTTCAATAATAATTTAATGTGCATACGAATACTAAGTAGAGTCTCGCTAATCCGGATTAAATGGGACCTGACCCTGTCCAGATCATCAAAAGTCCGGATTAAACAAAATTAGTTTTAAAATGTCTGTAAAACAAGTTTTAATTGGGTAAAATCGATGTTTTTATCATAATATTAATAACTTTTTAAGTCAAAACCAAGATTCTTTCTAAACCTACAAATTGATTTAGGATAAAAATATATATAATTTTATTGATACAAATTCAAAGTGTATTAATTGTTCATTATTAGAAAATCATTGAAGTCCATCCAGATTAACCGGATGTCAGTACAAGCAGGGTATGGGTTCGCTCGCGTATAAAATCTACGCGTGCAAATAATTCAAAATAGCGTCTGTTTAAGCCAGTTTTTAAGACGCTTATTGATACATGTGCTTTGAGTACAATAAATAGAATTTGGATATTTATTCAGATAATCTAGACAAATTTATAAACGTATAATTCCTACTTGCAAAAAGAGATTATTTGTACTGGCAAGTAGGATTTATCCAGACTCGTATAATTTATTCAGACATGGTCATGATAAATGGAACATATGCAGAAATCTAGAGAATTTGTCTAGATAATCTAGAATCCAGAAAAAAAGTACAATTTATCCAGACTAGATGGAGACGTCGTCTAGTAGTCTGAAGATACTTTACTTTCCGTAGTTCACTTTTCTACCACAGGGCTGCGCAGGGCATATGGTCGGACATTTTTTTAAGGATCCCTTCCACTGTTCCGCACTCACGCCACCGCCACAGTCGTCAGTGTTCTTATTTTGGACCCTTTGTGGATTTTTTTTTTTTTTACCTACGCTACTCAAGAATGGATGAAGAATCAATTCACTTGTTGAAAGCATGGGGAATGGAATTTTACATACCCACGTTTCAAGGTAGTACCTTCGTTATTATTTTCTTTTCAATACTATATTTATTTTTGGTAAATATGCACTTGTTATTCCACCTATTTCTAGTTGTCCGCACTTCGGGTGTTTTTTTTAAATTTTAAGAATGTTTTCTTTTTAAAAAAACAAACAAACAAAAAAAAAACGTAAAATGTCCACTCAAGCTCTTAATTGAATTGAAACAATTGGGAATTGTTCTGGTGGTTGTTGTATAAAATACAACCTGTCAATGTCTTTGTTTGAGCCTGATATTAGGTAACACAGTCAATTATTTTTTGTTTTAATTCCCAAGTTATGTACCCATATTTTATGGCTAAAGTCAATTGTCTGTGCTACATTTCAAAATTGCAATTGTTTCATGTAAAATGTAAAAAATGTGTTTCCTCTAACAATGTTTAAATATGTGACATCCCATTTAATATCCTTCTAAACTCTGTTACATGTGATCCAAGGAGCTGGAAGAATTAGACAGTACGAGAAGCGACATCTTAGATATTTCTAATACCTATCTGAGAGCTACAGGATCATATTATTCATTTCCTGCTCCGATAATTCATGAATGTGGACCATCAACCAGTTTCCTGCCATCCGAGCATGCAGTAAGACAGGAGCAGGCAGTTAGACAGGAGCAGGCAGTATTGTATTGACAGTATTGTCTCTTGGGTAACTGTTAAGGGATTTAAATTTATACCTGGCTATGTTGTAACTTTAGACCTCTGTATGGAGACGTACAATCCCCTCTTTGCAGAAATTTTAATATTTAATTTTAATATTAAAAAAGAAAAAAAAAAAAAGTACATATATATTGTTTACTATATATTTTAGTTTGGTTAATATTTATGTGAAATAAGTTCATTTATAGTAAGTGTTTTTAAGTGTTTAGTTGTTATTGGAATTTTTATTTAATCAAGTTATTTTATCATGTATATTGATTGACGACTCTTTTGGAGGATAATAATTTTAATAAGAAAATGTAAACACAATTAATAAAAATTTCAAATATAATGTTTTTATTCATGCTTGTATGAGCATACATAATTGAGTAATGTTACTTGGTAATGTTTTTTGTTTCTTGGGTTATTTTTTTTTTAAATGGATGTCTAATTTTTCTCCTTTGAGCGTTTTTTTGTGTGAGGTCATTTCAGTCATTATTGAGAATATTTCTGTCATATTTCCACAATAAAGAAAAATTTAAAAAAATGTCAACACCCTTCTTTAAAAACACTCTGTATGCATGTGTGTAAATTTTATTTCATTTATTAGCTTAATGTCATTCATTAATTTATTAATTATTTATACATTAATTTAACATTATTTTGTCAGACTGTATTATAGTACTTATAGCTTTAAAAGCATTGTCTCAAAAAAATATATTGTGCTTATATGATTTTTAAGAAATTTAGTTAGAAATTATATAAAAGGAATCGTGTTTACAAATTAATTTAGTTATAAAGTTAAGTTATCATTAAATATTTGTGCACTGATTACTGATATCAATTAAGATTTAATTCTCTGATAATGTTTTTTTCCATGCTTCAAAAAAATGTCAACACCCTTCTTTAAAAACACTCTGTATACATGTTTGTAAATTATCTTTCATTTATTAGCTTAATGTCATTCATTGAATTCTTAATTATTTATACATGAAAATGAAAAATGTATATTTTTTGCCACATTTGCAAGCATGATGTGGTTACTTAAATTTCTAAGTAACCTCATTTTTAAGTAGTTACTTTAAAAAAATACTACTAAACATTTTTTATATTACTATGAACATTATTTCAGTGTTATAATTATAGATCATTTCAATTCTCTTATAAATAAAATGTATATATTAACAAAAATATAGCTTTTTCGAATAATTTTCTTCCTAGGATATTTAAAACTCAAGAGGAAATTAATGTTAAACTAATTTTTATTTTGTAGTATGAATACAGTACAATTAAATACTGTCGGAGTAACATCAATAAATAAATTTGAACGCACGCATTTCAATTACACCTGATTAACATTAATTTCCTTCAATCCTCTAATTGCTTTACTAATTGTGTTTCTTTATTTTTCTAAAGGTTCCGACAGTATCAGTGCACCTCCTCAGAAAAAATTGTTTTTACTCCTAATTTAATTTTTTGTATCATTGTCTCACTGACAAATGGGCTTCCTTACTAGTGGACCATCATTACTTGCGGTTAATAATGACAAGTAAATGGTCACCGTAATTATAGCCATTATTAGTGAGATTATCATAACATTAATTAATGGAGGAGGATACACTGGGACGGTCACTCACTCACATGAGTGAATGCCATGTATACTTTCGGAACTTAAGTGAAATAAGAAACTTTCTTACCTGAAGTACGGAGTATACCTACGTGGTATACTCATCGTACGTTTGGTAAGTACAAATGGGAGGGGAGGCACGTATATATTATTCTTCCAAACGTACGAAAGGTACATTACAAGAGTACATATCATGCTGCAGACAGATAATAGATCTGTATACAATCTACTTAAGGGATAGACATTTTGTACGTTGGAAAGAAGATGCATTGGTACTCGTCTAGACATCAAGCATAGTAAATACGTCAAAACTGGACGATTTCTACTTTCTGTTTGTAGGCGTTATACGCTTGAAGTATAAGGTGTCATTAAAAATAAAAAATATAGACACTTTATCTAGACTGAAAGCATAGTACACACGCAAAAACTGGACGACGTATCTTTCCTCTCTGGAGAATTTATACTTTCCAAGTATAATGCATAATTACAAAAATCTCTTCGTTGGAAGCTTTATCTAGACCGAAAGCACAATACATACGTCCAGTCTATACGTTGTCTGCTTGGTGTTTCTAGGATTTATACGTTTTTAAGTATAACGACTATGTTGAGAAAGTACAATACTTACAGACGAGGTCTGGATTACACGAAAGTAATGACGTCACAACTTGTGACGTCGTTACTTTTATACTGCCTTTGTATGTATAATTTATACTTTTTCTTTCATACTTTCGTGTCAGTATGGATTGTCCAGAGGAATCCTATAGCGTTATTATCTTGGCTTGACGTATAAGTTATGCATATTTCGAGCCCAGATTTTTCTCAGTGTATGTATAAAATATCCACTCACGTACATACTAAAACATAAAAATATATGCATGACTACAGATTTACAATATCGGAGCGGAACAAAAATCGAGTATATTATATTGGCCGCTAGGGAGGTATTCAAAATATTTTTTCATTTCTCAAAAAAATCTGTTTAATAAAATTATATAATTAATAGTTTTTAATTTATTAAAACTACGGAAATAAATAATTAAGCCCTTTGGTTTTGAACTTATGAATCGACATGGTGTTGTTTGTGATATGTTCGCTTTGGAGGTAATTTTATATTATATTGGTCGCTAGGGAGGTATTAAAAATATTTTTTAATTTCTCAAAAAATCGGTTTAATAAAATTATATAATTAATAGTTTTTTATTTTAATTGAAACTACGTAAATTAATAATTAAGCACTTTGGTTATGAACTTATGAATCCACATGGTGTTGTTTGTGATATGTTCGCTAGGGATGTGATTTTATATTATATTGGCCGCTAGGGAGGTATTAAAAATATTTATTTTTTTTTTTTTAAAAAAAAAGTTCTTTTTATAAAATAATATAATTTTTGGTTTTTTAATTTACTGAAAACCTTACATGAAAGTAGTTATGTATTTAGGTTATGTATACATATGCTTTATGATGGTCTTGTTAATGACATGTTCGCTAAAGAGGTGTTTTTGGCATAAATTGGCCCTCTTTGTCTCCGTAGCGGACAGGCCGCTAGGGAGATTCGAGTGTTCGCTAGGGAGGTATTTTACCTGAAATGGCCCTCTGGCCGCTAGGGAGACATGGCCGATCTATTATTTTAAAATATACTTACCATGGTATCTCAAGGCAGAAGCTGCTCAAAATGGCCGCCACCTTGAGCAATGCTCATTCGACATCTTTTTGTCATAGATGCCACAGCTGATAATTCACGTTTCTTTGCCCTTCTCCAGCTGCAAGCACGACATGTTTTTTTCTACAACGATGGTTTGTTCGCCCTCTTAGAGTTGGAATATTTTGAAGTATTTGGTATCGTTTTAAAGCTTAAGGGTGTATCAATTTCAAATGGCCATAGAAAAAGGGGCATATCTACAGGTCATTTGGAGCAAAAAAGTTCATATAAGCTATAGTCCAATTCTCAACAGGTTAGGAGCTATAGGCGAAAATACACTGTGTTAAAAACAATCGACCTTTGCCTTAAAAAACTGAAATAACTCAAAACCGCACTTTTAATAAGCTTTAAAACGATACCAAATACTTCAAAATTAGTCAGTGTTGTGTCGCGAATACGAAATTTTGTGACTTTTTATAAACTTTTGAGGTTTTTGTTGTACTATTATTGTTCTTTTGAAGTTTGTACTCCATTTTGGAGTGTTTTGGCTATTACATGTATCTCTCCCCTTCCACAAGTCCCTTTATTCGAAAATTTCCCTTAAGTGGACATTTCATGGACTCTTAGCACCCGAGGTCAGTTGGGAAAACGAAGACCTTTATACATTCCAGCGCTTCCCTGTATGTCTGTAACGTTCCTGATCTCCGAAAGTACCCAACACAAAAATTTGAAACATTGCAGTTATATTATTTGTAGTAACCCAAAAACAGAAAATTACAGTGAAGCTTCTAAAGTCAGCCCTCAAAAACTAGGGGTGGAAAATTTTGTACAACGGAAATGCGTGATGTGGGGTGTTAAATAAAAGAGGAGGACTTCCTGAGTACAAATATATATTTGGTTTGTGTAACAATTCATCTTTAGGTCATGTGTCCTTGAAAATTGTATTTTTTGTGTCCCCCTCTCTTTTTTTAACGAATGAATGAAATATCTATAAAAAAAATCATAGCTATTCTTCGTCAAACAGCAAAAAAAAAGGTAAAGGAATTTTGCATACATCGCTTATTTTGTGAAAAAATGTCCACCCCAAAATCTTAATTTAATATCATAGGAACGGATTGGGCTAGACACTTTAGAGAGTTTTCATGGCACTCTTTTACTTTGTTACCCACCCAAATTTATTTTTATTTATTATTCAATCCAAGTGAACTATTCTTTTGTTCAAAATGTATTGGATTAAAGATTACTTTACCTTACTAGATAGGTAGACTAACGGATATTGTCATTTTTATTTACAGAAGTGTGATATTCCTTTGTCCCAAAGAAATATTTGAATATTCCCCAGTTAAGATTGTCAATTCATTTGAAAAAAAAATTCAAAAACAATAATGTAAACAAACGGTGGGTAACCAAGTAAAATCTTGCCGCATCCGACCTAATTTACTTTGTTACCCACCATAGGGTGGGTAACAAAGTAAAAAAGTACCGTTTTCATTACGTTTAGACAATAAAAATGCATATAATAGCGTTTTTCACGTCATTATAATAAATAGTTAAAATGTTATAGCTTAAAAAATGTTAAATGGCCATCTTGATACGCCTGGGACGAATATGCTGGTTAACGAACTCATCCATTTTTATAAAATTGCTTACGGACCCTTAAGGACCTTTAAGGAATAAAGGAATATTTAGACATTGAAGTAATTTGGGGGGGGTAACTAAATTTAAATGAGCCATATCGTGAATTTATGTTTGTTATTAAAAATAATTAAATTAATTAAATAAAAGTATAAGTTATATATTTTATTTCAGTGTGCTACAGTATTATATCCCTCTTAAACGTTGCTGGTATCAAATTAGTACAAAATAAAAATAAATTAATAACAGATTTGGATATTTTCAAAGACAAAACACGTTTTGCAAAACAAAAACAAGCAACAGAAAAACCAATTAGTATCCGAATTTGAGATCCCGCTAGTTGTGGAACGTTTAGGAATGAAGAAAAGTAAATATTTCGAAGGAACCATTGAGCCAAACCCTACCTATAACCTGACAACTATCCTTAAACTAGTTTACAGGTTTCGCACCGAAATATTTTTACACTTCAGCCTTTAAAATTTTCAGTATTAAAACAAGTAAGAACCAGTGTTGCCTCCTTATAAGCATCGGCTAAAACATATAAATATATTCATGACTACAGATTTACAATATCGGAGCGGAACTAAATCGAGGGTAGATCTAAATTTCATAATCTAATTTAGCAAAGGGGCTCTCATGATTATAGGTTATATATATATATATATATATATATATATATATATATATATATATATATATGTGTGTGTGTGTGTGTGTGTGTGTGTGTATCCAAGCAATTTTTAATTATTAGTTGTTATAAAGGCATTAGTCAGTGTTGTGTATTAACAGATAAGGTGGTTGATTACGGTGTGATTTCTTGGTTCAGCTCCTTATATGTCTGATAATTTCCAAGAGATATGTATGGAATTATATTTAATTATTAATTATGCTAGTCTTTTTTTCATGAGATTAACTTGTCTAATCTTTTGTGGTATCATTCAAAGAGAAAATGATGATAATAACTAAAAGCATGAAGTATTAAATGCTTCATTAAATTCCAATATTCAGAAAATAAAGTCAAATCCTGTGTGTTTGTCGTCTCAGAATTTGTAGTACCAAAAATCACGTATACTTTGGCCGAAGAAAAAATATTTGCATCTGCTGTACACAAATGAAATGTTACAATTCTTTACTGCTGAAATGTTCTGTAGGAGAGTGGGGCTGGTTGCCACAATTTAGATTTGTCTATTTTTTTGTACGAGTAATTCATATTATTGTGATTTTTTTTTTTTTTGCTTAATATTATTCTTAAAAGATATAATGAGCCTAAAATTTTGTTATTTTTTCACTGATATGTAGATCTGACTCATCTTAATTCTAAAACACTTCTAGTAATTTTGTATCCTCGTGCTGCGAAATTGCCACATCAGAAAATGTTTTTAATTTCGTGTATTTTTTACATTACTTATTTTTTCTGGATAAATTAGACCTGGTAGAACATATTTGGACAGGAGGAGTCTTGGCTATACCTACGATCAATTTTTTACGCGAGATTTGGCTTGGAATCGATCTTTTGTTGAGATCAAGTCTAAGCCACTGTTAGAATTTACTTACCGATTTCTCTTATATATGAGCCTAATGAATGCGTCATCGAAATTAAATAATAGCTTGCATACGAGTCTGCAAGACAGTGAGACATTTTCATGTAACGCTTTTTGTTGTCGTTTTTTGGTAACGCTTATCGAGTTTATGTGCCTAAGTAAAGACATGAAAATGTCAAAAAAATTGAGCGTGCAGATTTTTTCGTTTGTATATTAGGAATTAAATCGAACATTATGTTGTGCACGAAGAAAGAAAGTACTTTTTTTCTTCTCCAGTTTATTAAGAAGTAATATTTTAGCTTCTTCACCCATATTTTTATAATAAATGCAAAAATTATAGTATAACAAAAAAATAATAATAAAGAAAAAAATAAATTTTATTTATTTAAGTTTATAAGGAATAAAATTCTAAGGTTTATGACGTTTGTCCGGTGCAATCGGAGCAGTAGAACAAAAGTTGTAGTTGGGGGGGGGGGGGGGGGGGCGTCGCTGGGAGAGAGAAGAAGTCGGGGCGTAGAGCCAGTTTCCGCGCAAGGTGAAGATGTAGCCCCGAAGATGGCGAGCCCGCGGGGGGAAGGCTGAAGGCTCTCTCTACAACCCTCTAGACTCTAGACTAGACTATGCAACTTCGAACTACCTCCTGCAACTATCTATTTTCTTGGTAGCAGTGGAACTCTTTTCGACTTTCTTCGGCCCTACGATGCGCGCGGTAGAGGAAGGCCCTACAGCTGGAGACTGGATTGCACACCTCCTATATCTTTTTAACTCCCTGTTACACTTTTCTAAGTTTCTAAGCGTTACTTTCAGTAACGCTTTTCGAGTTCATGTGCCATAGCCAAGACATGAAAATGTCAAAAAAAAGTGTCTTAGTTTAGGAGAAATATACAGTAAAACCTGTCTTATAATAATACCCCCTACACACTGACCAACTGTCGGGCCCGACAGTTGGCCGGTGTGCAGCGCTGTCGGGGCATGAATTCTGTCGGGGCCGACGGTCGGCCGGTCGGGCCGGCTGGTCCATCCGACCACCGACCCCCCCACCACTTTTTTTAAAAATCCTTTTTATTAACTTCACTTTTGTGCCTGCCTGCTTGTCGTCAAAATCTTTGGAAGGCTAGTTAACACTCTTCCAGTCATACAATCGAGCTGAAACTTGCCATATAGACTTTCTATCAATACAAAAACATTTTAACAAATTTATTAATTCAATAAATTTAATTAACATTAATTCATTTTAAAATTTTATTAATTCTCTTTTTAAAAATAAATGGATTAATTATTTTTAAAAAAAAATTAGTAATAAAAATAAAATAGAAATGTAATTAATTGGTAGGGATATAAAATCTTAGTAGGGCCTGTGAACCTTCTTCCAGTCTTCCAATCGAGCTGAAACTTGGCATACAAAACAATACACATTGTCAACAACATACAAAACATTCTGAAACAATACAAAAACATTCTAGCAAATTAATTAATTAATTAAATTTTACTAATTAAGTAATTATTTAAAATAAAAATGAATTAATACCAATATTTTCCCTTACAACCAAAAGGTAGAAATACGGATAAAGGATTTATAATATAAACTTGGTTTTTATAGGCTAATATTATTGTCAGTTCGGAGTGTGTAGCGTTGTTGGTGGGTCCGACTTGCACATTCACCTCAGCTTCATTTCCATTTAATCAGTTTGATGTGACTTTTTGAACCACGCACCACAAGCATTGCTGCTAAACGGGACTAGTAGTCGAGTCGGCTCATTTGGTCGGCTCGTTTGGTCGGAGTGTGTGTAGGCAAGGCCCCAACAAGAACGGTCGGGGCCAACCGTCGTGTCGGACAGTCGTGTCGGCCAGTGTGTAGGGGGTTTTAAGCTGGAACCTGATTAAGCTGGAAACCTGCTGAGGTAGACTTTTTTCTGGAACCGTGGTTCTTCAACTTAGTTAGCTTTTAAATAAATAATCAGCTTCTTTTTCTCTTTTTTTATACTCAGTGGCCTTAAAACGTAAATCCATTAAAGCCATATAATCTATTTTTGTATCATTCCAATTTTTTTATGAATGAATATAATATACTACGCCTTATGAGAAAGAAAATATATGATACTAATATTTATATATTAATAACATTCCTATTTTAATTTTTGAATTAATCTATCTAATACACTTAAACCAAAATTATTACTAAATATTTTAATGGAGCATTACATGTTTCAAGAAGAAAAAAGAAATAAATTGGATAGGCGTGAAGTCTCACGTTAAAAGGGTTTCGTTGGTATCGTAAACATAAAATTAGTGTAAGGGGGGGGGGGGGGTGGCTACATTTGTATGTTTTTTGACAAAATGGCGCGGAAAATGAAATATTACCCACAAGTGTTATATATATTTGTAATCTACTCTTCAATACCTTTCATTTGATACCCCACTCAAAATTAAAAAAAAACATTTTTTCCCCGTAACGAGAATTAGCCGCCATCTTGGATTCCCAGTTAATCGGATCAAATTACTATTCTTATTTTTTCATTGGCCCATCAGACCTCACATTTTACACATTTTTCTATATTTTTAGTAAGAGCGGAAATACGATTTTAGGGGGGGGGGGGGGGGGGACACGCAAAAATTCGATGTTTTTTAACAAAATGGCGCCAAAAATTAAACACTTTCCCTAAGTGATATATATATATATATTTGTAATCTACTCTTCAATACCTTTTATTTGATACCCCTCACAAAATTTTAAAAAAAGTTTTTTTTTTTAGTGACATGAATTATCCGCCATCTTGGATTCCCAGTAAATTAGATCAAATTGCTAATCTTATTTTTTCTATGGCCCACTAGACCACACATTTTCCATATTTTTCTAAATTTTTAGTAAGAGCGGAAATACGATTTTAAGGGGGGTCCCCACACGCAAATATTCGATTTTTTTGACAAAATGGCGCCGAAAATTAAACTCTATCCACAAGTGGTATATATATTTGTATTCTACTCTTCAATACCTTTCATTTGATACACCACTCAAAATTTTAAAAAAATATTTTTTTCGCGTGACGAGAATTATCCGCCATTTTGAATTTGAACAGCTGATAATTTTGAGTTCTCTATATTTTTCCTGTGTGCGCGTCAAAACGATCTTTAATACTGGAAAGTTTAATGTTTTTATCTCTTTTGATTCAAAAGTTATTGGAACCATACAGAGTGACAGACAGACAGACACAGGAACGAAACTATAAGGGTTTCTTTTTTTGGTTTTACCAACGAAACCTTAAAAGGGTGCAGCACCCCTATGCTATAATTCAATTTCACCTTGGAGTACGATTTTTGTGAACCTGTACGCCAAATTTTATTTAAATCGGTCCAGTACTATAGGCTCCACGTGTCAATAGACTTCAAATCTAATTCTCCATAATATACTGCGTGTATGAGAAAGTAAAAAAAATGATTTAGTACAAATATATAAAGATTTACATGCTCTTTGAATCAAATGTATTTTACTAAAAGGAAGTTTTGAAAATATCTTTATCTTGACCTTTTACGTGATAGTCATGCGGCGCAATCAAGTGATGGAGCGCTAATAGCAAGTACCTGGTACACTCCCTCACGCCCTCTATCTCTATTAAAAATGAAAAAAAAGAAATAAAATAAACTTTACCTACTAATAATCACATCTATCCGACCTTTAATAAAAAAACAATTCACTCCAAGGTGTGAGAATAGTAATTGTTACAAATATAAAAACACATTTGTAAGAAAAAATAATTACAGCAATAATAATCAATTAGTAAAAATCTATTGTTGTGTATTATTTTTAGTTTACATTTTTATGTTATTAGCCCTTAAAGAACTATGTATGTAAGTTTTTTACTTTCTCATATAAAGAGAAGTATTGTAATGGCGTGAAAATTTGATTTTGAGATTTTGATGGATTTACATGGTTTGAGGTCCCCTGAGTCCAAAAAAGTGGTTTTTAAAAAATGTCTGTCTTCTGTGCAGACGCCTGGGGCCTAAACTACTGGGCCGATTTTGACGAAATTTGTCATACATATTCAGAAAAATCATACCCCGAGGTGAAATCGAGATGTGAATTTTAGCTCTAAATATGGGGGCGCTACCCAAGATGAGTAGAATATACTACTAGAAGTAGAATTTACTACTACTCATCTAGGGCGCTACCCTCCAAAAACTCTGAAAAAACATGAAAATAATTACTTCTCGAAAACAGTTCCGACGATTTTTAGTACAAAATTCTAAAATGTAGTCCATTTAAATACGAATATAACGATATAAGTTGTTTTCCCGGTAAAACTCTAGTTCCTGAGAAAATAGCTAGAACACGGACGGAGAGAGCGCGGGTTCGATTCCCCGCCCAGGAGGTGTTATTTTTATGATCAATTTTGATGAAATGTTCAATATTAATTAAATATTCATACGAAGACTAATAAACGTAAAACACTGGGCTAAGTAATTATGAACTCGTATATAAGAAAGTTAGTAAGTGCAGACTCGTGAAACTACTGGACAGATTTCGATGAAATTTAGCTATATACATACACAATTTGTGAGAGACCAAGGGATGGTGCCACGCAAGCGTGACGCATTAAATTTCTGTTGTGCTTTGCTAGCCTAGCAAGTATGGCGGTATGAGACCACGCTCGTCTCTGATAAGCCCTATATCTTATTTTCTTGATCTGGTATAGGTCCAGTGTTGGGTGGGCATCGTCGGGCCCCTGATGAGTTGGACGCGACGAAACGATGCATGACATGGCGTAATGCCGAGCCAACATCTTAATGACGTAATGTCTGATGTAGGAACAGTTCCTATGTGTCACGCTTGCGTGGTGTCAGTGTCTCTCACAAATTTTGTATATATAATATATATATGTATATATATATATATATATATATATATAT
This sequence comes from Gerris lacustris, assembly GCA_951217055.1. Taxonomy (NCBI): domain Eukaryota; kingdom Metazoa; phylum Arthropoda; class Insecta; order Hemiptera; family Gerridae; genus Gerris; species Gerris lacustris. The sequence goes on from OX578278.1 coordinate 37,430,889, forward strand.
ATATATATATATATATATATATATATATATATATATATATATATATTTTTTTTTTTTTTTTTTACCCAGGACATTAATCGTTTGCTTTTCATAAAACGCATAGATTATAGTCCTCGTGTTGTAGATAGCAAAGGGCTTTTGATTTTTTCTCAGCTTCCTTAAACCCATTGCTTCCGTGTCTTGCTCGTCTACTTAAGCCTTCTATTTGAATACCCATAATTTTTCTCAAAGTTCTGTAATCTTCTGTTTGCATCACATGCTTCAGCCTTTTTAACCACATGCTCAATAATAAATTTAGAACTTTGTTAGATAATTTAATATTTCAGCATATTTTTAATGAATCTTTGTGTCGTAACTAATTTCGAAATAATCAACCTTGAGAATTCAATTGTAAAACGATCAAATGTTCATGAACTTTTCAAATTAATTTGTACATAATTTATTTATGTTGTTCGTTTAAATAGTATAAAACAAACAAATAAGGAGTTTATCTTCAACTAGTTATCGAAACCTGAGAAAAAATGAACTTTATTTCTAAGCAAGCTCTAGTTTTTACAAATCAACAAGTTAACCGAAGTAAGTGAGATCAGTAAGTGAATGCACACTTATGGGTTGGTACGCCTTGTTGATAAACGTCACTGATAATGCCAGTAGAGGGCGTTTACATCACGAATTTAAATCCACTTGACTAATATTTTACACCTCAAATCAACCTTCACACACTTACTTACCTCTTCCATTTATACCTTATATTTCTATCTACTTATTGCTAAAAGCAATAAGGTGCCATTATATGCTGCTTACAATTATTAAGAAGCGGCGTTTGACACCTAACCACCTCTAACCACCTCGAACAACTTCAATACTGCGGAGCAACAAGATGATCTACATAGTTTTGTTTCAGTCAGACACTACTTTTGTTTGTATTTGGTTTATTTTAGTTCTCGTAACGTGTAATAGCTATTTACGTACCTAGAGCAGTAAGGGCGTTATTACAGGCCGAGGTTGAAGTTTGAAAGCACGAGTGCGTTTAACTCCCGAGGCCTGTCATGTCGCTTACTGCTCGTGGTGCGTACACCATTTTATCGCCCACCACATGTAAACTAATTACTAAACATGTAAACTATTTTGCCGTAATCTTCAAAACAATAAATGCATAATGCATATTAAGGTTACATCAAGGTTACATCAGTACCAAAACAAACCGCAGTTATAAAAATATTGATTGTTACTAATTAAACAGCTGACACTGAGAACTACTAGCGCTTCCTGCACGCCGCGGCCCAGCTAGGAAGCGGCCGCTTCTCGAACTAATAGCGGCCATATAAAGATAAAGCATGCATTTTTACAGGCCCCAGGGCTGTCTATTTCACTCTTGTTTCTTGCTATTTGGCCTATATTGTTTAATATATTCATGACATGGTGATTCAAGTGTGTAATGCATGAAGTTCTGTCCAGTTTCTTTAAGGCTCTACCGCTCTTTGAGGTTAGAAAAATAATTAAATTGAAATTTTTATTGGTTCTAAGCAAGATATCAAAAATCTAATCACAGGCTTCATTCCTAATTTTAATTCTGCACAATTTGAGCTCTATTTCAACTTCCTATGATAAATAGTACAGGCGCCATTTCAATACAACGAGTTTTATCGTTGTATTGAAATGGCGCCTGTAATATTTATCATAGGAAGTTGAAATAGGGCTCAAATTGTGCAGAATTAAAATTAGGAATGAAGCCTGTGATTAGATTTTTGATATCTTGCTTAGAACCAGTATAATTTTAATTTTACTGTTTTTTCTAACCTCAAAGAGCGGTAGAGCCTTAAGAATCCTCTGTTTGTCACATGCTATCGTGCAATAGTTATTTTTCAATGAGGAAAAAATGTTTGTCTATGATAAGATCAGTTCCTTCGATGTTTAGTCCAATTCGTTAATAAGATAAAGAGTTGATTAGAGATAAAAGCTAAAGAGATTACAATAGAAAATGTTACCACGGTGATTTTAAAACCAAGTAAGGTTTAACAAGTGCGGTAAGGTATCGTTGGTTTGCATGTTTCATTAGTTGTTGTGAATTGAGAATAAACGTAAATTGTCTAACCTTTGGGTTGAAACCATCGTATTTATAACATTAAAGTGAATACCGAAAGGAGTCATCATCGGTGCCAAAAAGAAAAAAAAGGAGAAACAGAGTGAATGGTTTACTGATGGAAAGAATGGTAAACTCAGCTAACTTATACATATTCAGATCGAGGATAAAATTAGAAAGAAGAAAATTTGTATTAAAAAGAATTGATTCTGATGGATCTTATATTGTACACACTAATCATAGATAAAAAGGAATCATTCCCTAATAACAAACCAGTGGCCTACATTGTGTTTTTGGATCGGGGCCAGTCAGTGGCCAACCATTTGCCTTCATCGTCCATCAACATGTTAGGCTTATTTTTATAACAAGCTCTTAGGCTGAGCCGTAAAAACAATACATTAATTATAACGGGCGAGATGTGTGTCTTGGTGCGGACCACCCCCGTACCCTGCGGACAGACGCCGCGGGTGGGCCCGCCGGGCAGCTACCTGTCTTGGAACAAGTGACCTGTCTCAACGCGGCCTTCACTATCCGCTATAACGGCAACATCATTAATAATATTATACTTCGTAATTATACACCCTTATCATTCCTTCAGTAACTGCCCTGTCTCTCTACTCTTTTGAGTTATGGATTATGGTGCCTAGTAACATTGCTTCTTGTTTTTAATTCTCTTAAAACAATTCCAACGATTTGTTCACTTCCCTGTTTTACCTGCTATAGTGGAGATAATTAACTTACCTGAATGAGAAGGAAAAATTTAACTTTATTCCGTAAAATTGACAGCAGTAATACATCTGTCTTTTCTTTTTCCCGCAAACATATTAACAATTCCTCTTTTATTACATTTTTTTTTCTAGAGTCGGGAATACGTTTAAATAAATTTTTATTCAAAATGTATACCTATCTAGAAATTTGTAGTTTCAAATGAAAGAAAAAAAATCTTATAATAATATATTTGTGGCTGATCCCATTTGCTTGAATTCTTTTTTGCTACCGAGTTTAGCGAAGATAACAGATCATTCTGAAAAATAACATTTTTTTATGTCTCTGATTCCAAAAATTACTGGACAGAAATCCGTTTCAGCGAGCATTTTTGATTTCGTTTCTGTCTGACCGTAATTTTCGCGATCCTCCAAATCTTAAAAACTATTCGTACAATTGTAATGAAATTTGGATGGTAGGTCATAATTAGCCTATTGTTGGGCCCATATAAGTTGCAACCTTCTGTGTTAATTTGCTTCTCTTCCACATGTGCACAAACATACATTTGTTTATTTGTTATTGCTTATTTATTTAGTTAGTCCCATATTAATTTTTCTGCACCCGTTAATTCCTGCCACAAGTGCACAAATTGTTTTTAATAACAAATATATTTTTAAAATTACTCATCCTAATCAGTTTATTAAAGTAAATCTAATTAGTTTTATTAAATGTACGGTGAAGCAAACAAGCGGAATTTAGTTGCAATCTGATAAGTGCGAGTAGTTGTCAATTGAAAAAATAGTTGATGTAAAAATGCACAAAGGTCTAGTTGAATTAGGAAGATATCACACCTCATTTCACACCTTCTCCTTCCTTTTTATTTATCTCAAATCATAAGTAAAAATTAATTATAAAATTATTTTATAATTAATTTTTACTTATGATGAGGGATAAAAAAATCGATTTTATTAAAATATATATACATATTTGTTGTAAAAACCAAATCAGTAGTGTCTAGTGAGATTTAGTGAACTTACTCTCATGTTATTCCATGGAGCTACTCATGATATTCCATAACTTACAAAGTGATTGAATACATCAGTAATTGTGTTTATTTTTTTACAGTAAGCCTGTTCCTTTTTGCCACATATTGAATTTTATTAATTGTAAAACTGGAGTAAAATTTCATATAAGCATTTTTCTCTAACGTATCTCTTCAAATACATGAAATACTTCATTAAAGCAGGTACAATATGAGTCCGAATGTTTGGATTGCTTTTGAAATTCCTTTGTTCCAAACAGTACCTGACTGCTCTCACGAACCATGAAGATACGAGGAGACCAATAACCTGATCACAGGTAGAGAGGATGTAACAGGTGCTGGTGGCCTTAGAACGGGCCAGATCGTGCTTAGTTCCGACCTCACGAACTTACCTCCGCTCATATCTCAGCTCCCTGGTCTTCAAACACCCAGCAACTCCTAGCTTATATACGGCAGCATTCGGCTCCGCAGCTAACCAGACAGTTTAACTTCCATTTTACAGCTTTATCGCTTTTTTAACCGGCGATAAACTCTATCGTACGAGCTCAACTCAATTCCCATTCTATGTGTTGATACGTCTCAGAACGTAGAAGCTTTCCCTCGCTACATTCTTCTGCAAGGGAATATTATAAGCATTATCAAGTGGTAAATTTACTGGATTTAGGAAACTGAATATCGGTTTTAAAACACTGTTACATGGTTGTTGATGTAACATTTGTTACATGGTGTACTTACTCGTTTTTCCTGTAGTATTGACGGAAAAAGTATTAACATTTTTGTACATTCTTATTTTCCTTTCCAATTTAAATGGGATATGCCAATATAGAGAAGGTATTTTGGTTATTTTTGTTGAGCTTTTTATGGATTTAAACATTTAAGGACCCTTGAGTCCATAAATATGGTTTTTAAAAAATTCTGTCTGTCGTTTTTAGTCTGTGTTAGACACTTAGAGCTTAAACTACTAGGACGATTCAAAGAAAAATCATACCCCGAGATTTTCATATTACTTCTATCTTTCATTTAAAAATCAAAATCTAATTATTATAAGTACCCTAATAGTACATAACTGATACCATCCCTCACACCCTCTATCCCTATAAAATTGTGAAGTTGAACAAAATTGTGGCTCTTTTTTTTATAAACCTAAAATGTAGTCCATTTAAATATGAATTTAAACATTAATTGGTTCTCCTGAAAAAAATAGCTTTAAATTACTTTGTCCCTGCTATAAAATCTGAAGTGTAAACCACCACCTCTTGCACACTTCATAAGTATAGTTAATAATATATTAATAAAATTAAATATTATGAAATTTAAATTCAGTCTCAGAATGTAAATGACGAGGTTTTGTTTTGACTTATTATCTGATACTTTTTTAATGATGTTCAGTGCCAACATATCGACTTGCTGCACATTGAGATTGAGACGCAGGGCAGGGTAGTTTTAGCCAACCGCAGAAATTATACGAGACGCTTGAATTCAGACAAAAGTAGGGCGTAGTACTGCTCTGCCCTGCTCTGTGTCTCTATATTCGCGTGGTCTGGTATATTTATATGGTTAAAAAAACAGGGCTGCTCTAAAAACCTGTTTAGGTTCATAGTAAGATATAAATACCTTAGATTGCAAACGATACTTCGAGATTGATCGCCATCTTACCATAGTATATTTTTAAAAGAAAATCTATATGGAAGAGTTTACCTCGTTAAAAGATTTGAATATTTGGTGGTGTAGTTATATTGGTTTATATAGGTTTAATATCTGCAATTAAACCAAACTTTCTGGAAGTAAAATAAAAATAAAAATGTGTACAACAAACATTAATAGCAAGCGGAAGATAATACAATACCTCTAAGCACTACTCCAGACGTAATTCCTTTTTTTAAATATTTAAATGCATTTTTAATGGGTTTCTTCGCTGCACTCAAAATTTTGTTATCCAAGCATCAGATTACCAATGACATCCTGTGTTTTTATGTTGGTCCCCGACGTAGGCCTTATATACTCGAACACGATAAAAGTACGTATGTCTATAATATATGCTTAATGGCATAAAAAACAGCAACTTTAGTATAATTTATAATGCTGTTTAATGACACCATAAATTTACGCGATTTATCTGTCATTGTAAAAATTATGCTGCATTAAAATCAAGCCAAAAATTCAATAAATAATATTGATGTATGGAGCGATATTACGTGTCAAGCATAAAATAATTTATTTTTATAAATATATATATTTTGCTTTCGAGCTTACCGAAGGTAACGGAAGCATTGTGTTCACTTTTGAGAACGAAAAAGTTTTGTCTCCGATTTTAAAAATTCCAAGACTGAAATCCATTTCAGACATCAGGGAACATTTTTGGTCTCGTGACTGTCTGTCTGTGTGTCAGCGAATCCTGAAACGTGCGACGATAACTTGAGTAAATATCGACCGATTTTGATGAAATTTGGTAGACATGTTCATTTTACCAATGCCAAGGACGAGTTCGTTAGACAACGTTATCCGTTAAAGCTTTCACGCGCAACACTCGCGTAAACGTGAACTTTAAATTTAAAATTGGAATTTTAGGTCGGGGAAAAAATCAAACTTCATCTATTTAATGAGACAAACATTGTTTTCAAATACAATTTTTTAGTAAAACCAACAGCGACACCGCTATGAAGTGTTAAAGATCGCTAAAAACTATTAATAGTTTTTACATAATGAACAATAAAACTATAGAGTAATATAACAATGAAGTAAATAGGATAGGATGCGAGGAAGCTATGTGCCACACTAATTGGCAGTGTATTTTTAGGGTTTCGTTGGTAAAACCAAAAAAAAGAAACCCTTATAGTTTCGTTCCTGTGTCTGTCTGTCACTCTGTACGGTTCCAATAACTTTTGAACCAAAAGAGATAAAAACGTGAAACTTTCCAGTATAAAAGATCGTTTTGACGCGCACACAGGAAAAATATAGCGAACTCAATATTATCAGCTGTTCAAATTCAAAATGGCGGATATTTCACGTCGCGAAAAAAAAAATATTTTTTTAAAATTTTGAGTGGGGTATCATATGAAAGGTATTGAAGAGTAGAATAGAAATATATATACCACTTAGGGATAGTGCTTAATTTTCAGCGCCATTTTGTCAAAAAACATCGACATTTTGCGTGTCCCCCCTCCCCCTAAAATACAGATACTAAAAATATAGAAAAATATACAAAATGTGTGGTCTGCTGGGCCATAGAAAAAATAAGATTAGCAATTTGATCTGATTTACTGGAAATCCAAGATGGCGGATAATTCATGTCACTCGAGAAAAAATATTTTTTTAAAATTTTGAGTGGGGTACCAAATGAAAGGTATTGAAGAGTAGTTTACAAATATATATACCACTTAGGGATAGTGTTTAATTTTCAGCGCCATTTTGTCAAAAAACATCGAATTTTTGCGTGCCCCCCCCCCTAAAATCGTATTTCCGCTGTTACTAAAAATATAGAAAAATATGCAAAATGTGCGGTTTGCTGGGCCATTGAAAAAATAAGATTAGCAATTTGATCTGATTTACTGGAAATACAAGATGGCGGATAATTCACAGCACTCGAGAAAAATTTTTTTTTTAAATTTTAAGTGGGGTATCAAATGAAAGGTATTGAAGAGTAGATTACAAATATATATACCACTTAGGGATAGTGTTTAATTTTCGGCGCCATTTTGTCAAAAAAAACTTTTCTCCCCCTCCCCCCACCCTCCCATCTAATTTTGTGTTCACAATACCAACGAAACCCTTTTTACGTGAGACTTCACGCCTTACCAATTTATTTTTTACTTCCTTTCAGACTGTAAAATAGAAGAATGGGCATCTTATCACAAAATTCATTTTGTGGTTTCTGCAGATTTTAACCTCTAACTTTTTTCTATACCTGATGCGATATATATATATATATATATATATATATATATATATATATATATATATATATATATATATATATATATATATATATTGTATCATCATCATTATAAATAATCATTATTATTATAAATAAATAAATCAATAAAAATGTTGTAAATAAAAAATGTAAAATAACAAATTAATGCTATTAAAAATAATTATTGTAATGAAGTATAAATAATGTAAGTAAATTGTGTGAACTCTTTCTGCAGCTCAGGACTCAACGTTATCTCGTGGAGAGATAACTTTTTATAGTGCTAAAATTTAAAATTATTTATTATAGAATTATACAATTTATGTACTAAATGTTCTTTTATGTATAAATTTTATTATTTAATAAAGGCATTCAAAAAATAAAAAATATTGGCTGAGTTTTTTCCTTTTTTTATTTTCTTAGAACCATTTTTAGGAGTTTCTTGATCTTGCACTCAACTAGTTTTGGCGTATTCTTCTCCATTAGTTAAAGTGGAATCGGAATCATCTTTGCACAGTGTAGAGAAATCTTTAAGTCTCTGTATAGAATTAATTTCGGACGTTTATAAAGCTCTTGCCTTTTTAAAGCGTAAGTTACTCACCGTACAAATGTATAAAATAAAATCATCACTTTTAGAAAACATAATCTAGTCTAAGGCGTAGATAAAGGATTGAAGCACAAACCTGCTCACAGTGAAAATTGTTAACCATCTTTGTGCGTCATTATCTCCAAAACTATTATTTTTTCCCCCGGGAAAGTGTTTTAAATAAGTTACATCTATACATTTTATAATCAATATCTATGGAATTAAAACGTGGATGATGTACTTAGACTATAGATTTCTATTTTATACAAACAAGATAGTTTTTTTTATAGTTAAGGGAGCTTACACATCCCAATTACGAGCTAATAATTTCCTTTTTATATTTTTCTGAATATACGTATATCCTAAAATTTGATCGAAATGAGTTCGTTAATTCAGGCTCCGCACTTATCTGCCCAGACCACAGATTACAGAAGACAGATAACAGTCGCAGAAATATCTTGAAGGAACTCTTTTAAGGAGAAATCTATGTGCTGGAGGCATCAACTTATTTTAAAGGGCTCTATAGAGAAGTAGTAAAATCCCCAGTGTCTTTTTTGGGAGTGCATAACTGGCCTCTAGTCTCTGTGTTACGACTATGTAACGGTATCATAAGGTTTGTGGTTCCTTTTGAAAAAAGGGAGTTGTTTTATTAGGCATAATATATATGAGTGGGGGCGCAGAGGTTTCAGGTCACCGAGGTAGTTAAAACAGGGCTGGTAATTTAAGTCTTAAGAATGGCACGAAACCGTTAGCTTTTTTCTTGTTGTAAAAATTAAGAACAATGTCATTAAGTGGGTTTATTTCTTTTAGGATCTTTTTTGAAGGATGTGCTTTCCAATGATTTATTTTTCGTCCGTTTATGTTAACTTGTGCGATTGGAAAAGTGGTGTTTTGGCAACACAGGATTTGGGGTTTGATTTGAACTACTAATAGGAATCAGTGACTATGGTTTCTATTGTCACGTAGGCCAAGCGATTAAATGAAACGTCTAAATAGTTTCATTCCAAAGCAATCATAACTAGAATCAGGACTTCTCCATACCTATCCATCATTTATTCCATTATTAAAAATGAGATACTCTGTGGTATTTATTACATGTGTAAATTCTTTAATTTATTATTAGACATGGTAAATTACCATTTTTTAATCAAGATTGAATATAATCTCACAATGCTCTTAATAGTGCGTATAGAAATATTAGATACCTAAATATTCATATCCTTTGCCTCAACAGTTTTCATAGAAAAAGACTAAAAAGAAACGAAGTAAATGCAATTAAATTATTTCAGAAAAGATGTTTATTTTTAGGGTCCGTAGGCAAAACCATGGACCCTCTATTTTTTTGCCAGTGTCTGTCTGTCCGGCCGTCCGTCTGTCGCCTGCTCTCCCGGCTACACGTTTGTACGATCTCTTTAAAATTTGGGTTATATGTCTATAGTACCTACCCACACATTTTAAAAATGTAGCGACTTAAACAAATATTTTTCAAAACAATAAGGGTAAAAAACTTAGGGGGTTAAACAATTTTTTTTGGACACCGTGTGGGGTTATCATATGAAAGGGTACGTCGAGCTGATTACAAATATATATATATATATATATATATATATATATATATATATATATATATATATATATATATATATATATATATATATATATATATTTGGTTATAAGCTATGATATGGCGAGTGAAGGCGAGTTGTAAGTTGGTGTGAAAAGTGCCCCCCCCCCCCCCCCCCCCACCCCAGCTGACTCATTTCGCTCAGGGAATAATGGCTTACTTTACTCCCTAGGTGCATAAATAGCTATTATTGACAAAATACGTTTTCTTCTAATTATGCTCTTTTCGATGTGTTTATATGTTTATAGTCCAGTTAACTTGCAAAAATTACTTTATCAGAAGTTTTTTTTTTGTGTTTGGAGAATATTAGACCCATTCGATAGCTCAAAGTAGGTTTTTTAGCATTTTAAAAATAATGCACTTTAGGTGGAACGCACGCTATACTTGATAGCCAGTTGAACTACTACTAATACTGAAATTATATGTTATAACAGCACTATCAATAGGTACTACTTAAACAATACTGTGTTGCCTACGGACCCTCGCTGTGTGCTGACTAGCACACACTTTACCTCTTTATTGATTAAGTAAGCAGTGTACAAATAGATATGAAAAGTGCAAACGTCATAGAAAATAGTAGTTTTAAAAAACATTTTTTGTGTTAAATATTTAATGCCTGTTTTTAATAACCTAAAACTTTTTTTTTATCTTTTATTTAATAACTCAATACGTTTATTGTCTCTATTCAATATTTTTCGATGAAACCAAGCCTGAAACATGCACACACGTTACTGTACCCCATATGCATAAAATTAATGGATTAAGTTCAGCCAGTTTTGTTAGACCTGTGGCGTCAGACATACAAACAAAATGATTTTTTGTGTTAACTTTACTAACAGGATACTCTCTCTTTTTACGTCATCATCAACACAAAATTAAGTAATTGTAGGACTTTATAAATCTGTGTGTGACTTTATATACCCGATGTGATCGTCATATAAAATATGTCTCACCTTTCTGGGATTCCAACTTGGGTATTTTTAAGTACGTATATATTGATCCTTGAGTCAAACGTGTTTCAACTATGCTAACTCCTCGGCTACGCTGTTGACCGTTTGTCCTCTTATCACTAATTTATTAATTTATTTATTTTCAAATTTCTTTACTGAAAATGTTAAAAGATTTTCTGTCTAACCGTGGCTAACTAATAAAATTATTTATTATTTTTAAAAATAATGAACTAATGTACAAACAATATGATCTTACTTATCACCAGATAATTCAGGAATCTGAATTTTTGTTGGTTCCATAAACTGGGTTCTATAATGTCTGTGCTCAATCATTAAATATTATATATCAAGCTACTAACATTTAGCGTTTTTATGTTCAATTCAAATGAATAGTAGAAAATATCTTAATTACAAATATTTGGATTCAATAGAGAACAATCTTGAAAACTTGTACCGTGAGAACTATGTCCGCTTCATCTGGCCTATCCTATATTCTACTGTATTTATCCAGACACTATGTCGTCCTGGTTAAGCCGGAGGCATTTGTATCGAGTAATATATCTAAGTATACTTATGTAATTAATGAAAGAAAATCTGAAAACGAAAAATATCATCCCATTTAACATTACTTAACAAAATAAATAAATATGTTTTTCCTTAAAAAGTTAAAATGATAATAAATTCCGACAGGAAATTGATGGTGACCAAAAACAGTTAAGGAGGTTCTCAGAGCTGCTCTACGGTTTGACTCGATGCCCATCTTTCACCTTGAGCACCAACTATAAGGACTAACTATAATAGATTACCTTACACGAACCACTGTTTGTTCATTTTCATAATATCTCAGTCCCACATATTCGATATTCTTTTTAAAAACACCCGCCAAGAATCTGGAAGAAACAAACACGTTTTAAATATAAGATATCCAATAGGGTAACACTAGCATTTTCACACGCCTCTTGAGATTAACTGCACACTCACATCACACACACGCACACACACACACACACACACACACACACACACACATATATATATATATATATATATATATATATATATATATATATATATATATATATATATATATATATATAATATAAATAGTAAAAAAGAATATACATATTTATATAGGAAGCTAAGGTTCACCTGTCCCCTACCTAGATGGATCACCTTGCTTTACCGCCGGACAGGCTCTACTTGTATTAAAATCCATCTTTGGACCTCCGGTGTTGGGATACGAAAATTTAGCTCATAAAGATTTAACATTTTTTTTTTTAAATTCTAATAGCCAGTTATTAAATATCATTGTAATCCGTCAAATCTTCTAATTGATATGAGTGGGATCAAAACAGTAAAAAAAGGAAGAAAAACACGAAATATTATTATCAGTACTAGCAATTAGTAATAAACGAGTGCGTAACACTAAGATATCAAGTCTAATTACTTTTTCTTCTAAGATGAAACAAAATAAATGGGTTGGCTGGTAATTTGTTCGTTACTTCCTTAGATTGTTACTCCCCTATGGTTTTGATCATATAAATGACTGACTAAATAATTATTAAGACAAAGGGATGTTTAGTCCAATGTACTTTGACTTTGGGACAAAGGAATATCACACTTCTGTTTTTATAAGGGGAGTAACAGACTAAAGAAGATCACTTCGTTCACCTACTTTAGATTGTTACTCCCTTCTGTCTTTTTTCCATAAGGGGAGTAACAATCTAAAGAAGTGCCATTTTACTTTGGGAGATCACTGTTAAAATTTAAATAATAGAAATATCCTTTGAATTTGTTTATGAATTAAGTTAGGGGTGGTTTTTTAACTACATTTTTTCCACTCACGTGGGATATGAGTGATTTATACCAAAGAAATTGGCAATTTTAAAAAAAAAATTTAATCAACCGTAATTTCTCGAAAACTAACTATTTGCTGCCCTATATACTTATATAAGATCTCTTCTAACTTCTATTTGAACAATAAACATAATCTTTTATTCTTGAAGCTCTAACCTGAATATGTATATATTTCTAATATTTATCATTAAAATGTATTTTTTAAAAAACATATTTGTTAATTTTTTTTTTGCAGGACAAAACGTCCCCTCTCGAAGTTCCTTCCAGCAAAAATCTTATCTACCTTTCAGCGTTTGAGTGAGTATATTTTCTTGTTTATATTTCAGTTAAAAAGATTATAAATAAGTGAAAACGCCTTTTCAAGTTTACATCTGCAAGCAATGCAAATAACGAATGCACAAGTAACACAGATGCAATATTGACAAACAATATAATAAAATTATTTACAAGTTGATTTCTATTTTTCTTAAACTAAAGTGGAAATATTATCTAGATGTTAAATGCAACAAAAAGATGAATCCGTGTAGTTTTTTTTTTTTTTTTTTAAAAAAAAGGTCTTATTAGAACTATTTATGTGTTTTATTGAAAGTACTTGAACGCTTCCTCGTCAATAAATCATGTTAAGGAATCAAACTTATTATAATATATTAGCCTTTAGGCCTGTTACAACTTCTCTTTGACTGTATTACATATCCTTTTAGAAGAGCCTAACAAATAGATGGTACAGGAAATAAAATGCCCAGGTGATGAAATAGAACAGTAACACTATTCGTTTCAATCAGTTTCTATAGAGTAATAAATCTTTTCAAATTACGAAATACATACTATAAAGAGAAACTATGGTGAATGAATTCTGAACTATATTGTAGAAAAATATTTAACATTTCTTTAGGGAATTAATACTTTTGTTAAAATATTTAGTGGCTCTACATTATTTTACTTCTTTATGTACTATGATGTATCATACTCCATGTCGAAATGGAGCACAACTTTCATGATAGCAAAAAAGAAAAAACAATGCGAGAATTATTATTTTTTTTTTAATTGTAATTTATACGTAAGGTCTCCTGAGTCTAATAAAGTGGTTTTAACATTTCATTTCATTTCAAAAAGTTTATTTCTAATTATATACATAGTTTTGGTTGTACAAAGGCATATAAAGGTGACAGTCTCATTGTTTTCACTTTATCCTTTACAGTTTTATATATGTACAAAAATTTTTTAAGTTACAATATTATTAAAGTAGGAAAAATCAAATAAAAAACCTACAACTAACAAGTGGTATTATATTTAAAATTTATTAAATATTACATTAAATGGGTTAATCTGGTGTGAACTACATACCATAAATTAAGCTGCTAGTTCATGATAGTCTGTGCCCTAAAGTTTTATGATGAGCCAAATGGGTATTGAGGTTAATATGCTCGCTAAGTTCAGTTATTAAAGGATTTTCGCTGTATATACATTTTTTAAAAAAGGATTTGGCTAGTTTAACAATGACGTCTTCAATCACGTCCACTTTTGAGATTTTATGGAGGCTTTTAATTATTGTACGTCTAGGTGAGTTAGTTGCGAGTCGAAGAAATTTGTTTTGTATAACCTGTAGTTTTTGCAGGTTCGTATTACATGTGCTGCTCCAAGCAGCACAAGCATACGTTATCACAGGTCTGACGGCTACTTTGTATATTTGTAATTTGTTCTGACTACTGATAGATGAATCGTGGGATAATAACGGGAATAGAGATTTGATTAAGGTTTTGCATTTTTGGACAATTGTTTGAATATGAGTGGTAAATGTTAATTTTGAATCTAAATGTACGCCAAGTATCCACGGTATAACTGCATTGTTTATTTTGATGTAATGATTCATGAAAGGCCTTCTTTTAGTAAACAATAGAACTTCAAATTTACTAACATTTTGTTTGAGCCTCCATTTGAAAAAGTAATTGTCCAGTTTAGATAAGGCTGAATTTAACACATACGTCGTCAGCGAAAATAGCTAGACTAATGTTAGCGAAACGTGGAATGTCACTGGTAAACAATATGTAGAGAATTGGGCCAAGAATTGACCCTTGCGGGACTCCTGCGCTTATTTTATGAAGTTTAGACTTAAAATTGCTTAAGTGCACTCTAAATTTTCTATTAGGAAGGTAGGAATACAACATTTTTACGATGTAGTAGGGTAACTGAAGTTGAATTAGCTTATATATCAGGCCCATGTGCCAGATGGTATCAAATGCCTTCTCTAAATCCAACAACACAACGCCAGTGTGTTTCTTTTTGTTGTAATTTTTAGTAATTCTATCTACTACCCGACATAGTTGCCCTTGTGAAGAATGACCTCTTCTAAAGCCAAACTGCTCCGGGGGCAAGATGTTGTTTCTGTTAATAAAATGAGTTATTCTAATAAGTATAATCTTCTCCATAACTTTGCTGATCGAATCAAGCAGGCTTATTGGTCGGTAGTTGTTCGGATTTAGGGGATCTTTACCAGGCTTGGGAATGACTATTACTTTAGCTACTTTCCATAAGTTTGGAAAATAACCTAACAAGTGTTTTAACAATATTTGTTCTCCATCAAGATTTTGTAGTCTAGACTAGAGCTTAAAGTAAATTAATCCAGGATCACTCTCACTGCTGTCACTCCTTGAGGATCAAAGGGTAGCTATAAAGATTACCCAGTCGGAACGAGTACATGCCATTCTGTTAACTTCAATCCTGGTCTTGCCACAATTCTCTGGTTCTTTCACCACCGTCCTCTTCCTTTTCCAAGTGGTCTTGGGCCGGCCACGTTTACGAGTTGTTAGGGGGATCCAATCAGATGCATCTTTTTTATGGATCCTTGTGGTTTCCTTAAATTGAGCCCAATCCAACGCCATTTTCTCTCCTTGATGTGGATTGCGATTGATTTTTGGAGAGTAGCGTCCCACAGTTCTTCATTTGAAATTATTTTTGGCCATCTTATATGGAGCCTAAATTACTGAACCGATTTTAATAATCATTTCTAACTCAAATTCTACTCTATACTAAGAAATGGCAACATTAAGAGTTTAAGTGGAGGTTAACATTAAGGGTTAAAAGAAATAGTCTTTCCAAGTAAAAATATTAGTACATTTTTTATTTTTTTAAAAACATTTCGGTCTTCAGGAATTTTTTAATAAAAACACTTCTTTAAAAAAGGTAATATTTCATCCCTAAATTAGGATATCTTCAAACCTCGTTATGAAGTCATGATATTTCTATTTTGAATTCTACTTTACCGGTAATTTGGTACATTTTCTAAAAGATCAGGTATTTTATCACTATTTGAGTAGTTGGAAAGTGATTTAAAATAATTAAAAAATGATTACCTCGCAAACCAGTGAACTTAAATTAAAACCTGTAAAATATTCACCCACATTCTTTCTTGGAAGTTAAATGGCACTGTCTATACTGAGCCGGACTCTCCTTCTTTTTTTCTTTTTTGCCATGCTTCTTGAACCCATTTTCTTTTCTTCTTCTTCTTCTTCTGTTCTGCCTCCTCTACGTCCAAAATTAGTGAAATGACAGCCAATTCCTTCTCCGAAAACTTCATAATGTTTGTACGACACTTCACAAAAATAATGACGGATAGAATATTTTTTTATGACGATACTTGTCGGAACTGACGGAACGGAGTCGCGTCGTAACTGATGTGTGTGAAAAGAGTCACTCGAAAAGGTTCGGTGCCGGAACGTTGACTGAACTGTGACGTGACTGATGTGTGTATAGACCACTGATAAAAGAATCTAAAGTTGAGAAATGACAAAGAATAAACTGAAAATAGAAACCACGAGCTCAAATTATTTCTATGGGCTAAGTTTTATTAATGCATTATCGCCTTGTATATAATAAGACATTTTTGTTTTAGTTTTATTTAATAGACAAGGAATAGTATTCAATATTTCTTCTAAATCAGTTCTAAATACATATACTTCTTCTAAATTTCATATACATACACATTATAGGTGCAAAATATAACTCTAGAACTCAAAACGTTCCTGTATACTAATTATAAGTTAAAATATTATATTGGTGGGTTTTGGCCTTCACTGCATCGACATCACGTATATATCTCTAAATTCCCAGAGTCTATCTATATCTTGGTATTTATCAGGGGCCTGCCAATTCCATACTAATAATTAGCCAACTCCGTTCAATTTCCTTAAATGACAAAAGAAAACCACTTTTTTTAATTATATAAACGCCCACATAATGTCGGAATCTTTGTATAATCAAATATAATTTAAATAAAACACGTACATTGTATACATATATACACTATATATTTAGATACTAATGATAAGAATATTAAATGATATTTAACTCATATTTTATATTTATGTTTAATTTAAATTATGTCTACACAGACTGTCCTTCCGTTTATTTGTGTTTTTTGTTATTTTGTTATATATATATATATATATATATATATATATATATATATATATATATATATATATATATATATATATATATATATATATATATATATATATATATAATCTTGAAAATTCATTCATGAAAAAATATGCTTACCTCTACTTACTAACTAAACATGAGAAACTTTTAATTAAATTCAATTACTAATATATACTCAATATATTATACACATATATTTTTTTTTTATAATTTTATTTTATAAAATGTATAATATTAATTTAAAATAACCTGAGTATTTATTTTTTTCAATGTAGGTTGATTTATATAAAATTAGGTCTATTTATGTGATTAGAGAATGTTTTTTTTTCTTCACGGGGGTCCCAATTACTGCGAGACGTCTGTTTAACCCCTTGCTAGAGGTCATGGATAACGACTTATTAACTTTTAAGGATTTCGTGGATTTTTTTATTTTTGTCTGACTAATATACCAGAATTATAATATTTAATAATAATCAATTTGTAAAAAGATTTCATAATTAGTATTCTAGAGTTTCTAGTTTATTATAGGTCGTATATAACCTAAAATATATAATGCCTTGTTGAGCTTGGAAAGTTATAAATTTTACATTATATGAGTTTTAAATTCTGAAAAAAGTTGTGTTTCAGAAGTCTGAATTGGGTAGAACCCGAATTCGGGGTGTTCACATGAAAAGGTCAGTAATAATTAAATTAAAACTGAATTAAGTTTTCTCTTAATTTGCAGTTAGTCTTTAATGTGAGCACCCCAAATTCGAGAAAATATCAAGGTTTTTGTTAATAGAATGATTTTTCGTCTGCCAGGAAAAATGTCATGGAAAACAATTTTCATCGTCCCTCACCATATGATTTACTCCCCTCCTCCTTTATTAAAAAAATAATGATCCCTTAAACATCAAAAATACTCTTCAAGATAAGATAATTTTTAATCGGTTTGGTTGTTATGTAAAAAAATACTCGTGATAACAGGGTTACATTATCGAAACACCTTTTTTGGCCCTGGAGGGCACTCGTGGAGAGGTCGGATCCAAAAATACCTATCTGCATCAAGCCCTACAAGATAGGCTAGTTAGTTGTTTTTTGGAACGAAGTTCCTTATGGCACCTTCTGGAGCCCGGGAGTGAATCCGAAAAAAACGACCAAAATATCCGTCACAAAATAACCGTCACTAAATCACCGTCACGCAAAATCCGTCACGAAATCTACCGTTGGCGATAACTTGTGTAAAAGTTGACCGACTTAGTTTAAATTTGGTACACATGTTCATTTTACCAATGTCAGGGACAAGTTCATTGGACAACGTTATCCGCCCAAGCGTTCACTCGCAACGCTCGCGTAAACGTAAGCTTCGAATTTAAAATTGGAATTTTTGGAAGGGGAATAATTCTAACTTCATCTATTTACGAACACCGACACTACTATGAAGTGATAAAGATCGCTAAATTTATTAAAGCGGACCAAACCGATTAAAATAAAGAAAACAACGTTTTTACCGATATCTCACGTTCTAACGTAAAGATTTAAATTAAACTTTTTTTTTTACGATTTTGATAGTATTCATACTACGGAACGATTAAATTTTAATTTAAATCAACTTTGTATACATCACCTACAGTATAATTGAAACAAGCATGTAACATTTCAACCTGATACAAGCAGAAGTTTTTGTGAGTTAATGATTTATATTTTTTATTTTAATATTTAATTGGAGTAATATGCCGACGGGGCCTGGGAGGACAGTTCTTTTTCGTTCTACAACCATCTGATTTAACTATAAATTTATCATTACCTTTTTTCTCAATATACAATACATTATTTATTGAAAGACGATCGCTTCAAAGATAATAAAAAGATTTTTATTTAATTTTGCCTTAACTCCGCTAGTACAAATAGTTAGTTACTTTTAATTTTGTCTCTTTTCTAACTCCTCCATGTATATGTAGTTATTACAGCGATTTTATAATTTATATTTAATGAAAAGCGTAAGGAATTTCGTTCCTACCGGTTGTCCCACGACACCACAGGTATTTTTTTTTATAAGAATTGTATTGTCAGAAATATCGCCTGTATAAAAAATCCTGTAGTGAAATCAGATAGTGTACACATTGCACAAAAATATTCTTGCTTGATTATCAATACGAATTAATTATCTCACATAAGTCCAAAATATAATTCGATATATTTAAGTCCTTTTACTATATAAGTTATACGATTTTAAGTTATACCATTTAACACATATGCCAGTTATTAGTAATACTACTTTTAAAACATATATAAATAAAATCATCTTTAAATTATTCTTGACCCACTTATTAAAGCATGGACGGACTCAATCTGCATTTTAAAGTAACATTTTGTGATTTGTTCTTCTTTATGTCTTGATAATTTAAGTTATTTATGTATACTTTATTCATAAATAACTATATCTTTATACTACTAATCAATTATTTCCTCTTCTTGAAATTGGCCTTAAATAGGGTTTTTAGAAAAAGGATTTTATATAATAAATATAAAACTAACTTTTTCTTTTTTATATAATTTTCTATATTTCGCCCTCTCACATTGGGGCTTCTTCAGGCTATAACATTTAAGAACATATTTTTACAAATTAATAGCTTAAATAAAAGATTTTTTTTTTTTTTTTGGATAAAAATTGAAACATTAAAAATAAAATTAACAAATTTATAAAAAGTTAGTTTAAAATTAAATACGTCAAAAAAAAAATCTTTCATTTAAGCTATTAATTTGTCAAAATATGTTCTTAAATGTTGTAGCCTGAAGAAGCCCCAATGTGAGAGGGCGAAATATAGCGAATTATATAAAAAAGAAAAAGTTAGTTTTTATATTTATTATATAAAAACCTTTTTCTAAAAACCCTATTTAAGGCAAATTTCAAGAAGAAAGGAAATAATTGATTAGAATTATATCTAAAGGGTTCAAAACTACACGTTACAGAAGAAATTATATCTTTATATTTTAGTCAAGACATATACTTTATATCTTTTCGTAGATTTTAGTTACTAACAGTTGTAAAATGTAATGTTTCAGCATGCTTTCAGTACGAAAGTGTTAGATTCTTAATTTAATACCGGGGAAAGAGTTATTTCTTTCTTTAGCCAAACGTTCCTTAAGTAATTTAACAAGCTTTCTTTTAATATTGATTGTGACAGACAACCTACGCAGCTTTCAGGATTAACCTTAAACGTTTGCTTCTTTCCAAATTACGTCATTACAAGATAATCTGAACAACTTCCTCATATACTGTCGAGTGGAAAGTAAAGATTAAGGAAGACGACGGAAGAAAAGAAATTATATCGAACCGAAGTAACAAATATAAAACATTTATCTTTTTAATGAGCGACCTGTTGTTAACTGTGTCTTTTAAGGTCTTACCACGCTTTGAAATTCCGGGACCAGATGGAAAACAGATTAGCACTTCTTCGACTGTAAGGATAAAGGACCTGTTAGCATCCTTCTTCTCCAGGACTCATCTCGTCTTCTTACTCAAGAGACAAGTTCTTCATTCATAATGAATATATGGGACTGTGAATTATTCGAAAAAAGACAAGTTAGCTTAGAGTGACGAGGCTACAAAACGGTGCCAATCTCAAGACAGCACACAAATGAGCTCTAGAAAAAAAAAAAAAAAAAAAAAAAAAAAAAAAAAAAAAAAAAATATATATATATATATATATATATATATATATATATATATATATATATATATATATATATATATATATATATATATATATGAAGATTTGAAATTCCAAACTAGAAAACAAATGAAAGTCAAGTTAAGTTTTGAAAAAAAGGAACAATGAACCTATATAACTTAAAAAGATTGAAGTCCTTTTCAATTTATATATATTTTTTTTATTATCTTATTTGAAAGGGTACGAAAAAGAAGGATTTAGTTATTAAGAAGGCAGTGGGTTTTGAAAGGCCAGGTGATATATAAGTCACAGGGAGAAGAGAATCGGGCTCCCGGGTGTCAGAAGAATCAGAAGCGAATCTGGACGTGGCCTCAAGTTAACAACACTCTAGAAAGTAATCATTCAAAGTGTCTCCTGGAATCCCCGCTGAGCTGCGCCACTGACAGAAACAGCTTAGCAAGAGAAGAATGATGCTCGAATGATGTTCTCGATTCAGAAAGGCGATAAATCGCTTCGACTTATAACCGCTTTGGCCTTTTTTTATTTTTTTTAAAAGCATCTCATGTGATGGAAGAGTTTTAAAAGTGACTTTATGTAGGCAGGGCCCTCAAGGGGCCTCAACGTCTCATAAGTTACAATTTGAGTAATAGTGGGTGCGAAAAAAAATTGTTGTCTTTTTATTTTTTATTCAGGTTAATATTTCTTTTAACGTCGTTTTTAAAAACTTAATTTAGTTTAGTTACCGACAATCTTAATGGATGTAAATTCTTATATTGATGTGTCGTATTAACTGTAAATGGAATTTTTTAATGCGAATTCTATGTCTCTCGCAGTTTTATTATCTTTTAAACGAATATTTTTAACTTGCAAAACCATAAAGTCAATGTTTAAATAGATAAAACATTAATCTACACGATACTTCAACATGACGTTTACGAGCTTCTTGAATTAAACGTAACAAGTTTATAAACCTTGTTTACACATTTTAATAGTCGGACATGAAGTTTTAAACAATACCTTAATGGGGTAAGAAAACAAGTTGGAGACTTTAAATTACAAGACCGACTAGGATAGTTCGGTTTGTAAAGACAACTGCGATTTAAAAACGACATCTAAATCGTGGATGTATTTTTTTACCTCAGGACTTTTAACGCCTTGAGATTTAGCAGATCCTGTATCTAACATTTTACATGGATCAGTTGGTAAGCATGCAATTTTTTTTATCATGGTAAAACTATTTCAGAGATCATTTAACTTTTGACAGTAGTTTGAATTTACCAAGGTAAAGAAAAGATTAAAACAATAGTAAATTCAAGGGCACTTAATTATTAAACTATCGAATAACTGGAAGCTATATTTAATATTGTTATATTTGAAGATAACTGTGCACCTTCTGTGCCTACTTGTTTCTCTTCCACATGCTCACAAACATACATTTATTTACACCTGTAGCTTCAAAAGTACCTATCTGATTTGTATGAAAGTTATATAGTTTATCGAAAGTAACCCGCAGATAGCCCCACATTAATTTGAACCGTCTGCTCTCTTTAATTTTTGATAATTTGATACTTTAATCTATGTAAAATATTAAAACAATTTCGACAGATAAAAAAAAAGGAAAAACAATTAAACAAAATAGACAATAATGGTTTGTAGAAGCATAAAGTCAATAAAGTACGCTATAGGATGCGAGGAAGCTATGTGCCATACCAATTGGCAGTCTATTTCTCCTTAATTTTTATTTCTGATTTCATATTGCTTCCGAACTTACCGAAAGTAATGGAAGCTATGTGATCGTTCTGGAGAATGAAAATATTTTATGTCTTCCATTTCAGATATCAGGGAACATTTTTAGTTCCTTGTTTGTTTGTCGGTCTGTCGCTGTATTTTTGTGAACCAACATAACTTAAAAACTACTCGTCTAATTTTAATGAAATATTGATGGTAGGTCATGATTTGCCTACCGTTGGTCCCGTATAAGTTTCGTCCTTCTACGCCTATTTGTTTCTCTTCCACATGTGCACAAATAAACATTTTTTTGTGATTAGATTAATATATAAACTAAAATTCTTTCCTCTTGTAAATCGGCAATATGCCGTGGTACCTTATTATTATTATATACGAGCCCTTACAGGCCCGTGACTACGGGCTTAATTTTATATTTAGAAAAAATAATATAATTAAGTAAACTAATTTGGATACCTATTTAGGTAAGTTATTACATCTATTTGAAGACAAACAAATCTTACAAACCTATTACTTTAATTGGAATAATTGTGGTTGCCTTAGCTTAGCAATAACAAATAATTTTTAAGAGCGTCATCCAAACACTACTCCATTATAAAAATGAAAAGTAATAAATAAATACCATTATTCCAGAAACTAAACATCTAACTACCACTCAAAACGAAAATTTTAATATTGAAAGTACATATAGAGGGTGTGGCAGGGGCGGCAAAATGTGCTTTTGCCCCCCCCCCCCCCCCCCCCCCCTGTGCAAAAACCTAGATGCGGCCCTGATTGAACCTTTTTAACGAACTCTTCAATGAAAAACGTATTTGTTATGCTACAAATTATACTTACAATGAATCTACAGATTATAGAACGATTCTACGTCATCATCAACCAAACAGAAATTGTGCTTAGAATCTAAAGAGTGAGTTATAACTCTATTCATCTTCAAAGTAGACTATATTTGTTTTATAATGCACGCACAGTGAATATATTGCATGCACAGGTAAACATGAATGCACGCACAGCTATACAAGCATACTCGCACAGATATACAAGAAACAACGCACAGCTATCCAAAAATACTAGCAAATTCTGAAATAGAATGAAATGTACAAAACAATCTGGAGATTTTTGGACGAATTTGTAGTAAATTATTATAGTCAGTTAAAAGGAATAGACGCTGAAAAATGGATTCAAATTCATGTTTTTATATAAAGTTGCTGACCATTTCAGGACTTTCTTGTTTGTATAACACGCTAATACAAATTATTTATTTGTTTAAACCAGAATAACTAGAATTTAATCAGCACTATGCACACACGTTACCTTATAGTAGGTTACTCTATAGTGTAGACTAAATGGTCTAAAATAATATTTTACAAAATATAAAAACTTTAGTTCTTTGATTGATTGATCAAATGATTTACAATTTAATTTTAATTAATTATTTTATCAGTTGAGATGTTTTATAAAATTGCATTATATAAAAATGTAAAAACACAAATAAAATCAGTTCAAAACTAATTTATACGAGTATGTTGCTATTATGATAATCCCGATTCTCCATCCTTGAGTGTCATTGTCTTGAAAACTAGACTTTCCCCGGGAAAATAATATATTAAGGCTTTATTAGTAAAGAAATAGACACAATGTATGCTGTTTTAATAAAAATCATCAACATTTTTTTAGGTTCTTCCCGAAACCATTAAACAATGGAAATGGCCTCAGAGGATAAAGTTGAAATTCATAACTCGGTTTCGTCCAGGGGCATGCCCTTTCTGAATATAACAAATTTGATTTACGACACACATTTATTTTAAGGTTTACTTGTTTGGACTTCTAACCTTAAGCGAAATCAGAAGACCGTCTGAGTTATTCCGCAACAATTTGGTGTGTATATTTTAGCATTTTGGAGCTGTGGAGAAATCAAGAAAATTGGAACTTGAAGAAGATGAGTTAAAATCTGATTTAAACAACATCAAATATCTCATTAGAACTAACTCAGAAAGAGATAGAATAAAGTTACAGAAGAAGCAACAACTAGTTTTGGAAACCAAGGAAAATCAGAATAAGAAAGAGAAAATCATTCAAAGATCAGCTTTTGCAAAACATGTATTAGAGAGTTGTCATAGGTTTGAAAAAGATAAAAATAAAATAATATTGCACAGAGAAGATTTTGGTAGGAGATTAAATGCGTTAGAATCTTTAGAAATCTATCTCTCTAGTAAGAACCCGTCTACGAAACTCTTAATGAGCAAGTAGAAGTTGTTAGATCTCCTATTTTTAAAACTTTTATGACAATTTAAATGAAATAACTTAGTCTAGTCGGTTTTTGTTTTTCTGTCCTACATATTCAGTTTTTGACAGGTTATATTAAGGTATAACCTTTTAAATTAAACCTCTATTTGTTTTGTTTCTTTCTAGTCTGACAAGTTAATTTTTAGGGTTTCGTTGGTAAAACCAAAAAAAAGAAACCCTTATAGTTTCGTTCCTGTGTCCGTCTGTCACTCTGTACGGTTCCAATAACTTTTGAACCAAAAAAGATAAAAACGTGAAACTTTCCAGTATAAAAGATCGTTTTGACGCGCACACAGGAAAAATATAGCGAACTCAATATTATCAGCTGTTCAAATTCAAAATGGCAGATAATTCACGTCGCGAAAAAAATATATTTTTTTTAAATTTTGAGTGGGGTATCAAATGAAAGGTATTGAAGAGTAGAATAGAAATATATATAACACATAGGGATAGTGGTTAATTTTCAGCGCCATTTTGTCAAAAAACATCGAAATTTTGCGTGTCCCCCCCCCTAAAATCGTATTTCCGCTATTACTAAAAATATAGAAAAATATGCAAAATGTGTGGTCTGCTGGGCCATAGAAAAAATAAGATTAGCAATCTGATCTGATTTACTGGAAATTCAAGATGGCGGATAATTCATGTCAATCGAAAAAAAATATTTTTTTATAATTTTGAGTGGGCTATCAAATGAAAGGTATTGAAGAGTAGAATAGAAATATATATAACACTTAGGGAAATTGGTTAATTTTCAGCGCCATTTTGTCAAAAAACATCAAAATTTTGCGTGTCCCCCCCCCCTAAAATCGTATTTCCGCTATTACTAAAAATATAGAAAAATATGCAAAATGTGTGGTCTGCTGGGCCATAGAAAAAATAAGATTAGCAATTTGATCTGATTTACTGGAAATTCAAGATGGCGGATAATTCATGTCAATCGAAAAAGAATATTTTTTTATAATTTTGAGTGGGGTATCAAATGAAAGGTATTGAAGAGTAGAATAGAAATATATATACCACTTAGGGGTAGTGTTTAATTTCCGGCGCCATTTTGTCAAAAAACATCGAAATTTTGCTTGTCCCCCCCCCTAAAATCGTATTTCCGCTATTACTAAAAATATAGAAAAATATGAAAAATGTGTGGTCTGCTGGGCCATAGAAAAAATAAGATTAGCAATTTGATCTGATCTACTGGAAATTCAAGATGGCGGATAATTCATGTCAATCGAAAAAGAATATTTTTTTATAATTTTGAGTGGGGTATCAAATGAAAGGTATTGAAGAGTAGAATAGAAATATATATACCACTTAGGGGTAGTGTTTAATTTCCGGCGCCATTTTGTCAAAAAACATCGAAATTTTGCTTGTCCCCCCCCCTAAAATCGTATTTCCGCTATTACTAAAAATATAGAAAAATATGAAAAATGTGTGGTCTGCTGGGCCATAGAAAAAATAAGATTAGCAATTTGATCTGATCTACTGGAAATCCAAGATGGCGGATAATTCACGTCACTCGAAAAAAAATATTTTTTTAAAATTTTGAGTGGGGAATCAAATGAAAGGTATTCAAGAGTAGATTACAAATATATATACCACTTAGGGGTAGTGTTTAATTTTCGGCGCCATTTTGTCAAAAAACATCGAAATTTTTCGTGTCCCCCCCCCTAAAATCGTATTTCCGCTGTTACTAAAAATATAGAAAAATATGCAAAATGTGTGGTCTGCTGGGCCATAGAAAAAATAAGATTAGCAATTTGATCTGATCTACTGGAAATCCAAGATGGCGGATAATTCATGTCACTCGAAAAAAAATATTTTTTTAAAATTTTGAGTGGGGTATCAAATGAAAGGTATTGAAGAGTAGATTACAAATATATATACCACTTAGGGGGTAGTGTTTAATTTTCGGCGCCATTTTGTCAAAAAAACTTTTCTCTCTCTCCCCCCCCCCCCCCCCCCCTTCTAATTTTGTGTTCACAATACCAACGAAACCCTTTTTACGTGAGACTTCACGCCTTACCAATTTTTTATTATTAATGTTTTTTGTTATTTCATCTTTGTTACTATCTTTGTTATGTTATGCTTTGTTGTAGGATTTTTAAATTATGTTAGTTTTTATCGTAATGTTATAGTATTTTTAATAAGTACCTGAAGATATCTCAGTGTTGGTTGAAATACGTATAGTAATTTAATTTTTAAAGCTA
This sequence comes from Gerris lacustris, assembly GCA_951217055.1. Classification (NCBI taxonomy): domain Eukaryota; kingdom Metazoa; phylum Arthropoda; class Insecta; order Hemiptera; family Gerridae; genus Gerris; species Gerris lacustris. Next base: position 37,457,975 of record OX578278.1, read on the forward strand.
TTCTGTGATTTGATTATAGAACTAAAGTCTTGATTTCCTATTATTAATTTAAAATGTGGGAGTTCTATAAAGTAACAAGTGTGATACTAAAAATAAGTTGATAGTGAGTACATTTGTAGAAGAATTAACTCAAAGAATTAAAAAATATATTAGTTAAGATTTCAACCATTCTATGGTTAAAATCTTGAACCACGGTTGGTATATTGTAGTTATTTTAATTATTTATTAAACGGATAAAGTTTATTTGGATAGTTTAATGTTTTAGTGTAATGAAAAGAACTTAGTTTTGATACGCACAAGAGAAAGTATAGCAAAGATGATAAAAAATTATCACAATGGATTTTATTATCTATAATGCTTAATGGGCTGAGGTTTATCAAAGATTAGACCACCTGATGGTCTAAACTATATAACCTGAATGGTTTTACTTATAAATGATTCCAATGTAAAACAACATAAGAACAACGCACAGCTATACAAGCGTATCTCTGTTATAGAGAACTTAGTAGACACATCATTTCTATTCCTAGGCCTAGACCAGATTCATTATTAGTTACTGTCAACATGTCGGAGCCATTTGTATTTTCTGGCTACAGACTGGCGCCAGTTAATGTGAACTTTATGTAAAGGTAACTGAACCACCGGCAAACGGACCAATCCGATTTGATTCTGTAGGATTGAATTATCGCTTTAAGATTTCACTGATAAAATCATATCTTAAACTAAAATATCATGTTATATTGGAGACGATGAAATATAAAATATTGACTTAAATAAAGTGAGATTGAATCTTGTAAAATCCGTGTAAATTAAAAACTAACCCCGATACCGATATTTGAGTCTTATATAAAATATTACACGCATGCACATGTCAGGCGAAACAGGACGTCAACTCAGTTAAATATCTTGCCAAGTAGCATATTATTCCAAACCGTATTAAACGAATAAAATTGCAAAACTTTCCAAAACATACAAGAGTATATGTATTAATACTGTATTTAAGTACCATAGTATTTAATTTAATTTTTTTTTTTTTTAAAAAAGTGTTTAACATTTTCACCAATATCGCGGGAACTAAATTTTTCCCATGAAAACTTTTTTTCACGAGTTTTTGAGGGCTAGTTTAGAGTAAAAATTCGCCTCGGGATATAATTTTGCTGAACCTGAATACCAAACTTCATTTTTGCCTCCCTCCTCTCTTTTTTTTGTATCAAATCAACAAAAAAATCTATTATAATAAACCACAGTTATTCTTGGTCGAAAACAAAGTTGTTTGCCAATTAGTGTGTCACTTCCCAACGCTGCCCGATGCTGCTTAATTTCATTAATAGTAGAGCCAACTGTATACAAGCATGTCAGACCCCCTATTTATTACATATAAAGTTTATTAAAACGTAGCGTATGACAAGCACATTACTAAATTTGCTTCTTCTTTCTTCTCAGCCCGTGTTTACTTAATTATAAAAAAAAATACATAAGATATAATAAGAATAAAGAAAGACGTCTCCACTAAAAGTAACTTTATTGTAAAAACAGGCTTTCAACCACTAGAGGTCTCCAGAAGTTACTTTTAGTGGAGAACTGAGTGGAACTGATAACACTGTTTTTTCTAAAAAAAAAAAAAAATAAATAAATAAAAAATAAAAAAAAATAAAATATATATATATATATATATATATATATATATATATATATATATATATATATATATATATATATATATATATTATATCTAATACTCTTAGTTAACTATACTAAGCTCTAATATGAATTACATTGTGATCTAAATATTGCTCAAGAATAAATAGTTAATAAAGTTATTTATATATTTGTAAGATTAGAAGAAGCGCATTTATAATTCAATTTTTATCAAATTGTATATAGGCCAAGCGCCAAAGACTTTGAACGAGAAAAAATTCGGGGAAAGCTGAATTTTGGTTTATGGCTTTATTTTGGTCCCCTGATGAACATACTAGGTTTTCCCCCTCGAGGGAGGTCGGCGTTGGCCGCCATTTTGAAAAAAGGGACCAAAATTCGGTTTTTGGCCAATAACTTCGTTCTCATCGATGATGCGACAAAAATAGTTATTATCAAAGTTGTAGGGCTTTAAATTGTCTACAAAAAAGGTTCGATGTCATTATACGCTAAAGTCAATAGTTTCTAAGCTATAGCGCTATATTTTGTCCCTCAGAAACAATAAATATTATGACAAGCAAAACCGGTAGGGGTAAAAATACGTAAATATACGCTAAAAGTGTCGCATTCGTGGCGCTATAGCTTCGAAACTATTGACTTTAGCGTATAATGACATCGAACCTTTTTTGTAGACAATTTAAAGCCCTACAAATTTGATAATAACTATTTTGGTCGTATCATCGATGAGAACGAAGATATTTGCCAAAAACCGAATTTTGGTCCCTTTTTTTCAAAATGGCGGCCAATGCCGACCTCCTTTGAGGGGGAAAACTTAGTATGTTCAGTTCATCAGGGGACCACAATAAAGCCATAAACCAAAATTCAGCTTTCCCCGATTTTTTCCCGTTACGGGCCTTTTTTGAGCTAACGCTCTTGGCCTAATAGAAAAAAAAATCAATAAAAGTCTTGATAGTAGATCCAATAAGGTTTTGATATTTAGATGGAAGTTTGTTGCCTATTTGTTTACCTAGTTTCGTTACAACAAAAGATAATCTTTCCGCAATTTCACCCTTTAATTAAAGTCGGGTTAAGAGTATTACGCAGACTCTTTCATTGTAACATCCAGATGAACCTGGTCTTGTAATACTTACTCCATAATAAGCCAAGGATTACGCAGGATTAAGGATTAATCTTGCAGGATTCCTTGAGCAGTAGAAAGATCCTAACTGCCTCGTGAGTTTATCATCTTATTATGAGAGGCTCCGACACTTGACCTTTTTCACCTTTCAGATCTCCAAAAGATGACTTAAAAAATAAAAGAAGAATAGCTTTTGAGGCTCGTAGCTCTTATTTTGGATCAACCTGACTTTTCTTTTAGACTCACATAATACTGTAACAAGTCAAAAACAAAAAAAAAAAAATAAATTAGTCTTATCTAATTCCTAGATATCCCCCGAAAAAAAGCTATGAATGAAAGCATCATAAAAATTGATTAGCACAGAGATAAACAGACTCTGTTTATGTAATATGCCAGATGAAGTTGATTTGCGAGGGTTCGTGTCTTTGTTTTACATCTAAATGATTGTGTGGGAGGGACCAAGGAGTGTCGGAACAACATCGTAATTTTCGTCCCCCTTCTTTCAACCTGTTTTATCATCCTAGTCGTGAGAATATTTACTTCCTTAGTTGTAATGTAAAACGATAATATTTCAGATTAATCCGACAGAGCATCTATTTATATTTATGAAATCTATTATTATCTATTTTTCTTTTATGGTTTTACTATGTCTGTGACCAAAAGAATAAGTCAAATATCGTGGGTAGGACGTTCCTTGCGACAATTCACAAGGTTTAAGTTAAAATCAAAATTTGAATTGTTTCACATTCATACCTTTAATAGATCAGTCACCATATTAACAAATATATCTCTCATAAATCTTATACTGGAAAATTAAACAAAAATAAATATTAGTTATTTTATTATTATAAAAGTTAAACGGAGAAATTCTGCTCAAAATGTACAGTTGTTGAAAGAGATTATTTGAATAATTTACCTCCAACCCTAAAGAATTGTTGAATTGTGTGAGTTCCAATTCACTACAGTGGTAATTAGGTGATTCAATCCAGATAAATTTGATTGTTAGTGGTTTGTGGCCCTAAACTACAATATATTTGTACTATACTTTAAAAACCAGAATGATTTTTTTTTATTTGAATTATTGTTGCTTCCGAGCTTACTGAAGCTCTGAAGGTAACGGAAGCTATGTTATCATTCTGAAAAACTAAAATATTTCGTTTTTTGCAAACGAACATATCTTATAAACTACACGTCCGATTTTAAATAAATTAGCCCATTGTCTGTCCCATATACATTTCAACCTTCTACATTAATTTGTTTCTCTTTACCATAAGCACAAACATACATTTATTTACACCTATATCATCAAATGTACTCATCTGATTTTTAAGAAATTTGGATGTTTTGTCGAAAATAGACCGCAGGTAGCACTAGATTAATTTCAACCGTCTAAGCTTTTTAACTTTTGCTTAGTTGATATTTTAATTCATATAGAAATCAAAACAATTTTCACATATTAAAAATAACGGGGGTAAAAATTATATAAATTAAACAATACTGGCTCGTAAAAGCATAAAATCAATAAAGTTGTATTATATAATTATTTGTGATAGAAAAGGATAGATATTTCGTAGTGTATGTCGACATTTAAAAAAGTAGTCTGCTGAAAAAAAAAAAAAAAAAAAAAACATTTTATCTCTTTTAGTCACCCCCTATTTCACTGCAAATTTCAAATTGACAGAAGCAGTGTGATCATTCTTAAAAGAGCGAAATATTATTACGTCCCTGATTTCAAAAATCGCTGGACAGAAATCCGTTTCAATTATTGTGACACTTTTTTGGGTTCGTCTGCCTGCCAGTCTCTAGGTCTGTCTGTCGGTCTGTCCACAATTTTTACGAACTAACATACATCTTAAAAACTACTAGTCCGATTTTAATGAAATTAGGATGATAAGTCAAAATCAGTCCATTCTTGGTTGACCCATATACGTTGCAACATATTGCGCCTGTTGGTTTTTTTCCACATGCACCCAAACATACATTTATTTACACCCACAGGGTTGAAAGTACTCATCCTATATTGAAGAAATTCGGATGGTTAGCATCTTATCACGTATTTTATTGATGTTATGTTTTACAACCCAAAAGTTCGTCCGTCTAATTTATTTAATTGTTTCCCCAATTTAAAAAACTATCAAAATTGTTTTGTTTTATTACACCAATAAAAGTATCAATTTAGCAATATCTAATGTGCGCAGGTGGTTAAAATTTATCTGGGACTACCTGGGGCTACTTTCGACAAACCATCCAATTTTAAATTTTTATGTTTTTGGTAGTATTCATACTACGGAAAGATTAAATTTTACTTTAAATCAAATTATAATTATCAATAACTCTGGGAGACATACAGAGAAAAATAGACCCCCGCACCGGGATTTGAACCACGGATCCTCCTATTAAACCATTACAGATGCTCTTACCAACTCTTTCTCTCATGCGAAAAAGGAACAAATTGGCAGAGAAGGTTGAAACTTACAAGGGTCTAACAATGGGCTAATTATGATGTACCATCTAAATATCATTGAAATCAGACATGTAGTTTAGGAACCAAAATGTTCCCTGGTATCTAAAACAGAAGTCTGTCTTAGATTTTTTTTTTAAATCGAAGGCATAAAAAAAATCGTAAAAATCACAGAGCTTCGGTAAACTCGGAAGCAAAAATACCCGAAAAAATAAAATAAATTAAACAATAATGGGTTGTAAAAGCATAACATCATTTAAGTATACGGAATAGGACGCTATATGCCCTATTAATTGACAGACTATTATTTTTAAAATTGTATAATATAATTATGTATTGACGTAAAAGGTAGGTTTTCAATTTTCGTACCGGAAGTTGTTGAACGTGGTTGGAACATTTAAATTGCAGAGATGACAGTGTCTTATACGCCAGGTGTCTCGTGTCCCAACCCGTGGTGATGATCGGTCCCTCTCGTCTTGAAGCGAATACAAGCTGAAGACGTCCGTGTATTCGTGACGAAACCAAAACAAGACAAGTCAGCGAGAGTTCAACGGCTTGTTTTTAATATTTTGTCACAGAGTCGAAAATCCTTTCCTCCGTGTATTTACTAACATGTCCTGCAGGTACGTGGAAGAAGGTAATTCCGTTCACCCGCTTCGCGGCTTGTTTTTGTGCATTACGTGATCTTGCATGTTCTTTACCATGGTGAAATCAACTCGATGACAACTTCCCGTATACAAGTATAAAGTCGTGATACTTATCCTTATGCTGCACTTTTACCTTTCGGAATCTCGAGTCCCTTAATAATAAAAAAATAATTCACCAAGTCCTAACATAAGTAGTAAATGGAAATTCAACATTTTTAAATTTCCTAAGCTTGACAAACGCGTAAAATTAAGTTTGAATTAACGAAGTTTGTTGTCTTCTTCGTTAAATTTAATCCGTAAGTTGTATTGATGCTGTCTCCTGAGTTTAAGGTACTTTTTTATTTAACGAATTGCCAAGGATTTATGATATCAATATTTTAATCAACATTTTGACTTTTCATCCATATTTTATGGATGAAATCAGCGAATTTCTTTAATGTACACACCTGCTGAAGTCTTAGAGGAATATTTTTAATACCAGAAGGGAGATCTACTCACAGGTCTTATCTTAGCTATGTGACCTGTTGCTTAGGTTCGAGGCGGCTGCTCGCGTTCCCAATCCTCAGGTCAGGCGTCCACCTCGACCTGTCTCTAAACAAAGACAAATCCGTTTTCCTTTAAAACGATCAATCAAAACGCTTACGGTAGCCCAAAGATTGAGGACCTTCAAGTGAGAGGAATATAGGCTAAGAAGGTCCTTCTTATTACTAAGTGTTACTGGATAGACACGAGGTCTTTCTCCCGGTCCTTCTCGACATGACTCGACCACTTTCTACATGAAGTTGCTCTATCTTAATCTTCCACTCTCCGACATCAGTCACTCACTTTAATATCAACCAAATTTCTCTATTTACACCTTATCAAACCGTGTCTTTTCGTGTCTTTTCAACAGTTAGCATTGCCAATTAAGTGCAGAACCGGAATTAGTTATACGGATAAACTCTATTTCTATATTATTATTTCTTTAAGGCGTGTGTATTTGACCAAGTTGTCGTACACCCTCAAAAAACAATAAATTAATAATAGTAGAGATAAAACTGACTCGTCGTTTGAAATTTATTAACCAAGTTATAGTCACATTAATACTGACCATCATCAATTGACTGAAAATTTAACTTACCTTCACTTTTGCTTCCGAGCTTAATGAAGAGATTATGTTTAACCAAATGTTGATTCAAAATGTGTATCTAGAAATTGGTTGTTTCAAATTGAAGAAAATATCTTTCTTATAACAATATACACTTGGTGATTTTGATTAAATTTGGATGGTAGGGCATAATTAGCTCATTGTTGGTCTCTTATTAATTTCAACCTTATTCGCTCGTTGCTTCTTCCTCAGCACACTCACGTTTTTATTTGCAGCAGTAAAGATTCTACTATTACTGTGCTGACACTGAAGATGATATAAAATGTCATAACGCGTTTGCTAATAATTAATATAAAATTGTTGTGACTGTATTGTTGCATTACTGTTTATTAACCTCTCTTGACATAATTATGATGTGGTACCACAAAATCTCAGTCAAAGCAATTTATAATTTATTATCATATATATCTTTAAAAGTACTCATTTGAATTTGAAAAAAATAGGCCACAGATTGTCCTGTATTAATTTCAACAAACTCGTAAAATTTTAAATGTCTTTTGACAATTAGATCAATAATACGTGAGAAAGCTATATGCTACACTAATTGGCAGACTGTTTTTAGTAATATAAAGATGTTTGAGTTTAAAAAAAGTTGGTGAATGTGAGAATGTGAGCTCACTCAGATATCATTTTATTGAAATGAAAGTGAAAATATTAAAATTAAAGTATAGTATTGTGTTGAGCCCCAGGAAAACAGAATTTAAAGGCCTGAAAATGCCCTAAAAAAAGGAAAAATGTCACATCACAAATAATTAGTGCTTATTGATAGTAAGCAAGGAAAAAAGGAAGCAAAAATGCTAGAAAAAAATTAAAAGCCCACTTTTGCAATATTTCGACCCTTCTTTTGGTCATCTTCATGCTGACCAGAAGATTACTATTTCATCCTGTTCTTGCTAAAAAACTATGTTATTTTAACCTAGGTGGTTATTGTCAATAGTTTGGAATTAGTGATTTAATATCCTATAAACCTTACAACTTCTAACCATACAAACTTTCTCACATACGAGTTCATAATTTCTTAGCCCAGTGTTTTCCATTTATTAGTTTTCGAGTTTCCGCAGGTATATTTATTTATTTATTATTGATCATTTCATCAAAATTAATCATAAGAATAACTTCTCCTCGGCGGGGAATCGAACCCGGCCTCTCTCCGTGCACAATAAAAGCGTCTAGTTTCTCAGGAACTAAATTTTTCCGGAAAAACTGCTTACATAGCAGTATTTAAATGAGCTATTTTAAACAATGTTATTCAAAATCGTCGGAACCCTTTTAGAGAATTTTTTTTTCATAGTTTTTGGGTTGTAGTGCACTCAAATTTGGAGCTTAAATTCATTTCTCGATTTCGCCTCAGGGTATGATTCTTCTAAACATGTAAGTTAAATTTCGTCAAAATCGGCCGAGTAGTTTAGGCCCCACGCGTCTGCACAGACGGCAGCCGACAGATAGATATTTTTTTAAATCTACTTTTTTGGGCTCGCGGGGGACATCGAAACGTGTAAATCCGTATAAAAATCTCAAAATCAAATTTTTATATGGGAAAGTAAAAAGAGTTATCTACTAATAATATATAAAAAGTCGTAGGTTTTATTTTAACTTAGAAATGTTATTCAAATTAAAGATGCGATTTAATTTTTATTTGTACACATATATATGTTTATTCTGACATAGACATTTTATACATTCAAGAGGTCTTATAATATACTAACCTTCACCCCGCGCTCCACGCAAGGCTCATGCTAGGAATCAGTGGCTAAGTTTCCTAGTATCATGTAGACCAAGCGATAGAATGAATACCTTAAAAGTTTCGTTTCCAAAGCCTTCATAGAAAAGAAATTAGGTCTATATTCTACACCTCATTCATTCCATTATTAAGATTAAAATAACCTGTGAATCGCAATTAAGAGGCTATATATATATATTCTTAATCTACTCCTCGTGAGTTTTCTATAAAATTTAAATAAATCAAACGCTGTCATTTTGGGACATTTCCTTACCTAATTATACTAAAATGGTGGCAGATATTTAGTTGAAATATGGGGATATTACTTATCTTATAGAGAGATATAATTGGTGCGGTTTTCACCTAAATCAGTGAAATAGTTCTGAAATAATTATTTAACGTTAAAGTTTCAAAGTTCAAAAGTTGATATTTTCAAAGTGGTGGCCGATATCAAAACGAAATTCTTAGGAGATTATTTGTCTAATAAAGAAGAACAATTGTTTGTATTTCAAAAATTTCAGTCCTATCGGAAAATGTTTCAATATTTTACGAATTTTTGCAGACTCAGCAAAATGGGTTAATGACATCACAAATTTATAATTATCAGGGCGGCTCAACTGCATGTAAGTAATGATTTGTGTACCAAGTTTCAAAGCTCTTGCTTAAAAACTGTGGGAGTTATGCTTCATTTTTGTTTTGATTGTAAAATCAATAACCGACATTGTTATGTTTTTTTTTTTAAAAATTACTTTGGTTCTATTCAATATTTTTCGATGAAACCAAGCCTACAACATGCGCACCACTGCGAAAAAATAATCGATTTTGTTTGCCAGTTTTGCGCCTATAAAATCGGACAGGATACAGGATGTTTACATAGAAACAACTCCGTTCCGAGAAACATTTTCTTCCATAGAACATAGTTTATACTGGCTCAGCCCTATATAACTTATAATTGTTTTAAACAATTTATGAAACCATCTCATAATTCTTTAAGCATGCAATTGTTGATTAGACCTGCCTTAAAATTCCTTTGTATTACTTGACCTATTGACCTTACTTTAATCTATATCTAGTATAAATAGAAAAATAGGATATTCCTTTTAAAAACAAACAAATGATTAAAAAAATTAGTTGATAAAAAGAAATATAAAAAGCTCAGTGAACCGTGTAAATATAGTAACACATGATAAATATTGTATAATTCTTATTGTTATATGCATATATAGGGTAATATAAATATATAATAATAGAGGGTTATACATACATCGTATATAGTATTATATATATATATATATATATATATATATATATATATATATATATATATATATATATATATATATATATATATATATACGTATATATATATATATATATATATATATATATATATATATATATATATATATATATATATATATATGTATGTATGTATGTATGAATATGTATGTATGTATAACGCTCAATTTTACGTAAGCATGACCTCAAGTAACTAGTAAAATTCGACCTACATAATAAGATTATACTTACTCATTATCTACTTATGAATATAAATAGCGTTATATTGAGAGGTTATTAATACAAGTTTAAATGCATTTGAAAAGTCAGTATTGAAATCAGAATGGATCATGAATCATTTTAAGTTTGAGCGCGTGTGTCTAAAATAAAAATCGTTGTACTTGATTCCTTTAAGTTTTTTGAGCTTTGAACTTCGTGCTGTTGAGAATGCCTCCCGGTCATTTGTATTAGTGAATTACCTCATAAGTCGATATGCAATCTGCAATTGTATTTGTTAGAAACATGTTAACAAATATTATCTATTATCTAACTATTGTATTTAGTAAGTTTCTTTTAAAATAGTTTATTTTACCGGCTAAGTATTTGGATGTAAAAATATATAAATGTGTGTTTAAACACGCACGATTTCGTGGTGAAATAATTTCCAACATTTCGAGTTCAGGGAGATGATAAATAGTTGATCTTGGCAATGATTATGATGTTATCGCGTAGCATATGAAATATCTGACCTTATTAACGACTCTATCTCGAGATGGTAATTTGTTTGGAAATTGTGCTAATATATATCTATGAATAAATTTTAAAAATCTAATACTTACATTTTTTGAAATAAATAATCCCCATATTTTGAAGGCTGGATTGGAGATTACAGTGCGTGTTTCAGAGATATTATATTAATTGAATTAACAGATTTCACTCGGGAAACCTGAGTAACTAGTTAGTCCGGAGGAGATTTGGTCAGAGATTTAGTGAATCCCGACGTTTCGAACCCATTACAGGGATCATTCTCAAAGAAGTTGCTTATATTGAGAATTATTTGCAACTGATAGATCTGAATCAGTTGCAAATGACTCTTTCATAATGAGCTACGCTTGAGAACGATCCTTGTAATGGGTTCGATACGTCAGGATTCACAATATTTCTGACGCGGTCTCCCGGAAGATCTAAATGTATTTAGACCCAGGGTGCAGAAACCTTTATATACGGTTTATAACCTGAGTAACTACCTAAAGTAACCTAAAGAACAATTAGCTCAGTCAGACAGACATAAGACCAAGAATGCCCCCGGGATGTCTGAAACGAATTTTTGAATTAGGAGACATAAATAAATTTCAAGCAATGCTTCTTTTATACCTTTTAAAACTCGGAAGCAAAATTAGTCGCTAAGTCCAAAATGCGTAGTCCCAAAAATCAGCCTGATGCTTCATGCTTCTGTGCAGAAGTGTAGGACTAAAAGGGGTGTGCCAATTAATAAAGGGGCATGCCCTAAGGCGGCATTGAGAAATCAATTGTTACTCTAAAATTGGGGGCGTTACCTATTTAGTGCCCTCTTATGATAAATAACGTGAGAAAAATTAATTTTTTTTGTGTCAAAACGATATGACTTAAGATACTGTAAATTTAATCTGATAGACATTTAATAAAAGAAGAATAAACTTTTCACCTAATAGTTATTGTATTAGATAAAATGTATAATTTAGTATAATAAATTTAAAATTGATAACTTTTTATATGCTATTCTTTAGATTTTATCAAGTAAAACAAAACAAAAAAAAAACAAAAAACTTATTGTGTTATTTATACGTGTTTAGTATTACTTATGGGAATTACTTTGAAGTGTTATAAAGGAAAATGACTGTAGTATTTTATCGTCAGATAAATATATAATCACTTCTTAACCTTTCACTTTTCAACAAGAAAATTTAAGTGAGAAGCCGGTGATAATGGTGAGAAATAATCGTAAATACAGACACCCAATTTCGTTACGGTGATATAAATATGATAAAAAGTCAAGTGCTTTACGATGTTAAAGTATATCTCAACATTGTGATAAGAATCGAAAAATACAAATGCAATATTCAAATCACCGTGCAATTTTCTGCAGTATAAATAATATTTATTTATTATAAATAAAATCAGAATTCAGTGTGAAATGTGAAATGTAACAACGCTCTATCATTTTTAACGATAAAATATATATAATTTGATCGTGATCTATAAAACCAATATATAATAAATAATTCTTTATATATTTTATATTCTTTATTACATAAAATAATAATATATTATTAAGAAAAAATGTATAAAACATGTAAAAAAAAGTGTATCAAATTGGATTCATTTTCTGATTTTTTGTTTTTAGAGTGCATACTTTTTAAAACCCCTTTTATTGAACTTGAATATTTTATAGAAAAAGTACTAAGATTTATTTCTAGTAATTCATAGTGAATTGTTGTAGGAATTAATTCAAGCCTCGGGGATTTTTTTTTAGTTTTAAATGTCTTGTAATTCTTTGATAATTTAGATAAGGTTAACACGAACGTAGCATTTATAAATTCGGTTAATTGTCTTCAACAATTTATCATTTTAATTTAAAATTTTGTTTTAATGTTTTTTAAATCTGGCTTTCTAGATCGTAGTTGTAAATGGATAAACATTTCTTGTTTATTTAAATTAAATAGAATTCTGAGAATAAACTAGAATGGAAAGAAAATGAAATTAGATTAATGGAGATAAGTAGTAACTGATGTAAAATATGTGTTGAAAAGTAGTTGAACTTGCATACTTATGTATACATATAAATATATATATATATATATATATATATATATATATATATATATATATATATATATATATATATATATATATATATATATCTACTGTGCATATATTTGTATATATAATATCTATATATATTACATATAGGGAATTATACAGGGTGGCGCAGCGCGGATGACCACACCATGTGCAAAAGATATAAAATAAACGCACTCAGCCAGCCAAAACTAATCAGACAAGGAAGTCAGAGACCTATCATTAACCATTGGTGCATTAATTTAATTAACTGTATCTTCTCAATATCGTCACTGAAACTGCAAATTTTTTCGTATGTCAAAAAGGGCATTTTTCAGGAGAGCAAAAAAGTGTATATTTTCTTTTAATAATATGATAAAATTATTATACCATCTTTATTAACGAATAATAAAGATGATATAATAATTTTATCATATTATTGAAAGAAAATATACACTTTTTTGCTCTCCTTAAAAATGCCCTTTTTGACATACGACACTTTGCAGTTTCAGTGACGATATGACAGCTGCACCACTGAATATTTAATATCTCTGGTGAATATCTGCAAATGAATAACGATTTATTGTGTTCTCATAAAACACAGTTAGAGAAATTTAGGAAAAATGCTTGATACAGAATACACAATTTGAATTACATAAAAAAATACGAATGGAAAGATTTAAACATCAAGATCACCGTTTCCGTTTCCATTGCCTCGAGCTTTTTTAAATCGAACAAAAAAAATATGAAGCGAAGATTCCATCGCTGATTTAAATACGAAGGAGAATCTTCTCTCAGCAATTAAGACGTTCTCTCCCTTAGCTCCAGTTACTAAAATATCTCACGAAAAGCAAATTATAAAATTATGTTGACGATTTCTTTATATCTTCAGATCCGAAACCATTTTCGACTTATTTAACTTCTTCTTAATATAAGGGACTTAATAAATGCAAGTTGATGCTTCTTTTTTACGAAGCCTAATAATACACCTGTAGATTTAAAGCACCCACCTGTTATTAAATCCGTCTGTTTGGATTTTGTATTTTCTTCTATAAGAACTCTACCTGGCTTGAAGAGTTACAAGCCAGATTCAAAGTTTGGTTTTTTATAAAGCTGAAGTCCTATTTGAAGTTTTAATAAGTTTGATCCGGTAGTAATGTTAAAAGAAACCACCATCTTTAATTAGAAAATAAAACTGAGGCAGTTCCTTTCCTGAGCTACTGGTAGTCATTTTTCTTATAAAAGAACCACGGAATTGCTGTGTGGGGTTATTAAAATTGATGTCTTACTTTTTTTCGTGTTCATCTATTCATTTTATGCTTCATGTTCAATAATTTTTTTTTTATTTATTTATTTTCCAAACAGGTAGAAATAAAATAACTCGGATTAAAAAAAAACAGTGAATGTATAAATTAGTACAAAGATTAAGCATAATTTTAAGGGATTTATTTAGATTTAGTTTTTTTTATTTGGATAGATGCCTTTTTGTGAGTCAAAATAAATTTGTATGCCCATTAATAATTGAGATAAACATTCGAAACTGGTGGAGGGTGTGTCAGAAGGACAAAATTAAGAAATTATTAATCAGGGCGCACATTGAACCACAGGCGAGGCATGGCAGTGCTTTTTTTTGAACCGCAGATATATAAATGTTTCACTAATTGAGACGCAGAGCAGAGCATGGCAAGCGCTACACGTGGCCTGCTCGCCACTTGTGGATCTGGAATCTCAATGTGCATTCAACTGATTTTAACTAGTGTAACCCTCATGAATTCTAGTAAAAATCAAGTCTTTTTAAATTGGCTGGGAAATAGATGCCTCTTCTCCTATTGGGAGCTACAGCGCATGCTTGTTTCTGCCATAACTATTTACAAAGCGTATAATAAATTTATGTGAAAAACGAATTATAGATTATTCTTCTCCCTCGTCTATCCTTACTATACATTGTAATATATGTTCATAAGCGCGAATGATCTCACTAACGCTTGAGGCCTTATTGGAAGAAGAAACACCAAAATGTAGCCTTTATATCCTCCACGTCTTTAACTCTGCATCTTGTGTTAGTACCGCATTTGATTATTTCTCTTCATTTTTTTTTAATAAGCGTTTAAATTAAAAATATACTTTTTGATGATGAAACTTATTCGTAAATTAGTAGGAAATCAAGATATCTGTATTACCTTGAAGGAAAATTAAAACCTTTTTAGCTTTTACCTGATATTCCATTGAGATGTAAACACGAATTTCAGCAAAGCTATCATCCTATTTACATATTTTTTAAACTTTGGTTAAATGTCTGCTGATGACGTTCCATTTCTGCAATCTTTAACCTATAAAAAGACAAATCTCTGTAACTGGGATCTCGCCAAAACCGAACCTAAACCGTGCCATCGATATGCCCTCGTTTAGGGGACGGTGAGAGAAGAAAAATGAACCCAAGATCGAAGAGGTTGTTAAGGTTTTTGCCTTCGTCGTGTATAAGTAAATAAGTACAGATGCAGAAAAATTAAACCGGTTACCTAGGATAAACAAATTCACGGGACGGTTGGCTCAGTGTAATAAGAAAGCGCATTTTTTGTTTACATGTAATAATCAAAAAGGGACAGCTTTTAATACACAACAAATCAAAAATGTAATGTTAATAATAATTATAATGTTTATAGTTTTGATAAAATTGTCGGCTACTATTTAGATAAGTTATTAATATCTATTTGAAGACTAACAAATCAAAACAAACCTTTATTTTTTTAGAATAAATGTGGTTGCCTTATCAATAACAAATCACTATGAAGGAAGTCGGTGCCGTCGTCGTCGGGACACTGCTCGATTATATTAATATATATATTATATGATTTTATATGATTATATGATTATACAGGGTGGTCTAAAAGTCTCTCCCCCCCCCCTCTTAACTTTTGAACGGTTTAAGATAAATTAATGAAACTTGGGGGATCCGTACCATGTAAAGGGAAGTTGGTTTTCATGCAATCGCGCACTAGGGACAACCACCCACTTTGCCCCCTGACTACCCAACTTCGTAATTTCAAATTGGAGTGTATAGTTTTTATTGCATGTTTGGATTTTATTAATAATAAAATGTTACTTGAAACTTTTTTTCTATCTCCAATATTTTGCCCCCTATGGGGGGAGGGATAGCAAAATGACTCTGAAAATAGTAAACAATTAACACTTTTATCGTTATAAAATCTAAACTGTTTAAAATAAAGTAATGGAACTTGGGGGATCTGTACCATATATAGGGAAGTGAGTATCACTTCCCCACTTAAGTATCATCCACTCGCGTACTTAGGGCAACCACCATTTTGCCCCCAGGCGTGAAATTTACCATTTTGATACCTTTGCCCCCTTCAGGGGGCAAAAACATGGAAATTAAAAAAATGTTTGAAGTAAAGTTTTTTTATTTTTTGCCGTAGAATCCAAATCTGCTATCAAAAATATACACTCCAATTTGAAATTTAGAAGTTAGGTGGCCTGGGGGCTAAGTGGGTGGTTGCCCCTAGTGCGCGATTGCTTGAAAACAAACTTCTCTTTACATGGTACGGATCCCCCAAGTTTCATTAATTTATCTTAAACCGTTCAAAAGTTCAGGGGGGGGGGGGGACTTTTAGACCACCCTGTATAATCATATAAAATCATACCGTACCGTTTAAAGGGAAATGGTACGGATCCCCAAGTTTCATTAATTTATCTCAAACCGTTCAAAAGTTAAGAGGGGGGAGAATTTTGGACCACCCTGTACATTATATGATATTTAAAACCCCACATTGTTATCAAGATGTGGTTTGGCGATTGTTTCAACAAGTTGACTAATAAAAATCTAATTACTTAGGAACACTAAATAAGTATGTTAGATAGCTTTCAAATGATTCAAAATTATATTTTTGTGATATTATAAATTTTTATAAAAATAAAATAAAAAACAAAATCTTTGTGATAACCTAATCAAGGCTAAAATCCTGACAGGCGAACACGCTGGAAAGGAGGCTCACATCCCTAGAATATCATCATCAAAGGGAATAGAATCATCAAAGTGGCTAGGGTTAGGGTTTTTGTTGCAACGGTCGCAGTTCCCAGTCCGTCTAGCATTTGCTGTGTTATTGTCCACATTTCACTGGGACAAACTTTAGAGAAAGTTGGAGTTGACCGAAGATTTGCTGTTTTTTTCACACGGGTCATTTAGTCGGATGAAACGTCAATCCAACTTAAAAGTTTTAAAAGTTGTTCACAGTTGCTGTACTTCTTTAGATTGTTACTGCCCTATTTTTTCCAACTTTTTCAATGTTAAAAGCATTTTGAGGGTTGTTAAATTGCAATATCATGAGTGAGCGTTGCTTTCAAATATCTGTTTTGATATATCCGCTGCAATCATGTCAATCGGAATCTAAATTAAGAAAAAAATATCCATAATGATTCATGTGAAATGTATTTAAATTATATAAATTACGGCCTAGATATTAGATTTAAAATATTTACATAGTGGAATAAGAATCTACGGCTTCTTGTGGATTTAATACAAAGAAAATAGAAACCTCGAGGCTACCATAATAATAATTCTTAATATTACTTTATATAAACCAGTTACCTCGTTATACGAGGAAAAACTGAATTTATTTAACTATTTGCATTACCTGGTATGAAGGATAGATCGGCTTGAAAACTTAAATAAATGCTTTTTCAAAGATTCTTAGATGCAATGCAAATTTAATATCTTTGACAGTGTCGGAGGGAGGTGAAAAATTCATATGTGATGCATAAAATATAAGTAGAGAATATTTAACGGTGCCTTGAAGCTACAAAATATGCTGTGAGGTAGTTTATGCTTTGATTTCTCAAAGCTCTTTAATCAACATGGGGCTTAAGGATGTTAAGTTGGGACTTGGTATTCGTGCTTGGAGATGAACCAGTATAGATATCACCGGGTCCGGACACAACGCAATAATAAACGTACACTGTTTTTTTTTTTTTTTTTTTTTTTTTTTTTTTTTTTTTTTTTTCTTTTTTTTAAGAAACCTTAAAGTAATCTTTCAAATATTTCTATTGCCGTTGAAGTACATCGACGAGTACTTCGCATTCACCAAGTTCCGACTTTGAATCGCAATTCTTTTCTTTTTATAATATATATTGAAGTACCGAAGTAAGATTTAGATATATCGGAAAGGCTACCGCTCGGAACAATTCTACTGAAGGAGTCGGAACTCGGTAAATCATTTTATGAAACGAAGGAAAAATGTATAAATGTTTTTGAACTTGGTGCGATGAAAATACCCGCGAGGCTTGGAATCAACTTGTTGAAAACATTATCGGCTTTGATTTAGAGGTGCACAATTTTTGTTTGTTTCTTTTCTCCTATTGGTTGCGCCAGTTAGAAAGGTGCGCAGTGACACAGTGCGCACCAGTAAGGATTATTAACGAGATCGAGATAAGAATCCTTGTTTTTGTTTGTTGAGGAAACGGTGTTCTCGTGTGGCAGCTACGCACTGCACAGCACCGGTGCGTTGTTTCTTACACTGCCATACTACCGGTAGCCTTATCCTTGAATCAAGGGTAAGGTTGTTTTAACACCTGAACAAGATTCGAACTGTGATCTTTACTTCTTGTCCCATATAACGGACAGCCGGGTACACGATATTTAATCTTCTTTCCTAATAGGTAGATAAGATTGTAAAGTTTGACTTTGTTTATACATTAAATTAGAAAGGCGCGCCGTAACTACTTGACATAATTATTCTTAAGTTGTGATTTTAAGCCTCGGCTTGCAGTTAAGATTTTCCGATTAGGTCTGTATGGAATTTGATAAGCAAAGTTTATAATAACAAACAAGTTTCATCTTTCATTTGCTCTATTTATTATGTCGAAAATTATACCTTGGTAAAATACTCACTCGGGTTGGCTGCTCTATTTAAGGGAAATACCTCTTCTCATTAAATTGCTTTTAGTAGTTATTTATGTTGTTTTAAAACAGTCTTTAATTGATTATTGAAACTAATGCTTACATTTTCATAACAAACTATATTTTTTGGTGAAGACAGCATTTCAAATTTTGTTAATTAAAAAATATTCGTCATAGCACCTGTCCCCCAGTAATTCTTAACCAAGTTCCAACTCCTCAATCAACCACAGTCCGTTACCTTGGCCTTAGCCTCGATAAAACGTCACCTGGCAACTAAACGTGCGGCCATTCCAAGACGATACAAGTTGCTGTTTCGTCTTCTGGATCGTAGGTCCAATCTTACTTTAAATAACTAACTTCGAATTTACAATTTAATCTTAAAACCAGCTTGGACCTACGGTCTAGAAGTATATGGTTGTACCAAGCCATCCAACATCCGTCGAATCCAAACACTACAATCCAAGATCCTTAGAAAAATCACAGACGCGTTCTACGTTCTAACCTCACTCTACACAACGACCTCAATATTCCCTTTGTCCGAGACCTATCTGTATCCCGGTATCATACATTCCACAAATCATTATCCAATCATCCCAATCCTCTAGTACAGGGGTTCCCAAAGTTTTTTTTACCAAGCCCCCCCCCAGTCAAGAATAAATCTTCCCACGCCCACCCCCACGCCCTTACAAAATTTTATGAGATAATGAAAAAAATAAAATAAACCATTATTAATAATTAACTATATGGGATGGATGAGCTTGTATTTTTTTTTTACAATATTCCCTATTCTTGGATGAGTATTAGAAAGTGCACAACGAAAATCAAGCACAGCAACATCAAGTTTTACCGCGATACTTGGTTTTTATTGCAACAAGTGCTGAAACATCTTTTTTGCACAAGTAAGTGCTTTAAAAAGGAAAATACAATCAAAGTGCTTACTGGGATATACTGGGGTACACTTTGTAATGCTTAACCCATCACGATGATTTGTCCATTTTATCAAAATCGGCTGCAGAATCATTTTTTATTTCCAAAGCTTTTTCTTGAAGTGTTTTGGGTAGGGAATCTATGTCGACACTGAAAGGATCCATTGTTAATCTATAAATGTTGTCACATGTGTTGAGTATCTGTTGAATTCGTCAGTGAGGTTCTCCTACTGGTTTGATATTTGTTTTTTTTATATAAACGCATTAGACATTCGGACGGCAAAGCTATCTCCATCTCGAGGTTCCACACCCCCCTTGACTTGTCACGTGGCGCGCCCCCCACTTTGGGAACCAATGCTCTAGTAGAACTTCTTGCATCCCAAATTATTCAAGATAACCCTCCTCGCCGCCTGGAGAGGCAGTAGCCTAGAGATTCACTCATTACTTAAGTTAATCTCATATCACAATTTTAATTATTGCTATTATCAAAAAACTTACTATCTTATTTCATTATAAGTATAATTAACCTTGTAAGCGAACCCAGCCGAAAGGAATAGTTACTGGATTATTACCCTTTTCATGTAATACACTGCCAACGAAACACATATCTTTAACACTTATAACATTAAAAATGATGTACTTTGTTGTGTTAATCAATAAAGATAATATATATATATATATATATATATATATATATATATATATATATATATATATATATATATATATATATATATATTTATACACACACACATATATATATATATATATATGACTTCATATTCTTATCTCATATTGTGATCTGGTTCATAAACTGCAATTATTCTGGATCTGAATTGACGTTTAAATCCTACAATTGGAAATATTGGTGTTGTTGCTTTGTTGATAAAATGAACCGCAAATTTAGGATTTACCGCGGAAGCGACGGGCCTTCCTATTACGCACTATCATAGAAGTGAATTTATGTATTTATAGTGGAATTATTTATTTATACATAGATTGCAACACTAGCAATAAAACATAGATGATATAATATTTTAAAACAATAGGAAAAAAAATAAAAATAATAAATAGATGGCATAGTATATTTACAGATTACTATTGCATTAATCATTGTTTAATTTATTTCAAACTATTTAAGCTCGAAGCAACATATTATAAAAGCATTTTGTTGCTATAAAAAACAATAATTCATTGTAGAAAAGATTATTCAAATAGATTCTAATATATATATATATATATATATATATATATATATATATATATATATATATATATATATATATATATATATATATATATATTATTATTATTATTATTTTTTTTAGAAAAAAAAAAAATACTATTTATATGTTAATAGATTTACATCCGTTTGCGCGGAACATTGAGTGGCTGAAGGTAACAAAGAGTATTCTTAGTGGCATATCGTAAAGCCATCACGAAAAATAGCAATAATTGTACAGTGTAAAAATATATTGATTTATTCGATTTATTGTGTTTTAAGTCAACCTAATGCTGTTTTAATGAAAGAGAGAAATAAATTTCGATGAAAAAGATTGTTGTAAGTTTCGCAATTATTGTTCAAACTGTTCCTTTGTACAAAGTTAGTGTTTAGATGGCCCTCTACTTCTATCTGGTCACTTTGTTATCTCAATGCCATCATTCTTTAGTTTAGTTAAAAAAAAGTGTGGCGCTAAGATATCATATCTTAGATGTACTTGAGAAATACCAGAGTTCTCGAAAATCTTAAATTTTAAAACTAATGTTTATTTGTCAAAAGGATACTTTTTTCTTTTTTTTTACGATCTATTAAAATGGGTCGATATAACATTTTTTTCTTTTCCTAATAAAACTTGTTTATATCATGTTTCAGATTTTATACTGCTTAATTTGATACATTTACAAAAATTTTAATCATATTAATTGATAAAAAAGGTTTATAGATGTATTGAAATCGTATTTATAATAGATAAAAAATGGTTTATTAGATCATTTGGATAGATGAAATAGGTCATCTTGATTATTATCACTTAATAAATGAGTTAATTTGACCCATTTTTGTTCGATTGTTAAAATGAGTCAATTTAATCAATTTGATGTGCAAAGATATACAAATTAAAATGAATAAAACGCACATTACAAAATCTCCAACACAGGTAATTCTCCACATCGTTTTGCTTCTTCCTCTCTCTCTCTTGCTGCTCTGAAATTCCAATCCAAGGTCATATTTTTAATGATCCACCTGAATATTATTATTGGGTACCTTTGAAATTTACATTATACTTAGTGATAACTTATCACTGATAAGTGTTAACACTTTATTTGCATTTATTTTTATAATATATATTTATTTTATTTTATTATTTTTAATTTCTCATATACGTAGCATATAGCATGTATAAAGGGAAAGTATTGTGATGGCAGGAAAATTCGATTTTGATTGATTTACACGTTTTAAGGTACCCCTGAGTACAAAAAAGGGTTTTTAAAAAAATGTTGGTTTGTCCATCTGTAGTCTGAGCAGAAGCATTAATCCTTGCAGGGCCGACTTTGATGAAATTTGGCATACAGGTTCAGAAAAATCATACCCCATGGCAATTGGAAAAATGAATTTTAGCTCTAAATTTGGGGGGGGGGGTCCCCAAATACTCTGGAAAAACGAGAAAAAAAATTTCTTGGAAACGATTTTGATGATTTAAACTAAACAATTCTGAAATTTAGTCCATTCAAATTTGAATCTAACCAATTAATTTGGTTTCCCGGAAAAAATTTAGTTCCCGAGATAAAAATAAATCTGATTACCAAAAAGTAAACAACTACCTGATGAGCATTTTAAGTATGTTTAAAAATAAATCGATTAAATGAGTTGTTATGGTATTAAACTAAAGTATTAATATCTATAATATATATTAGAGGACGTTTTGTTCGATTTATCGAACCGATTTTTAATTTTGTGTAATAAGTGCGAGGGAGATGAGGAAAGAAAGGAATACCTTGGACATCTTTACAAGGATGATGTCCTATGTATTTAGATGTCATGAAATGGGAGGTTATCTTCTTAATATTGTTATACGGTGCGAGTTTAATAAAGTAATTTTTGGATTTAAAGAAAACAAAAAAGTTTTACAAGTCAGCTAACGTTACACGCCTTTCTTTTCATTCTTATCTAAAGAATGGATGAAACTTTAACATTAAAGAAAGTTGAGGCAAAATAAGTCAGTCAGCCATCTGAAGAATCCATAAAAATTCAATAAGACAAGATCTGGTATTTGTTAAAGATAGAAAATATCGCCTAAACTTACATTCCAATCATCTTGTTACTTACAATTTGACTATTGGTTTAGACTTTATTTCCCTGCCACTTCAATAAGACACTAACTATTAAACATATTGTACTTTTAACCCAAAAATAATTTCTTTACGTTTTAATGCCCACATGAAAAGTCACTTCTAATAATTTTTCTTCTAATAAAAAAAATAAAAAATAAACCCATTGTAACTGTAAACAATACCTGGTCACTATTGCCTTACACATCTTCCTGCTTACTTATTCTAGATAAGGAAAGAAGGACGAACGGGAGAGACGCATGAATAATAGTTGTCATGTTCAAGATACGCTATGACAAGGGGCAAACGCTACTCGAAAATAAACACCGGAGGAAATTAAACTTTTAAAAGAATTCAACCGAACTTACAACTTGTTATTTATCTGACAGTGGACATCTATGGGGCACTGAGTGTCTCTGTGGCTGCAGGTACACAACGCTCTAAAAGCTACATTAGTCCGAGTGTCTGTTTCTATCTCAAGATTTCCTTTGAGAAATTAAAGAAGCTTCCAGTAGATCCAATTCCTTAACGATAATGTAAACAAGAAAAATGCTTAAACCTTTATTCCTATTTTTTTAGGAATATATTTGTACTTTATCGTATCTTATTTATACATATATTTTTTTCAAACGGTGTCTAACTGTAATTTCAATGTTAAAGTTTTTAAAGGGTCGTTACGAGTAGGAATACAGGTGAAGGGAAGCCTTGATGCTATCGTATTGACGTTCGATCTCGTCTACATGATGAATGGGAGCGGGCCACCTTGCGCTACACCCTCAATCTTAACCATTCTTTCTTTTCTCTTCTTTCCACTTTGATTTTTTTTTTTTTTTATTTTTTTTTTTTGAGAACCTTTCTGCTTAATAAATATTCAGTAAGTTTCAGGATCAAGAATATACAGTGAACTCTCTTTTTTTTATATTTATCCTTATGGTATTTAAAAAAAAGCTTATTTTCTCTTCAATCTCTTGTTAAAAGAAAAATAAAGGTCCTCGTAAGATAATTTTTCTTTGTCCGTTTAGTAATAAAAAAAAAAAAAACCTAATACGATTGGAAATGGACTATTGAGGATTATGCAGAAGACGGATTTTTTGCGGTTCTTCGCCTTCCCTTGTTTCTCTACCTATTTAACCGCACATTAATATTCCAAGGAAGAGAAAGAAAGGACCTCATGCATCCTTCGGCGCTTGGAAAAAACCAAATTCGTATCCCCTCGCGTGGTAGACTGTGCGACCTCCCTGAGGGGTAAGAACGTCTCCATCCGTCATATCCTCGGGGTTCTGAACCAGGTGAGAATGTCTTGAGGATTGTCTCTCAGCCTGCCCTGTCAATCCGTTAATTAATGCTTCTTTGACCGAAATCCCCGTTATTTTTTTTTCTTTCAATGGCATGACATTGCTTTATGACAAATACCCTTATTTATAATTATAATTTCACTGTTTTGTATGGTTTATCTATCGTACATGTCCGGTTTATAACTTTTTAAAGTGAAATGTTGTTTAAATGCTACTCTTACGGCTTGTTTATATGGTTACGAATTTGACAACCTTTTAGACATCTTACTGGGTAAAATAAGATAAAAGGATTACTAGATTAGTTGAAATTTTCTCTGGTGATTATTTTTTGATGTCTGATACGCGGGATATATTTATAGCAATGCTCATACGAATTTTTAAAATAGAACATAAATGTTTTTCACTATGGAGCTTGAGGCGCACACACTCATTTTTTATATTAAACTTGCTTTGCCACAATAAGTTACTTTAATTGCAGTTGTTGCACAATTATAATATATTTACAATAATTTTGTAAACTATAAACAAAAAAATACATTTTTTTTTTTAAATATACATATACCGTTTCCTCTTAAAAAAAATATGGTAATTCAAATTATAAAAGTATCTACTCTATTTTTCTTTAATGAAATTAAATAAAACTAAAAACAAATGTTATGGTTAAATTAAATAAATTTTTGAAAATTAATTTTCTTCAATGATATACGAGTTTTTACAGCTGAAAACAGTAAACCAGTATATATGTTTAAATTGAGATGGGGTACTTCAAAACGAAATGCACTGATGTATCCTTAATCTAATTTTTGAGCTTTTTGGTCATAGTAGAGCAGACAAATTTTCTAATTGGAAATTCTTATTTAATTAACAAGCTTGAGCTGATGTAATAGGTAGTCTAAACATGAGTTAGTCCTCGCCAGGTCCAGAGGAACAGATATAATATACTTCTATCTTTCATTGTTTTTGAAAGCAAAATGGATTCTACATCGTAAGTCTTGAAAAAAATAATTATTTTTTCAATGCTATTTCCATCTTCTTTGAAAATATCGACTAGTATCAGAATATAGTCAGCATAATCTTTACATAGCAATGATTTGAACTGTGAAAACCAGTTATACTGAATTAAGTTTTCCTTTGTTGAGTCCAGTTTTTCTTTGGGATGTCTGGAATTGTGCATATATTAGATATCTTAATCCACCATCTTGAGGCCCTTTTAACTTTAGATTTAGAACTTCAATTTTGATAGCAGTTAACATCCTTTGCGTTTCTCGCCATGATGCTACTAGAATGGTGGTGCCATCTGCATAGAGAAGCACTAATTATTCAGTGAGTGGCCCTACACTGATTCCTTGCGCATACTTATTTCTTAAAAATTGAGTATTACCGCTGGTGAAAATGCAGAAAAAGCAGGGGGCTTAAAGAACCACCTTGCACAACCCCTGATGATAGAGATATTTCTACTGACTTATTTCCGGATTTAAATATAAAGCAGGCAGTCTGATAAACGGCTTTAATTACTCTAATGAGCTTTACACTAACACCAAGATAATATCATTTTTGTCATAAGAGATTGTGATCTATTGTGTCAAAAGCTCTACGAACGATCCTTTTTGATTAATTGTGAATTTATCAAAGCATTTAAGATGAATATGTTGTATTGGCAACCTCTATTCTTCCTAAAACCAGAATGTTCTTCAGGAAGTTTATTGTTCCTTTCTGCCCATCCTTCAATTCTATTTCTGATGAATGAAGAAAACATTTTATCAAAGAAATTCCTCTATATTCTGGGGGTTCGGTTGGGTCTCCTTTTTTAAATAAGCTAAACTTTAATTTTTGACCAACACGAAGTTGAAAAATTCCATCAGTTGGTCCCTCCACTTCTCAGGCAATCCTTTTAGCTACTCATAACTATAACGCATCTTCGGAGATTTACCAGAATTTGCATGTTTTATTGCATTAAATACTTCATCGGACGATACCTAAATGAAGTTTGAGTCCATTGAGGTATCGTAGCTGTTAGAAGATATGTACTGCACACTCTCTAATTTCCTAACTCCATTTTCTAACTTACAAAAATAAAATATTTTTGAAAAGGAAAGCTGTGGCTGGTTAAATTTGTGTGGACATGCTTGTTTAAATGTCTACCGAAATTCTGGACTATTTTTTACTTGTCCTATCTTTTGTGTCAGCTATTGGTAGTAAGTGTTGTTAATAGTCTGATTGTTCTTCTATAAAGTTTCTTACTTTTACTGTATTCTGCAACATCGAAATCTTCAAAGCCAGATTTTTTGCTAACATTAAGTTATGCAAGAATATTCTTTTTGAACCACTTGGGTCTGTATAGCCGCAGATAATAGGTTTAATACTAAATTCATACTTGTAGTATTGATGTCGGTTTGGCTATTAAACATTGGCCGGTTGTAGTTTGTGGTTGTTAAGCAGTTTTGAAATTTTTTTACAAGGTGAGGTTGCCATTTTAATGAATATTTTGGTGTTGTATCTAGACTCTGAATTTTACCTGATGTGAGCTTGTCACTATTGATTGGGGAAGTTAGTTCCATTAAACAGGCATTTTCCATGGTTTGTATTTTGTACCATTTTTTCCTGAATTAAATATATTGTTGAGTGTATATGGTTTATAATACTTTCGATATTACTATATGTGTTAATATTACTTTACTAGTTCTTCAAACTTGATAAAACAGAAATGCATTTAAGGACTGAAGGGATAGGGATAGGGGGAGTCTCGTGGGAGACCCGCAGATTCACATGATGCCTAGCTATTAATCAGACTGAGCTTCACACGATACTCACTATTAATCAAAGAAATGTGATAAGATTATTAGGGAGGGTCATGGCATTATAATCAGATGGTGAAAGCAAATGGGGTGTGAGGGAGAGATCTATCAATGAGGGACCTGCAGCACTGTTTGTCCCGAAGTAGAACAATTAGGATGGATTGAGGAGTCCGCAATGTTTTGAAGGGGTGTGGTAAATCTGTTTCAGTGCGGGGACCTGCAGGCTCCATGGAAACCGTTGGAAAATACAATAAAGGATGGTGGTGGAGGGGTTGATACTACAGCCTCTTCAATTAAATTCATGAAAAGAGGGTTAGCTTATGGGGTGGAGGATTAGTCTCTAGGATACGATGGGCACTACCGCCCTCACTCAGTTTAGACCGCCTCTGGGAAGCATGCAAGGACCTGCCGCCTCTCATTCACCATGACGACCACCTGCATCCACCATTCGTACGAACTGTTTGGGCGGCACACTCCCGCCCCCTATCACGTGACCACCATCCCCTTGTACATCCGGGTTCCCATGGGAACCGACTTTGGTATTTGGACTCATGTCACAAACAGTCCCTTTGGATAGATTTACCAAACTCAGATGACCGAAAATCCAATATGTTTCCTTTAATTGACATAAAGTACACTTGAGGCTTCATCTGGTTTTTTATCCTTTCCTCAGCAGATGCTATCGAATAGTTCAACCCTAAAAGTTATTTATTTGTTCTGTTGAACAAAGTGAAAATACATATAAGTGAAAATACTTTCTTTGTTTTGACATTTTGTTTGTATAATTTTTTACCTTCTTACAAACGTAGTTTATATAATGTAACAGTTCAGCGTTAAATAAAAATAAATAATTGGTAGATATTAATATTATTTTGTATAATTAACAAAAATTAAATAAACTGAACAAGCAATAAAACAGTGCCATTTTTGAACACTTAACTTAACTAAAGAACACCCCTAGTGACTCGTCTAAAATGACTACTATACTTCTTTTTAAGAAAGAATCAGGATTTAAATAATTATAGAGGAATATCCTTGATCAACTGTATAACAAAAATGTTTTCAACTATTCTTGATCCAGGATTTAAATAATTATAAAGGAAAATTCTTGATGAACTGTCTAACTATATATTTACAACTACCCTTAACATTGGACTCCGTTCTTGGACAGAAAAGCACGATATTTTACCCGATTCTCAATCGCGCTTCGAGAGAAATAAGAGTTGTCTTGACAATATATTCATTTTAAATTCCTTAATTTAAAATCATATTAGGCTCCATGAGAGAAAATTGTTCATCGCTTTTATAGATTTTAAGAAAGGTTTTGACTGTTTGTGTCACTCATTTCTTATAGAAACACTCCAAAAATTAAATGTCAGCTCTAAATTCTTGATAATTTTAATTAATAATTATTATCAGGCAAAAACCAGGATCCATTTAAAAAAACGAGATATAGACTGAAATATCCGTTTTAAAAGGAGTGTTAGAGGGAATAGTTATTTATGTAACTAGGCAGCAAAATGGAATTTTACTGACGAGTGATTAGATTAGCCTCCGAGCCGAAGGCGAGGACAGGCTATGATAATTAACTGCCGAGGCGAAGCCGAGGCAGGATAAAGATCTACTAATCATTGAACTTATTTATCAGAATTAACAAATATAAACAAATTATTATTATTTTTATTAAATATTACTTATTTAACTATAATATATAATTTTATAAGATAGAGATAATAGTATAAAATAGAGATAATAGTTCTTGCCAAAATAAGAGGTTATGACACGCAGTGGTAAACACTGTTACTTTCTCTACCTAGGCAGGGAAATATTTCTATACCTAGGCAGAGAAAGTATTTTCCTGACTGTTTTAACTACTTTCCTGCCTGTTTTGAATAATTTTATGACAAATCAGCGAAATAGTACTTTCCAGCCTAAAAACAGTTAAGTAATGTTTAATTTTGCTGCCGTGAGTAGATAAAACTATTATCGCCCCTACTCTTCAACTTATTCATAAGTGACATCAACAATTTTTTTTGAGAATAAAGGTTACTCAGGAGTGTCTAACGACGGAGAAACTAATATTCTTATCCTAGCTTATCCAGACGATTTAAGGATTATTTCAGATCCTACGATTCAGTTAAATAAAGCGCTAAAAATGCTCGAAGAATATAACTTAACGATCTGTCAGTAAACATAGGCTAAAGTAATGTTAATATCAATAGGGAGAACGTCTCAAAAAGGGACACACTATTATTATGAAAATTACGCATTAGAAGAAGTATCGCGTTTTAATTACCTAGACGCGTGTTTTACTAGTCGAGGTGTTTTCGAAGAAGCTACCAAACAGTCGGTGGTAAGAAGTAGAGCCGTCTCCGGAGCAGTCAAAGAAACCTTGTCCTGAGCGTCAAACCGATCGTTTGATACTGTCCTACAAATTTTTACCTATAAACGTAGGTAAAATGTTTTCGTAGGTTTAGGTACTCTTCTATACGCCTCACCTATCTGGTCTCCGCGATGTATTAAGCAAATCGGCACAAAACTATTTTTTTTATGTCTTATTTCTCTCTTAACTTTAGCTGTAAAAAATTTAAGACAAGTTTGAGTTTTTATTCATAAAAATCATTCCTTGGGCAAGTCTATACTCGTTACAAAATGCTTTCCACGACTTCTCTATCTCGATAAGGTCGAAGGCAATCGTACATAATAATAATAATAATAATCGTACGTCATAAAATACAACTGGGTATCGCAGATCAAACAGATTATTAAAAAACAATTATAGTCCAGGAGATAGCGTGCAAAAAAGTGTCTGACTAAAGGCCCGTTACACGGTGATAGTTCTTCCACGATAGAACTATCAAGTCTACACGGTGAGAGTTAAAATACGTCAAAACTTGTTGTCTTGCACTCAATGTTACATCCACATCCTACATTTTTGACTTGGATACGGAAATACAGCATTAAAAAATATATTATAATGTGAAATTATAACACACACACAGCAAAAGAAATATTCATATTGTCGACAAAAAACAAAATCTGATATCTAATGTGAAGCAAGCTATCATATTTGTTGCCTTTAAATCTGTTATCACGTGATAAAAAAGTACAAGCTAATCAGCATCCAGTATCTAGCGTGGTAGTTCATTAAATCTGCCGCATGAGTACTCTGACTGCTGTGATAGAACACTCAACTATCTCGTCAGACGAGATAGTGTGATGGCAGATAGTTCTATCGCGACAAAAACTATCACGTAGTCTACACGGTGATCACGTAGTCTACACGGTGATAGTCGAAGCGATAGTTGCTGTCGTGAACGCAACTATCGCGCCAACTATCACCGTGTAAACGGGCCTTAACATCAAGTTGGAATTTTGTGTATAAGTAAATCTTTTGGTGCCTTTTAAGAACATGAGGTCGGCTTAGTTCGTCTGCGGGACACAGCTTGGCAATAGCCATTTGAAAAAAAAAAAGCGGTTGAGAGTGGCCATGTCCCGTCCATTTTTGTGGACAATGTGATTTTCATGATCCTCAGTACGAAATTAGTTAGTACCTAGACCAAAAATCAAGTTTATGGTAGTTTGTTACTTGATAGGTGACCTCTTTGATTTTGAGTAATATTTGACTAACTAAACTTTATTTTGTATTATGCTATCATTATAATATTAAATATTTTTATATTTAATGTATAGCAACTCTTTTGCAGCCAGGCTGTAAAAACAAATACATTTTCTTATTCTTATTCTCTTAACTTTTCCCTCTTTTAGTTGTTCTCTCTTAGATGTTTTTTATCGAATAATAACGAATTATAATTTGATAATAAACTAGGCACATTTAGGAAAATCAAATATTTCTCTGTAGATAAGAAAAACAATTTTCTTTTGATTGAAGTTTGCTAAAGAGTAATAAGGCATATTTATTTGTTTAATTTATACCACCGTTAACTAACTATTATCATTATGAATTCTGGTCACGGTCACTGGGTGCGACTCAATCCCAGTCACGTAATTAGTACTTGATTCTTACCATATTGTTGCATCCCGACTTATTTACAGTATAATACATGATTAAATATGTGTTACGATGTATGTGTTAATCGTTAAACCTTCAAAATTTTAGTAACCTGTGAAAATTATGTGGGTAGATTCACAAGATGCACTTCGACTTTATTGGCCCAAGTATACTAAAAGATTTAATGTTCAGTATCCATTGTCAAAATTATTTTTATTTTAGGCATGTGACAAGTGATAGTAGTAAGAAAAAAAGTTCGCAACTAGTTCTGGGAGAATGCATTTGGACATGTATCCATATTTTAAATTTCTTTCTGGCTAATTCTAATGGTTGTCACTATTGTTGTGGTGATTTAGAAAAAAATAATGGAATTTTCTGTGGGAAAATCTATACATAGGAGATTTAATGATGAGAATAGAAATTTTTCTATGAAAAAAGGGGATATTTCTGATTTTATTGTTTTCTTTTCCATGGTTAGATAGCTTGTCGGATGAACGGTGTCCATATCCATGGTAGCATATTGTCCTGAAGCTGAAGCTTTACATTGTGCGTAACATTGTAGCCAAACCCCCCTTTCACTACCGCTTTCATCGCACTTCCCTCAGCATATTGAGTCCGTCCAAACAATGCCTCCCCTAGACCGTCCTACGTCTCTCATGGGAAGGAAGTAGGCTCCGGGTCGCGTGCTCACACACCCCCTACCAGACTTCCCTATTGTCCATCCTCCTCTTTAAAACTATTTGCCCTTGTTCACTAAGCACACACATCATCTCACCCTCTTAACCAATATATTTAGGATATCTGAGTGACTCCTCCGCCGATCCCATTCTACCGTCATAATTTTAAGTTGTATCTCTTAACGGGGTGACCGTGGGAGAGGAATGCACTGAGGGTAGTGACGGTATGACACCATCTCCCCTCTTCTCGTGTCTACCACGGGACCATTGTTTACTCATAAACTACAACCACCCTCAACCCTTATCGAACTTAATTAACTGTGGGAACAAGAAAATTATTCATCGTTTAATTAAAGCAAATACAATAAAGGTCCATTTCTAAAACTTTATTTACCATTTAAAAATCCACTATTATGAATATGTTTAACCTTTTACAACTTTCTTCCTTTGCCGATCGATTGAAAACTTTTATAATTATTTACAGTACGAAAGATTAACCAATTTCCATATCTATTAAAATAATCATACAAAGTTAAATATGTTTCACTACTTCGATAAATCAAATCCAGTTATCGCTTGTGTTGGGATTTTTTTTTTTTTCTTTAAGTGTCATAATATAGATAGACCGCTTTTAATTCGCATAGATAATTAAGTTATTACTTTACTTTCAAGATCCTCTACAATCCTGGGTGGACTTTGGCTTCCTCACTCAAATTTATACAGCTTTTTGTGTCCATCGCTTCTCTTATCAAATTTTGGACCATTTTTTTTACGGTCGGTCTCAACTTCATTTATCTATCTTTTTCGAGACCTTCCTTTTTATCTTCTTCATCCAGGGTATCCTTTGGCGTGCCTTGAACATACCTCAGCCATCTCAGATACCCACCTTTTATCAGTGCCACAATATTTGTTCTTAAATAATATAATCAATTAACACTATAATGTTCGTAAAACTCTTAAATATCCCTGATTCTCCAAAAACGCTGGTCGCATATTGGGCCCTCTAGTCTTCTTGAAATATTCTCCATCCATAAGGCGCATTCAGACATCACCCTACTAGTAGTCACACTGGTGAGACTACTAGCCTCACCATTTTATACATGCTTATCTTAAGAGATGTATTGAGGTTTTGCCGTCACAATACTTTCATTTATCAATAATATAAATATGCTACGTATTGCGTATATTATAAAGTAAAATGTTTGTATATATAATGGGCTGTGTTTTCTTATTACATCAAATTATAATAACGAATAATATAATGTTTTATTATATAACTCTAAGACTATTTGCCGCAAGCACAGGAATCTGAACCAGATCAAGGAATCTGAACCTGAAACAGAAATCTGTTAATCTATTAAAAATGAAAATCTAATGCAAGGATTTTTCTCGTGTTTTAATGTAAATAGAATAAATTCAATAAATATATCCTCATAATTCTTTCTCTATCCTCTACAAAAGATAGAAGGTAGTTTAAAAAAATTACATTAAACAAACAATAATAATTTATAAAATCATTACATATAAAGTCATCCTAATTAAAATAAAGCTTAAATAGCGTGGCTACTATCACTTCCTCCAGATCATAAAACAAATTGACTTAAATTACATGCTTTCCGTATCAAAAGCCTTCAATTTGAAGATCGTTAAATTTATAAATAGATTATATTACATTGCAATTCTAATAATGTATCGACTTCAAAATCCTAATCGTATTAATTTCACTTGTACATACAAGTATTGTTTTTTAGAACACACAGTAATTACCTTCGACAAATTGTAACGACTTTAATACTTCTAAGTCATTAAAAATAAGTATCTATTAAATTTTCAGTGCCAGAGGAAAAATATATATATATTTTTTTTTTTTTTAATATTTATTTATTAGAATAAAAAAATAAGTTGATATTACATAGGTTGATCACATAATAATCTATTGATTGGTGCAGTCAGTTATGTTGTGTGTGTGTGTGCGTTTTTTTATCTATGTGAGGATCGTGAGAAGAAAAACAATATCAGGTTATAGATAGCTGTTATGATCTCTGTTCTAAATAGATTGGATACTAAAGTGTAATCTATTGGAAAGCTTTAATACTTTGAAAGTTTGCGGGGGTGGTAATTATAGCAATTAGTTTTTTTTCTGTTTAGTACTTGCTTGTTGCTACACTTTTCTTCTTTTTTTTAAAAATAAATTATCATGAACACAATTGCGTTTCCTACTGTATTAGATAACAAATGATTGGGGAAAAAATAAAATGTATGAAAGGTATTTAGATTTATTGTTTATTACTAGAATGTTTTGTAATAGCAAATAATAAGTAATATCAGGTACGGGCAAGGCTAAGAGAACCTAGAGTAGGGTGGAGTATTTAGGATAATTTTCTCCTAGATTTTCCTTCAGGCACACCGAAAAGACGGGGGACAGAAAACAGAAGAAATCTTTATAATGGTCCACATTATTATTAAAAACTTATATTGAGATACCAAAGGGACACCGATTCACGCTTCCCTAGTGGGAAAGGTCTTGTCTCCTGCCTTTGCCGCCAAAAAGGCATTATTATTTTATTTTTTTGTTTTTTTTATTCATCGCTGGACAATAGCAGAGTGACCATTATGCCTCTGACATTCCAATAGAGGATTGATAGCCGCTTGTGAGAGTTTTTCCCTTTTTAGTTGAGTCGTTGCTGCATCAATCCAGAGCAAGATGTCAGGATTAATGAAAGTATTGTAGGCCTTACAATACTAGACAATTTTAAAAGGAACTGAAATAAGTTAATGTTGAATATATAAAATGTCAACGGGAAATTATTATTATATTTTTGCCTAAAACATAGCTATTCCTTTAGCTTCCGGGCTTACCGAAGTTAATAGTTAGTAACGTGAACGGCATGTTTGACGTTAATGTTTAATGTGATGCGTCCATGTTAAACGACGATCTAAGTATAGCCCCATGTAGTGGACGGAACTGGAATGACGAATGAGGATTACTGGTTCACACCGTGCCTTAAAGCAAAGGCCTTGTGAGACTTTATTGTTTCATTTTCCTTGATCCGCCATTTCTTAAACCTGGATTAAAGGAATGTTAGGTGCTGTTGGACATGGTGGGAGGCTGAACGTAGCGAATTATGTAAAGATAGGATGCGCTTATGGTTTGCAAAGGGAGCAAGGCAAGAACTGTTGTTGGATGTTGGGGAAAGTCGGATGGAATAAAGGATAGGACCTAAAATGCTACCTTAAAAGGCACTCTTGCTTTTATAGAAAAGATGGAACAAGCACCGGAATAGCGCGCTGTGAAAATCAAGGCGATTTGATAAAAACTAAGATTAGCATAGTTAATATATGTATTATTCTTATCAAATTGTATATATACTTGAAGAGAGCACGTAATTTCGATGCCATTAACTTAGAATGTAGTTCTGTTAGTACATAATTGTTTACTTTTCCTCACCTAAGGTAGGAAAAGTATTGTTTTCACCTAACATTTTTTTTTCGAGATTTCAACTGAATTATTCGTTTTGGGTGTTTTTAAGACCTCCTGAGTGGTTTTCAGCATGACGTATGTGTATTATTGTGGTAGCGCCCAGGGTATTTAACCTAGAGAGTTGAAACTTAATAGTAAAATCAGTCCTTACTTCTAGTTGTGCTGCCCGGAAAATCAACATCTTCTGCCATCTTGAACCCAGTTTGCAGAGTCAGCTAAATTTTTACAAATTCGTAAAAAATCAAAAAGTGAACCGATCGAGTTGAAACGAATGTACCTCTTATGTCAAACAAACCCACCAAATTTAATTTTAATATTGGCCGCCATTTTGAAGTTATCGATTTTTGAATTTTGAAACTTTGGCGGTTAATATTACCGAAAGTATTAATACGTTTTTGACATACAGCATATCGTTGGAACCGGTAAAAAATAAGGAACACAACTAAAAAAACCCGATGAAATTCCATTAATTATCACTGTTCTGCAAAATTTATCGAACTCTCGGGTCCCAAGAAAATTTTATCTGAACTTTATGTTTTCTAGGTTGCTGAATCCGAATCTGAAATCAAAATTTCTCCTATACGTAGAGTTTTCCCTGAAAATGCGCCTAAAGTTCAGAGAAAATGTATTTTTGGGGCTTTTTGACCTAATTTTTCGCCCCAAACAAAATAAGTAAAAAAAAATATTGGGCGTTTTAATATCTTAAAAACCACGAAGAACACGAATCTAAAGTAAAAAAAAATCTGCTGACCTAACTTTTTTTAGAAAATTGAAAAATAAAAAAAAAATAAAAGTTTTCTCATATTGAGTTTGTATTTCTATTGCTTTTTCAGCTATATAAGAAATGTTTTGTGACATTTTTCTGACATTATTCTAGAGAATTACAATATATGTGACCGAGGGGGGTTCAAGAAACTTGGGGGGGGGGGGAATATTGTATTTTAGCACATTATATTTGATTGAAAAAAATAAATAAAAGTTGTGGTTTTGCCCATTTTTTTTTATTATCCCCCCAATGTCTCTTGTGCCCCCCTCGTTCACATATATTGCAATTCTCTAGAATAATTTCAGAAAAAAGTCACAAAACATTTCTTATATAGCTGAAAAAGCAATAGAAATGCTAACACCTTATATGTGTAAGGAAAAATCTATTTTTTTAATTTCTTATTTTTCAATTTTCTTAAAAACGTAAGGTTAACAGATTTGTTTACTTAAGATCCATGTTCTTCATTGTTTGAAGATATTAAAATGCCCAATAATTTTTTTTACAATTTTTTTTTGGGCGATAAATTGGGTCGAATCCCCCCAAAAAATACAATTTTTCTGAACTTTAGGCGCACTTTCCGAGAAAACTGTACGTATAGGAGAAATTTTGACTTTAGATTCGGATTTAGCACACAAAAATACTTTAGAAAAGGACATTTTCATTCTGAAGCTTTTTTTGCAGAACGGTGATTTTAAAAGTTATAAGCAAACATTATAAATTAGTGCGATACTTTCGTTAAGCGTCAAAGTTTGTTTACATCTGTCAAAATACCGCCAAAATTCAAATAATTAAATGAATGAAATAAAAATAATGTATAATTTTGTTTATGAAAAATTATAATTAATAAATCAGTTAGTTCAAAGTGGTCACCGTCCAAGTAGCAATACCAAGTGCCCAATGCTGCATCTTCATGCTGCGATGCAGCAGGAGAGGCCACTTTAGTGGCTCTGAAATGAGGAAAAGCTCCGAGAAACCCCGTACCCGTTTTTTTTTTCTTGTAGATGCGAGATCATACTTTTAATTGCTCTAAGCAAAAATGAAATTTTACAGAAAGGCAAATTCACTCATGAAGCCATGAGCCTCTAGTTGGCACGATTTGTTTTGGAAATGACTTCTCTTTAAAAGAGAATATTTATCTTTTAAACTTGAAAAACAGTTCCGCTTGTTTTTAAATTAAATTAAGTCCCTTTTTTAAGATGAATAAATTATAAAAAAAATAAAACAATATAGTTACTTGAGTTGTTCCACCCACATCCGTGTTCTATTTTTTTCTTCTTACTCTTACAGCTAAATTGATATACAAGTTTTAATTTTGCTTAATTACAATTGTCCAAGTTTCATGGTTATATCCTTGCTGTTAAAGTTTAAGTTTTGTTACCCTGCGTATTAATTATACTTAAGTTCTGCGCTAAAGAAGTTTTTGAATAAAAAATTTGATGAATGACTCCGGTCATTTTATATGAGAATAAAATATTTAAAAGGCAATCGTAAAATATTTTTAAAAACAAATCGTTTTGACCTTCTAACTAATAAATAAGTCTTAAATGAAACTCCGCTTAAAGAAATTACATCGACATATTACTTAATATGAAAATCTTAATAATGATATTTTAAAGTAATAACCACCTGTTATAAAATTCGATCTCAATTACCTTCTTTTTTTTTTTTTTTTTTTTCTTTTTTTTTAAAAAAATCCGTTTCAAGGGTCTTTTTATCATTAAAAAAATCGTGCAAATAAGGTTAAAATATTATTTCAACTTTAGACTTTAATATTTCATTTTTGTTTTTATTCAATTGATTGATTTTTATTCGTGATTAAATTGAGTTGTTTTTTAAATTAATATATATTATGTAAATATTAATTAATTCATTAGTAAGGTTTAGTGACAAGATTAATTCATTATATCAATAATATATATAATATCTTAACCAAATAACTTATTGATATACCCAGTGGCGCACCCAGGGGGGGGGGGGGGGGGGGGGGCACGGGGGGCACGTGCCCCCCCCAAAGCCAGACCTAAAATTTAAGTATGCAATTCCGCAGCACGTGTTATAGTAATAGTGTTGTGATAGTCAAAAAACTAAATAAATAAATAAGTAATTATATACCTAGTTTAGCCCGACATTTTTTTTCCGTTTAAAAAGACGTGCCCCCCCCCCCTCCCAAAAAAAAAATAAAGATGTAAATTTAAGTATGCAATTTCGCAGCACATGTTAAAGTAATTGTGAAAAAAAAGTAATTATATACCTAGTTTAGCCCGACACATTTTTTTGGCGTTTAAAAAGGCGTTCAATTGTAGAATAAGATTTTAAAAATTGCAGATACCCGACCTTTCGCAAGGAAGACTATTTTTTGTACTTATTGACTGGACTATTATATACCCTACTATGTTTATTTTAAACCTAATACTATCAGCTAATTTCTGTTAAACTCAAAACATTTGGCGTGCGTATTTTTGCTTCCGAGCTTACCGAAGGTAACGGAAGCTATGTGATCGTTCTGAAGAACGAAAAAATATTAGGTCTCCGATTTCAAAAATTCCAAGACAGAAATCCGTTTCAGACATCAGGGAACAATTTTGGTTCCGTGTCTGTCTGTCGGTCTGTCGGTCTGTCGTTCAATTTTTGCGAACCACCATATCTTATAAACTACACGTCCAATTTTAATGAACTTTAGATGGTAGGTCATAATTAGCCCATTGTTGGTCCCATATAAGTTTCAACCTTCTGCGCTTATTTGTTTGTCATCCACATGCTCACAAACATACATTTATTTACAGCCATATCTTTAAGAGTAATCATCTGATTTTTATGAAATTTTTATGGTTTGTCGAAAGTAGCCTGCAGATAACACCTGCTTAATTTCAACCTTCTGCGCACTTTAAATCGTGCTAAATTAATATGTCTATATACTATAAAGCCGCATGGCTAACTGACTGACTCACTCACTGACATTAATGTTTACCCACTTCCAGAAGAGCTAGAGACTTGAGGTTTGCGCCATTCGACGCGCAATGTCCATATTGTGAACCAAAATAATTATAAAAAGTTTACTTTTTCCACTCCTTCCCCCCCTAAAAAAATAAAAATGGCCGACTTGATTTTTAAGCTGTTTTGGGGCTAATTGCAGCTAAACGGTAAGTCGTATTGGAAAACGGACAGCACCAGCGGTAACTGATTTTAAAAAATCTACAACATTGGTCCTATGACTTTTTGTCGTACCTCTATCGATTGTACCCTAAATGGTGATAATTTTGGTATTTTTTTATTTTTATTTTTTTCCATTTTTGTCTTTGAATGGTCATAGTTTCTATAATTATTGACCGATTTTATTTCTGATTGAGGCGCTTGAATCTCACACTAATGCTCTTTAAATTGAGTATATTTTATTTCATTACTTCATCCTACTTGCTTAGAACTTGAGAGTAAACTTTTTCCCGTGTGCCGTGTCACGTGACCACTTTTTTTGGTTTTTAATATTGTGTCGTATATCATTTGAAAGGCCTTGATTTGTACATTAAAGCTATTTTATTTGTTTATTTTTTAAAAATTTTGTACACGTACTTTTGTACCGATTTATAATTTTGTTGTAGGTTAAAGGGTTTAAATAATTTTTTGTTATTAGGTTATTTTATTTTTATTTATTTATTAGTAAAATGAATGCCCTTTTGTATTGTTTGTTTTTTAAAAATATAATTTTAGTACCCTTAGAGTACAAGAGTACAAATGACAAAATTTAATCGTTTATAATATAATATGATGTATATCGTTGTAAAGCTCTTGAATAGTAGATTAATTTCTGTTCGTTCAATTCTGTGGGTTTTTTTTTTTGGGGGGGGGGGTAAATTTTAAAAACTGTTTACATAGCGGTTTTTACGTGTTGTTTGCTGTGTTATTTGCGTTTATTAAATTATGTCCGACCTTCCCATCCCCTCCCGTCACTCCTGTCATCTCACATTACTCAATCCCCTGTATAACTCCACACTCAATCGCTTTCTAACTTTGCACTGTTAGTTTATTTAGTCATTTTTAGACTGCGAATAATTATAACTGTATTATTAACCCACCTCCTAAAACATTACCAGATCTTACAAGTACCAACTACTATACAAGTGCCTGGCCACTCGACGGGCGAAGGCTGGCCGTAGGCCAGCCAAGACCGGCGAGTCTTATATTATAAAGCCGCATGGCTAACTGACTTACTGACTGACATTAATGTTTACCCACTTCCAGAAGAGCTAGAGACTTGTGGTTTGCGCCATTCGACGCGCAACGTCCATATTGTGAACCAAAATAATTATAAAAAGTTCACTTTTCCCCCTCCTTCCCCCCTTTAAAAAATAAAAATGGGGGACTTGATTTTTAAGCTGGTTTGGGGGCTTATTGCGGCTAAACGGTAAGTCGTATTAGAAAATGGATAGCACAAGTGGTGACTGATTTCAAAAGATCTACAACTTTAGTCCTATGAGTTTTTGTCGTATCATCATCGGTTGTACCCTAGATGGTGATAATTTTGTTATTATTTGGTTTTATTTTTTTCCATTTTTGTCTTTGAATGGCCATAGTTTCTATAATAGTTGGGCAATTTTATTTCTGATTGCGGCGATTGAATCTCACACTAATGCTCTTTAAATTGAGTGTATTTTTTTTCATTAGTTCATCCTACTTGCTGAGAACATGAGAGTAAACTTTTTCCCGTGCGCCGTGTCACGTGACCACTTTTGTTTGTTAGCGAATTTTCAAAGAAAATTACGCTATTGCAATGGCTTCAAAATTTTTGTAATGCGAATTTTTGAAAAATTTTTAGACCATTCTGAATCGATTCCTAAAATTTAACACTTTTTTTTATGTATGTATGTATATATGTATGTATATATGTATGTATATATGTATGTATATATGTATGTATATATGTATGTATATATGTATGTATATATGTATGTATATATGTATGTATATATGTATATATGTGTCACTCCAGACGATATCTCCCCTTAGGATGTACTTAAAAATTTCAAACAAATTTTAAAATGTCAATAATATCAAAAGAAAGGATGAGTTCGTTGGCCAGAATTTTTGGAGTCCATTTAGGGGTCAAATTTTGACCATATAGGGTCAAAAAACGTGTTTTTTCCATTTTACCCCCCTTTTATGTGAAAATATGATAAAAGTGTAAATAACAACAATTACTGTACTCTTAAAGAGCTTTCCAATGACATTCATCTTGAAGGGTAAATACTATTTTGACTTTTGTACCCCGTACCCCTGTGTACCAATTTTTTTTTCACCCGAGCAAATTCTAAACCAAAATTTTCCTACATTGTCATAAGCCAATAAAACGCAGATTTCTTTGAAAATTCGCTCATTAAGTCATGGTGCATGACTGGACTTTTTTTAATATTGTGTCATATATCATTTTAAAGGCCTTGATATGTAGATTAAAGCTATTTTATTTGTTGATTTTTTAAAAATTTTGTACATGTACTTTTGTACCGATTTATAATTTTGTTGTTGGTTAAAGGGTTTAAATACTTTTTTGATATAAGGTTTTTTATTTATATGTATTTATTAGTTAAATGAATGCCCTTTTGTATTATTTGTTTTTTAAAAATATAACTTTGGTACCTCAGAGTACAGGGGGTACAAATGTTAAAGTTAATCTTTTATAATATGATGTATATCGTTGAAAAGCTCTTGCATAGTAGATTAATTTTTGTTATATTCTATTTTGTGTTATTTTTAGTTTTGAGGGTAAAATAAAAAAAACCTGTTTATACAGCGGTTTCTACGATTTGGTTGCAGTTTTATATTTGTTTATTAAATTAATTATATATGCGCTAACGCTTGGTGCTTGTTGGAGGCTTTGTTTCTCCAACAAATGTTTAAATTTCTTCAACTTTATTAAATATTTACTGGAACAGTGCCGCGCCGTTCCAACTTTTTGATTATGTTTATCGAGGTATTTTTCTTAATTTGGTCTTATCTTTGCGAGGAAGCTATGTGCCACATTAATTGGCAGAGTATTTTATTTTTTTGTTAATTCACATAACTAAAATATTTTTAAAATGTACCAATTTATTTTTCTGGCTACTAAAATAAAACATTAATCTATTATTAGGGTCCGTAGGCAAAACCAAGGACCCTTATATTTTCCTGCGTGTGTCTGTCCGTCCGTCCTCTCGCGTGCTATCACGGCTACACCTTTCGTCCGATCACTTTGAAATTTGGCATGTACGTGTCTTGTACCTACCCACATATTTTAAAAATATAGCGACTTAAAAAATTAGGGTAAAAAACTTAAGGGTAACATTTTTTTTTTTTTTTTTCGACACCGTGAGGGGTATCATATGAAAGGGTACGTCTAGCTGTGTACAAAAATATATAATTATTTGGTTATAACTTTGATAGGGCGAGCGTAGGCAAGTTTGAAGTGGGTGTGAAACGTGTCCCCCCCCCCCCCCTCTATCTCGCTTATGTGAAGTACAAAAAATCTGAAAAAATTCCTGAACATTCTTCGACTAAAAGTAAAGATACCACTTTTTGGAAATTTCGAAAAAAATATTATTTTATTTTTTATTGACAAAATACGTTTTTTTTATAATTATGGTCTTTTCTATGTATTTATATGGTTGTAGTCCGGTTCAGTGGCAAAAAAATACTTTATCAGAGTGTGTTTTGAGAAAATCAGACCCATAGGATAGTTCAAAGTAAGCTTTATAGCATTTTAAAAAACACCATCAATAGGGTACTACTTAATCCATACAGGGTTGCCTACGGACCCTCGCTGTGTGCTGACTAGCACACACTTGACCTTTTTATATAATGTACAACTTTTAATAATAAAATATTATTAGTATGTATATAATTTTGTTTAAATAAAATACCCCGGTCTTCATGTCCCGTTCATAAAAAACTTACAATTTATTTGTATATAATAACATTTTAGATGCTCTTAGAATAGGCTAAAAAGACGTTTTCAAGTAACGTACACTATAAAATTTTTACACTACAAAGAAAACCAGACTGGT
This sequence comes from Gerris lacustris, assembly GCA_951217055.1. Taxonomy (NCBI): domain Eukaryota; kingdom Metazoa; phylum Arthropoda; class Insecta; order Hemiptera; family Gerridae; genus Gerris; species Gerris lacustris. Next base: position 37,501,039 of record OX578278.1, read on the forward strand.
TAATTGTCTGTGATTATGCTAAGCCCACATTACATCCCCCCCCCCCCCCCCTATTTTTTTTATCTGTGCCCCTCCCAAAAATAAATCCAGGGTGCGCCACTGGATTTACCTATTGATTCTTGTTTTGACTTTTGGTTGTTTGGTTTTATGAAGACATTAAAAATAAGAGTAGGTTCTTTTTTTTTTTTTTCTTTCTCATATACATTATGAATGTCAATATTATAATATTTAGAGGCTTAACAGTAGCTGTAACATATGAACCATATTTTTTTTATGAACCATATAACTTTTTTTTTTAAAGCAATTATTTTTAAAAGCTAACGTATACATTATAAATTCCAAAAAAAATCAATTTTCGAAGAAAAGTCACTCTTTATAAAATTTCCTGCTTGTTCTTAAATGAAGATTTATAGTATTACTTTTTGTTCAAAGTGTACTGGTCCAAATTTCGACTATTCAAAAAAAAAGTATTGTTTATAATTTCTTTTAAATACTATACAAAAATATTTATCACATAAAAATTTAAAAAATCCCCCCCCCCCCCTTTCGTTTTATAAAAAGTCAAATTTGTCTGATTCTAATGCATGAGGGGTCGATTTAAAGGTCTCATTGAGTGTATTAATAGTTGTGGCATTGCTTTTTTTTTTTTATTAAAACAATATGAAAGCTATTAAAGGGGAAATTACTTAGAAAAATAAATTCATGTTTGAAAATGATAATTTTTTTTATTAAAGAAATTAATAATATTTAAATAATAAGTACAATTTTCTCTATAAATGCTTTCATATCGTTTTTATAAAATAGCAATACCACAACTTTTAATGCACTCAATGAGACCTTTAAATCGACCCCTCATGTATTTGAATCAGACGAATTCTACTCTTTATAAATGGCAGGGGGGGGGGGATTTTATTTTTGATTATTGAAATTTTTATGCGAAAAATAATTTTGGTAAAAAAAAATAAATAAATAAAAAAATAAAAAAATAAATAATAATAAATATAAAATAAAAAAATAAATTATAAATAATACTTTTTTCTTGAATAGTCGAAATTTGGACCGGTTTCCTCTTGTAAAATTTTCTAAAATTGTACTCTCTGGGTGCAGGGTACATTTTGAACAAAAAGTAATACTATAAATCTTCATTTAAGAACCAACACGAGATTTTATGAAGAGTGACTTTTCTTGGAAAATTGATTTTTTTTTGGAATTTACACGTATAGGCAACTCCATCCGTGGACATACTATATATGAGGGTATCTGCTATATAAAATAGAAAAATTGTTAAAATTAGAAAATTAATAGATTTTGCGTTCTATATTGTATTTTAATGATGTTATGCTTTTACAAACTATTATCTTCTAATTTATTCAATTTCTTTCCTCATTTTATAGTAAATCTTTCAAAATTATGATGAGTTTTTACATGAATAAAAGTTTAAATTTAGCAAAATGTAAAGATCGCAGTCGGTTGAAATTCATATGAGACTCTCTGTGGGCTACGTTCGACATACCTCTAAATTTCTTAAAAAGCAGACGAGTACTTAAGATATACTTGTAAATAAGTGTATATTTATATGTATGTTTATGAAAGAGAAACAAATGGGCGCAGAAGGTGAATCTATATGGGACCGTCAGCGGGCTAATTATGACCAACCATCCTAATATCATTAAAATCGGTCGAGTAATATTTAAGATATATAATTTTTAAGATATATACGAAACCAAACATGTTCCGGATTAGGATTTTTTTTTAAATCGGAGACATAAAACATTTTTGTTCTCCAGAACGATTTCATTCCTGGCGCTGATTAACACGATCAGCTTCTGTTACCTTTGGTAAGCTCGGAAGGAATAAGCAGTTCCTCTCTCTTGCTAAAGTATTTTTTACAATACATAATTTTGTGTTCTAGGTCTTCTTTCATGTTATATGTAGGGCAAAAGTTTATCTGAGTTTTGTTTACTTAAAAAGAATGTAAGTTGAAAGTATTATGGTTGGATCTTAACCTGTTAATGGAAGCTATTAACTTATTGAATTTCTCCTTTGAACCAAGGCGTTAAAATTTTAAAATGTTTCTATTCTCTCTACCAATCTTATAAGACTGCTGTTTAGATGTTGAAGTACCATTTTAAGTGTTTTATATAAAAATTCACAACACCCTGGGCTAGGTAGTGAAATTACTTATTAAGATAAAAGAAAAATAAAACTAAGTTAAAATCACCGTTCGTATATATAAGATATTTTATTTTTATTTTCCAAAAGACATGTTCTTTTCTGAGTATAGTTTTGTAACTACCCTAAAAATGTCACAACATTTTAAAATGAGAGATAATATAACAGACGAAAGTTGTAAGTTCTAAGTAGTCTCGAAATTAGAGTGTTACGTAGCTTCCTCGCGTTCTAACGCGTACTTTAAAGATTTTTTTCTGTTACGAAATTATAGTATAATTTATCTTCTTTTATTTAAAAAAAAAAAAAAAAAAAAAAAAAAAAATCTGTCTGCAAAAAAGAGCCAGTGTCATACAATGTGCGCTGATGCTTGAAATTAATATGGGCCTATCAGAGGTTTACTTTCGACAAACCACCTAAATTTCTTAAATTTTGGATATGTGCTTTATGATATATGTGTTAATAAGATGAACATGTTGTTAAGGAGAGGTTGTACACACCACACGTGTAAGAGAAGTCAATTGGAGCAGAAGGTTTATTGGGCTAATTGTGACTTAATTTATTCAAAATCAGACAAGTAGTTTTTAAGGTGGTTCGCAAAAGTGTTGAATGACAGACCGAAAGAAAGGAATGGGTCAAAGATGTTCCCTGTCTTCTGCCCAGGATTTTTTCAAATTGCAGACGTAACAATATTTTGCTCTTCAGAACGATAACAGTGCTTACGTCCTCTTCGGTATGCTTTAAAACAAAATCGTATTATTTCTAAAACTACCGTCATTAGTTTTTGTTAACCTATTGACTATATGTATATTGTTTATTGCCAGTGCTTTACACATGACTGCTGTTATGGTTTAGTGTGTGCTAGCAATAATAGAATTAATGGCACGTGCCCACTCTTTCCAATATGGAAAGGCATCTTACATTACACTCTATAACCTCCAGACTATTTTGTCTCACCTGCCAGCTAATAAATGATACCTGGCTCCGACAGAAAAAGATGACTACACCGTTGTAAATGATCATTTTCCACACCCCTAATAACCGACCCAAGTTATAAGAGGGTAGCTCTGTCCAGGGCAACACTATCTAGAAAGCTTGTAAGAGACAACATGTGGTATATGGGATGTTGCGTTTTACGGATACACTGCCACAACTTTAGACTCTAGATGAGTTCCATACTCAAATCGATTAGTTATGAAACAGAATATTGGTTTCTACACCCCCTCCTTCTCAAAGACAATTCCATAAGATCAAAACATATGGTTTAGTTTCAGAATCCACCCCTCTGGTGGGGATCCACACGCGATGGGTTTGCTTTTGAATTACTTGTATGGATGGTTCCTGTTACTTTATGAAACTTTTTAATTAATAGCGATTTGTTCTTTTAGAAAAGCTTGAATAACATCCAAGCCGTCTATATGTATATGGTGACTACATACCCTCAAACCAATTGAAAATATTATTTTTATAAAGGAGGTACCCCTGCTATGCAGTGAGGAGTCAGCTAAAGCGAACGAGCAAAGCTGGAGGTCAGTATATTCCTCGTTGTAGTGAAGGTTTAAGATGAGCGCTCACATTCAGTGTGCGCAATAATATGCTACCTGAAAGCGAAAGAGCATGAGCTCCACTGTGATATATTGCGATATCGTTTTAGTTTATAGGGAGGACGTTATTTCAAGATAACCTGTGAGAAAATGGGTAGGAGGACGGAAATTTACGAAAAAAAAATAGTTGGTGAGGAGACCTCTAAGACACAGGAATAAAAAAAACTCCTCCAACAGTTGACAAAATGTATTAAAGTAAACGGTTGTTATGAAGAAAAATAATGTTCTACCTATACTATAAAATAGTACGGTAGTCAGGTTTCATTAAAGTATAAATATAATCATTATTTTTATTATTATTATTTTTTTTTTTTTTTAGAAAAAAGCTTATGACCTTATTTTCCGGATAACGCTTGTACTACAATAGCTGAAATTCAATTCAGAGATTGGTTATGAATCGTTCAGTATGCTTACTTTAATGATGGTGATCAACTCTAGCCATCGAAACCTGTCTTCTTTGACATTAAACAGATCAAAAAATTAAAATTAGATATCAGTCAAAAATATAAAATTAAGATTGTTAATTTTCTGAATTTTAAGAAAAAATATTTTCTTAACAAGGTATAACGTATGTAATATTTTTTTCGACACGTCGGTATATTCTCAAATGTTATTTTTTATTTTTGACTGGTCAATGGTATTATTTTCAGGGTGTTCGATTTATTGAAAACTTTAAAAAATGACAAAGGGAACTTCTAAAAATGACAAAGGGAAATAATGGAACTTCCATTATTTTGTCAGTATCAAAAATTTGATTTAAAAATGTAGTTCAGAATTGCAAAAAAACACGTTAATATTTATTTTTTGATTATTTTAAGACCTATACAATATTCGTTTATTTTATGATGTTAAAGTTTAGTTGATTTACCAAACATAAGCAATAAGCAAACACCGGCAAATAATTCACACTAAATTTTAATTACAATCAAATAATCAAGGAGTGCTAGGATAATAACGTGGAGTGGAAACCAAAAGAAAAAAAAATAATTAGAAAAAAATATTGCTAATGTTACCCTTCAGCATGTTTAAAATGTTTGTTGAGAATTATTGAATAGTGCCGAAATTTGTGCAGAAGTAGGTGATAGTACCTACATTTAAATCATTTTTTTATTATTTTTTTAACACACGAGGAAAAATTAAAAGCTTAGTTATTTTCTTATGTTATCTTATTATTTGATTATGTTCTATAAGTATTTTTTGAATTCCCAAAAATGATCTCTAATGACTGAAACGGATTTCTGTCATGTAATTTTTAAAATTGAAGACGAAGAAAATAATATTAATTTTAGAGAATTTAAGAACTAGAAGAAGTTTTTATAAAGAATGTATTTTTTCCGAAAACTCATAAATAAGAAAATGAAACCAGGCGTTTGGCATTAACTTTTTGTTTATTATTAAAAGGCAATGTCAACTATTTTTTGTTAACATACTATTTATTTTTATAAAATAAAGTGTGATTTAATGTATCATGGTATAAGAACAATAATGAGTTGTTATAAAGAATGACTTTTTCTCGAAAACAAGCTTTCCTCTTTAGTACTCTATCACATATCACACTAAATAATATTTCACTATAATTTTATTCCAATAATATAAAACTATCTACTGTACTGTGTTTATCTACTGTATAATATTCTAAAAACAATATTATAGAATGTCTAAATTAGCATTACCATAAAATCATCCCACTAATTCAAATTCAATAAGATGAGATATGATTCATTATTTACATAATCTATTTCAACGGGATTTTTATTATTAAAATTGCAAATTTGATTCAAAGAAATATTAATCATATCAAATAAATATAAGCCTCATTTAATTTTTTTAAATACACACATGATTTGCATCTGGTTTTATGAAATGATTCAATCGTTTGAATCGGATTCAATCGTTTGAATCGGATTCAATCGTATGAATCGGATTCAATCGTTTGAATCGGGTTCAATCAGTATTCAATTGCCGGAGATTAGACACATTTGTACACAACTGATGTCAACAACTAATTTATTGCTTTGTTCTAGGTCTTTATTATTAAAATTCCGAACAAAGCAAAGTATAGCGAACAACCAGATTTATTTTTTTCTGTAATAGAAATTATTAAGCACATATTCAAAAAATTTCTGCTTGTCTTGTTTATAAGGGTTTTAAACGTGTTTTTATAATTCTTGCTTTTCATGTCATATTGAAGCATAATGAATGTGAAATAATATGCAACCAATATAACAGTACTTTCAAAATATACAAGCCCTCCCATTTACCATTCTAATTTAAATAAAACAACGTAGCCCCCCTCTTTTTTAAAAAAGTTAAATATTCGGACCGAACGATCTTACACGATCATTTTTTTTTAACTTTATGCTAAAATTTTATATTAAGAAGACAAGATAGAGAATTTATTATCTACTAGAAACAGTACTATAGGACTTGTAGCAGAGTTTTTTTTTTAAATATTATTTTTAAACTATATCGAGATTTCTATAGTTCAAATATATTGTTAAGCAAAATATAGCCGTATACTTTACCATTCTCTTGGAACTTTCATAAATTAAAGAATATTATTCTTAAAATTGACAACATGCTTAAAATATTAGCGTTTATTTCATTCAAAAAATTATTTGCCCTTTTAACATGCTTCTATACTCGGATATTTATTAGATTGGCAAGTTAGTACTATAATAATACTATAAATCACAACGAATTAAGTTATATTATATTACTTCCAAGCTTAATTTCCACACTAATTGTAAATTATTTGTGTACGTAATTGATTAACAATGCTTTGTTAGCAGTGGACCTTTTCTTATAAAATAAAATCATATTTCATTTGAAATATAATTATAATAAAGGATCCAAAAATAAAGTATTAAATAAATAGGGACAGCTTCAAACAACTTTAAGATACATTTATAATAATAAAGTAAACAAATTGATTAATTAAATATTTCGACAACCCTATTCTAACGTTCCAAAACAATATTCGGTTTTGTGACATGACCCCTCTCGATTCTCTTTATAAAATAACTAGTTTCGGCTACTTACTTTATAAAGAGAGTCGATAGACTCGTTGCGTTATCCGTCTCACACTCTGTTATAATCATTCGGGTCCCCTCAGAATATGGTTTCCACGAGTAAACAATATATTTTTGCTTCACGGCCTTTAAACTCTCACTAATAATAGACCATTCTGAGTAATTGTCAAATATTTCGGGCCATACTACAATGGTTATTCTTGATTTATCAACTACATTTTTACTTTCTCATATAAAGAGAAAGTATTGTGATGGCGCGAAAATTCGATTTTGAGATTTTGATGGATTTACACGTTTTGAGGTCCCCTGAGTCCAAAAAAGTGGTTTTTAAAAAATGTCTGTCCGTCGTCTGTCGTCTGTCGTCTGTCGTCTGTGCAGACGCCTGGAGCCTAAACTACTGGGCCGATTTTGACGAAATTTGGCATACATGTTCAGAAAAATCATACCCCGAGGCGAAATCGAGAAATGATTTTTAGCTCTAAATTTGGGGGCGCAACCCCCCAAAAACTCTGAAAAAACGTGAAAAAAAATTATTTCTCGAAAACGGTTCCGACGATTTTTATTAAAAAATTCTAAAATGTAGTCCATCTAAATACGAATCTAACGATGTAAGCCGTTTTCCCGGGAAAAATCTAGTTCCTGAGAAAATAGCTTAAAACGCGGACGGAGAGAGCCCGGGTTCGATTCCCCGCGCAGGGGAAGTTATTTTTATGAAAAATATTCATGAAATGTTCAGTAATAGTTAAATGTACATACGAAAATTAATAAATGGAGATAAACTGAGCGAAGAAATTATAAAATTGTATATGAGAAAGTTTGTCTGAGTTGTCTCGGACCGATTTTTTTTGATCTGCAGTAATTCAGTACTGTACACAAATTGCTTCCGAGCTTACCGAAGGTAACGGAAGCTATGTGATCGTTCTGAAGAACGAAACATTTTTAGGTCATCGATTTCAAAAATTCCAAGACAGAAATCCGTTTCAGACATCAGGGATCATTTTTGGTTCCGTGTCGGTCTGTCGGTCGGTCGTTCTGTTGTTCAATTTTTGCGAACCAAGGTATCTTAAAAACTACACGTCCAATTTTAATGAAATTTGGGTGGTAGGTCGTGCGTAGCCCATTGTTGGTCCCATATAAGTTTTAACCTTCTGCGCTCATTTGTTTTACTTCCACATGCGCACAAACATACATTAATTTACACCTATAGCTTTAAAAGTATTTATCTGATTTGTATGAAACTTTTATAGTGTATCGAAAGTAGCCCGCAGATAGCCCCAGATTACTTTGAACCGTCTGCGCTCTTTAACTTTTGCTTAATTGATACTTTAATTCAAGTATAAAATCAAAACAATTTTGACAGATTAAAAAAACGGAGGAAACAATTAAACAAATTAAACAATAATGGCTTGTAAATGCATAAAATATAAAATTAATAATGTACGTGATAGGATGCGAGGAAGCTATGTGCCATACCAATTGGCAGTCTATTTTATTCTTTGTAATAATTGAGTGGGGGTATCATTTTAAAGGTGGCGAAGGGTATATCTTGCGTTTCCAGAATGGTGGCTGTTACTCCCAAAATTTCAAAAACAAGTCCCTCTCTGCTACCCCATGAGGACAGGTCCTAAAAATTAGGGAAAATATACATTTCTGTGAGCCAATGAAATTTCCAGTACTTAGTTAATATAAAAAAGTCAATTTTCAGAATTTTTTTGAGTAGGGTAGGTATCATTTTAAGAGTAGATCAAATTATATATCGCGTTTCTAAAATGGCTGCCATTTTACCCCTTAAAGGAACCAAATAAGTGCCTACCTAAAATTCTAAAGAATAATAAGCACACCTTGCTCCTCGTAAGTGAATTTTTTTTACATTTTTCAGCAAGGAAAACCAAAAAAAAAAGGTTGGAAATTTTTTTTTACGACAGAAGAAACCCTTTTAGTAGCTTGCTATCAAGTACTTGACGGGATTTTTTATTCTAAATTAAGTACGGAAAATCAAAAAAAATATTATAGAATTGAAGTATTAAGTTTGATAATTAAGCTGCACATCTTCATCAGTTTCATTAGTACCTTTAGGCTTAGTAATGTAAACACTATAATAATTATAAGTATTGCCCATATTTCTTATATTTTCACTGTGGCATGTCAAAATAATTTTTTTTGAAAGGTCTTTTTAAGTAGCATAGAGGCTCAATTCCAAAGTTACAGTTAAGTAACATCTCATTTTCTCACTAACTCACATACATATCTCGCTTTAACGGTTCTACGATTATATTATATTTATGATAACCAATAGTTGGCATCTTTGTAGATTAAAAAATCGTTTAAATAGAGATATAATGAAGTTATAGGTTTTTTGAAAAAATACGCTGGTAAATAATATCAGTAAAAATTATGAATGTTTTTTTTCCTTTTTGTTCACATAAGTTTCGCTAATTAATATCTAAGTTGGTGATAATAATTCAAAATGTTGATGTGAGGAAAATGCTTACATACGAGTAACCACATTACAAGTATAGAGGGTAGTACCGAGTAACACTGGTTTGTCTGACAAGCACAGTGCATGACCTAGGACTAGTGAGAAGAGAATTAAGTGCGGAGATTTGCTGGCTTTACAGTCAGTGATTGGCTGAAAATTATGCATGCGTATGTGTTCAGGGAGGTCTTCCTCTTATTCCTTTATCCAAACAAGCACATCTATATAGCACCCTCAGTTCCTTCCTTTCTCAAATCTTGTTTAGAGAGGAGTTAAATATATATTATATTTCTCACTGAACTGGTTTGTTTACAAAACTTATTTAATTATATAGAAATATATAAAGAAATCAAAGTGAGAAGTGAAGTCGCTTAAGTAATTTTAATTATTTTAAGGCACTTGGTATTGCTATTTAATCAACTAGACACTCCATTCCCGGTTAGAGGGGTGCATTTTTTTTTATATCATTCTTCCTTCCTATTTATAATTATGTGTACTACTTATTTTAATCTCTTAGAATAGATTTCCATTCATTTCAGTTTCCCAATATTTTTTTTATTAATCTAGAATTAATTATTACATTTTAAGCTTAGGTTTAATTTAGGTTTTTTCTTATACAACATATCCCTTGATGATTTCCTAAAAAAGTATACACTGAATAACTAAACACAACAAATTTGTAAATCTAAATTCTTGCAACTTTGTAGATACTTATATACTTACTTACATACTTATATACTTACTTACATACTCACTTATATACTTATTCACAATCAAGTATAATTTATAAAAACAGATCTAAGATACAATAAATAAAAGTGTAAATGGGGGAAAAAAACCAACAAATACTACGTACACACATCGCTATGAAAGCTGTCTGTCCTCACAAGAAAAATACAGGTGATCGAAATATTATTTTTCGATATTTCATAATGGTGACGTCGCGAGTAAAACCTTCTTTAATGTTACCAATGTGCCCGCGAATTCTTTCATTTCTTATTTACAAGTTATTAAAACTTTTTACAGGTTCTTTGTAGTATTAACTTTTCACGTTTCAAAACGTTTTTGCAGTTTTTTTTGTTTTTTTTAATAAAAAGAACCGAAAGCTCTCGAAAACAAACAACTAATTAAGTGGAAAAGAGTAAAATAACCTGATAACTCGATCCCCTATATGATCACCTATTTTTGGTGGAGCGGATTTGAACCGATACGATCCGTCGCTCTCCATTCACACAGCGTTTTAAACTAGTGAATCGTTTTAAAAATCGATGGATGAACACGATGTGTGAACGTAGTATTTATTACAAATACAAAACTAACAACTTCTAGCTCATAGCAGTTGTAAAGTGGAATCAACTCTGACCTTTTTTTAATGTTAGGCATATATAAACATTTAGCATTAACAAATAACAGTACAAGGCATCGTAACACAAATTTGAATATTTCTTTAAAATTATAGTTTGTCTAAAATAGGAAGGCCCATCTATTGATTGATTAATAACGCTTCTATGTATACATTATTATTATTTCATTTGTTGCTTGGAAGGCAAGATAAATATCTAACATTTTAAAACGATTCATTTATTACTTTCATTAAACGTATGTAATTATTTATTTATGAGTATCGAATTAGGAGTAGTAAAAGCTAGCTAAACAAATTAGTTTTGGATGATCTTTGCTTTTGTTGAAAATTACATTTTTTACTCAAAATTTTTTTTGATTACCGTAGGAAAATGTCTTCCTTTAAAGAGGAACTTCTTTGAAAGAACTTTAGATATAGCACAGGCTCATCTCCATAAAATAATAATAATAATAATACAAACATATATATATATTTATATATATTACGCGATTTGTAACATTGTATGAGCAGTAATGGTAACATTATTCTGCAGTGCTGCTATTAAAATGTAATGCTATTTGGTTGATAGAACCCACAGAAAGCATTGTCACGTCTTGATAAAAAAAATGTTGATTTGTAGGGTTCTATATATTGAAGGTTACATCGGAGGGTTTGTTAAAGATTTACATAATTTCTTGTAAGCTACGCACTTGATACTTTGTAAGTTGCTTCACAATTTGTTTGGGTTAAGTTATTGGTCCACGTTCAGGCAAAATAGTTTTTTTTGTAGTAAAAAACCGAGTTCAGTTTCATTTAAGACACGAACTTACAACAACAACAATAACTTAAACTCGTCAATAGTTGCATATACGACTCATTGTGATCTTTTACGTTTTCATGCGTTAATAAAAATAGAGAAGGTTTTTTGAATTTAATATATGCTTTTGTAAGCTATAATTTGGTTCAAGTAAAGAATGAAGGTCAGGAAAGGGTAAGCAATCAAAACGAACTAACGAACTAACAGGTGACAACAAACATAAGCGTACAAAAACATGCAGTTGGGCTATTCGAATTCTTTCGTTTCATGAAACGAAATTTGGCGTTCGATTGTGTTGAGAGTTTGATAAGAATACTAAATAAATAATCGGTGGTGTCAGCGGAGGAGATTTGAGTCATTCTAAGCATATTTGACCTCGTTTTCACCCAGAGTTTTTAAAAAATCATAAAAATTATGCAAATGACGCATTGTAGTGATTTGTATCGTTAATGTTATGCATTTGGGTTAATTATTGAGTCTTAAAAACACTTCTCCCTAAGTCTAGCCTATGTAAAACCGCCTTGAACTTATGAAAGTTAACCCCGGCTCTATCTTAACGAGCAGGTTAACAATTCAAAATAACAGAGGAAAAAAAAAAAAAAAAAAAAAAAAAAAAAAAAAACACTTTGCAACTTGGAAATAAAACTCATGAAAAATGGTTCCGCGCAATCAGAAATAGTAGAAACGCATTTTTCATTCGGTTACAGAGGAGATTTGAAATTCCTTGAAGAGGTTCGCTTCAGTGTTTGAAAGGGCAGGTCCATAAATCTGATAGTTTATGGACGGGGCACAGCCGCGGGATGTCTCGGGCCTTGTGCTTTATGGACACCCAACAGTCTCTTGTTCATGGATTTTTTTATTATTATTTTCAAGAATCTTATGAAACTCGGCAGTGTGACTTTATAGAAACAATTTTTATAGATCTTGTTCTTCGAAATGAGGAAGATACCGTTATTAGAAGATCTATTTGTGTCACAACAAAAAATAAATAATAATAACAAGAAATTGGCTGCAGATCAGCTATTTAAACGGGTTAGGTGTTATTAGTGGAAAAATTAACATCTATGCGAAATTACTGTCCTGCAGGCTTAGACTTAAGACAGTAATAAAATATCGGTCCTTTGAAGCGGTGAAGTTCAAAAGAAAAACTCATTCGGCTAATGTGTCTCAAGTTTGGTTAAATCCCTTTTATTTTTTTAAAAAAATGTGGGACATTGATTTGACTAGAAGTAGTGTGTCGATGACAAAAGTGTTATGAAACCTTATTATTTTATACGAGCGTGTATATCTATAGATCAGATATCCACAGATTTACAGTTTCTACTGCAAATTATTCGACTATACCTATACATCAGGCATTTTGTTTACATACTTATATGAATATTTATAAGTGAATGTTTACCTACATTCTATATACATGTATACCGAGGGTATGAAAGACATAACTTATTAGTTAGAAGATTAAATTTAAGTGTTTAGTAAAATATAATATATGGAAACCAAAAGAATATTCAACAGATTTTACTACACTATTACGATTTTATACTATTAGGGCCAATAATTTAATCCCACGATAACGGTTCTTAAGACTTACTCGTAAGTCTAAAGATTTATACTTTTGAATATGATCCGGTGTAAATCTCAAAATCCCCAAATGCTTTTTTAAGGAAACGCTATAAATCCATAAGTAAATATCAGTCAGGGTTAGAGCCCGAGAAATAACCTCGAGAAGAAGAAGTATGGAGTCAGCAAATGAGTGACTTGTCCACTTCGCTAAATCACTTTTTAAAAACGATAAGAAGGGTTTAGTATGGTTTACTTTTCCATATCCAGGTCTATTTTCATAAGCTGAATCTTAGTTTATTTTGATCCACTTTCTTACTGCTCTTTTTGTATGTTCTTTCTTGTAGTTTAAAATATTTCTAGTATTGATATTGATCTTATTCTGGCCGGGCGAATTCCGATTTCCTTAGTCTTGTCGTCGTACCCTACTCTAAATTAATATTAATGAAATAACGCAGTTTCTCCACTATTTTTCGCAGGGATAAATAGCAGGAGATTCTTTATGTATGACACTGTAGGTTGTTTATTGTAAGGTGACTTTAAATAATTAAGTAACTTTAATATATTTGTGTCAAATTGTAATTCTTCTAATTTTAAGTTAGCGGGATATCCAGGTGGCATACTGCGATGTGCATACTATCCCTTTACGGCAATTTAAACACAAAAGCCTCAATTATCCTTTATCCTCTAAACAATGGAAATTGTTAAAAAAAAGTTCACGCGTTTGAAACCTTATTTGAAACGAAAAAATCTGATGTTTCGAAAGCCTACAGCAGAATTTATTTAATAACACACTATCAATAACTCATTGGTATAAATCAATCGAAAGATTTATGATTCGAAGATAAAGGCTGAGAGATTATCTATCTATGTTTTGAAATAGTTGATATTTATCAGTATTTTAAAAGTTGCTATCATGGATTAATTTGACAATATTAAACGTTGGCCGATTATAACTTTTGTTTTCATATTTATGTTGTATAAAGGTCATGCCCCCTTTTTTTACGTAAATTGAATAACAATGCTTTATTGGCTGTGGATATTTTCTAATTGAATTTAATTTGAAATTATTAAATTAACTATAAAATTCTTAATCTGCTTGATTAATTTTATACATAAAGTCTATCTATAATTGTTTAAGGATTTTCTATTCCACATTTTGTGTTGTGCAAGTTGTGTTTGTGTAATAAAATTAAAAATATATCACCTCTCAAACTTAAAAAAAATTCTCTCGTGTACTGAATTTAAATTTATTACTTGTGAACTATCAGTATTTTTCATGTCTAAAAAATTTCCTTGACAGAAATCCGTTTAAGGCATCAGGGAACATATTTGCGAACCCCCATAACTCTAAACATACTTCTTCGATACCTATTAATTTAATTATAAAGTTAGGTCACAATTAGCCTATTGTTGGTCCCATATTATTTTCAACCTTTTACAGAGCTTATTGCTTTCTTATCCACATGTGACCTTTGTACTTTCTCATATAGGTACTATAATATAATGTAAAGAGAAAATAATTTATTAAAACACATATTTAAAGGTACTCATCTGATTTTGAAGAAATTCAAATGTTTTGTCATAAGTAGCCCACAGATGGTCCTATATTAATTTTAACGTATGCACACATTAAATATTAATTCAAAATAAGTTTGATCCCACTGGCAATCGAAACAGGCCAAAAATCAACACTTTACGTAAATTTCAATTATTTTATGTCTCTCCACGAAAAATAATGCTGTGATTTCGTAAACGATGGATGGATAGCTGAAACATTAATAAGAATTTATTTTCTGTTCTTACTCTATAATTAATGAAATACTCATTTATAACAGTTCCTTTTATTTATATATACGGGTGTTTCAGCTAAGCACAGACACAGAAAAGGGGGTGATACTTCATCGAATTTCCAGCGAAAGATGTCCTATTAACCTGGTCTATCGACCTTAGTTTTCGAGATATCGATTTTGTCCGATTATTTAATGTTTTTGTCATACATTGCGTAATAACTTGGCAACTAAAAAAGATAATTATAGGCAGTTTACGGCATTCGAAAGAGGAATAATTTTACATTACATTTGCACTATTTGTTTGATCAAATCGGGGTTATTTTCAATGCGATACATGCTACTAAAAATGGAAATTTAATTTTATCAAAAGTAATGATGTAACTTTGAGCTGACATAACTTTTGAATTTGGATGGTTATAAAATAACTATTTTTACATCAAAAGTTGGCGCATTTAATAAGCTTTCTAATGATACAATGGTTGCATTGTTTACTTAAAGTTTGGCTGCGAGAAGATCAAAAATATGTGAAATATCTTAGGCTCAGTGTCTGTTTGTAAACAATAAAAATCACAGGGAAGTACTTGCGTCCAAGTACTTTTTAGGGTTTTGTAGATGATTAAGCATGCTCGTTATGTAATTATGATTTTTTGCTTCGAACTCAAGAGTCCCGGGTTCGATCCCCCGAGGGGTCACAATGTTTTTCATCGCTAATAACGACTAGATAAATTAATTTTTTCAGAACATTTCCATCACTCCACCATAAGGTATAACCATGAATTATTTCGAAATTTTAGGACCACCCGTTATAAAATGGTTTAGGGGGGATATTTTTGGGGGTATATTTAGACTTATAAAACCAATAAAGAATGAAATATTTAAAAAAGCAAATATATATTTGAATCCTACTCTTCAGCAGCTTTAATTTGATATCAACTCAAAATTTTAAAAAAATAAAATTTTTGGCGCACTTCAAATTTTCGCGCCCAAAATTAGCAATATTTTAAAATTTGGGATGAACTCCCGGAATTTTCATCGCCCAACCATAAGGCATTAGCATGAATTATTTCGAAATTTTAGGGCCAGCCGTTATATAGTGGTTGGGGGGGGGAACATTTTTTTCGGTATATTTTGATTTTTTTACCCAATAAGGAATGCAAAATTTACAAAAGCATATATATATTTGCGTCTTACTCTTCAGCAGCTATCATTTGATACCCCACTCAAAAATTAAAAAAATATATAAATTTTTTAGTTTACAACATTTTTGCGAATTGCGCATGCGCATATTTAATTTTGAACTTCTGTATATTTTTCGTGTGGTTGGGCCAAAAAGTTGCATCAGTGTTTCAAATTTCAGCTCTTTAGCTTAAACGGTTCGGGCCCTATGAACCAAAGAGCGACGGACAGACGGACACCCTGGGCATAAGGGTTTTGAGAAGAATCTACAAAACCCTAAAAAGGGACTGTTATTGTTTTTTTTTTTGTTTTTTTTATTATAGGTAATACAATAACGTCATATTGCGCCTCTCTATAAAAAATATCTCGTTTGTCCCGCTGTCACTTAGAAGCAATCTCTCAGGAATTAGTGAGTTTTGAAAAACAATCATTTTTACCCGTACCACGACACCCCAGTACATGAACAGAGTACACGACAGAGGCGAAATAGTTCCCCCTGATATATATATATATATAATATATATATATATATATATATAATATATATAAACTCCCCGTCAAAATTAACGCACCACTTTTATAATATGTATTATTAATTATGTTTGAAAAATAAAAAAAATACTGCCAATTATTGTGGCACATAGCTTCCTCGCATTCTAGACGTACTTGCTGTTGTTGACTCTATGCTTTTACTAATTATTATTGTCAGATTTATTTAATACTAGCTTTCACCCCGCGCTCCGTGCGGGGCTCATGATAGGTATTAGTGGCTGTGTTTCCTATAATCATGTAGGCCTAGAAATTAAATTAAATTCCTAAAAAGTTTTGTTTCCATAGCCTTCTAGGAATAAAATCAGGACTATATTACACATCATTAATTCCATTATTAAGAATATAATACTCTCCAAATTATAGTTTGGATTCTATCTATATATTTTAAAAATAGCCAGTAGAAACTAAGTAATATAGTAATAATTAACAATGCTAATTAGACTGGGACTGCTTAGACTGCTTTAATTAGACTGGGAGGTCATTGAACAATCATCAACAATGATGGTGCATTATTTAATTACCAGCCTCTTCATTCAATAAGGCAGTTGCACCAGCAAACAATTAATAAAATAATAAATACTCGATTTAAAGAGCATTAGTGTGAGGTTTAAGCGCCCCAATCAGAAATTAAATCGGTCAACAATTGCGGACGCCATAAGAGCTCAAAGTCAATTTGTTTTTACAAAAAATTAAATTTAGCTCTATTTAAGGTAGAACCGATAAAGGTACGACAAAAAGTCATAGTTCTAAAGTTGTAGATCTTTTAAAATTAGTTACCGCTGGCGCAATCAGCTTGTCGATACAACTTACCGTTTAGCCACAATAAGCTTCTAAAAAAACTTTAAAGTGCGTCCACCATCTTTGATTTTTTAGGGGGGGGGGGGGGATATATTTTTTTAACTTTTCGGATTTTTCAATGGGCTTAGGCCAATTTCCGACCAAACGCAAAAAACCGCAAGTCTCTAGGTGGTCTAGAAGTATATAATAATAGTAGTAAAGTAATAATATAATAGCGAGTGTTTGGGGTTAGTTTACGGCGAGTCAACCTATTTTTTTAGGTTATGTTTTATTATTTTTATTATTGTTTTATTTTTTTTATAAAATTGTTAATAACTTTGGTTCTATTCAATATTTTTAGATGAAACCAAGCCTACAAATTGCGCAACATGTTTGCGCTCACCCTTGGAAAAAAATTAATCAATTTCATTTAGCCAGTTTTGCGCCTATAAAGTCTGACTGGGGCGACAGACACACATACATACCCACATACATACACGAAAAAAGTTAAGGCCGGATTCGGTTTTTGGAATGTCTAAAATGAAAAAGTATCCAAAAAATTTTCAATTCTGACCAATGTACAGACAAAACTTTAATTTTATATATATAGATTCCCCGTTTTTTATCTGTCCTGTGTTTTTAAAAATTGCTTTGATTTTTTACATGAATTAAAGTATCTATTTAGCAAAAGTTAAAGAGCGCAGACAGCTGACATTAATCTGGACTATTTGCGGGCTACTTTCGACACACCATCCAAAGTTGAAAGCGCTAGTAGTGCAAGTTATATTCTTTTTAAATATTTTGAATAGGCGGTTTTTCTGTTAGTCTTGAGAGGGGCCAAGAACCTGATTTATGCGGATTTTTCCCCCTTTATTTGTACATTAAACTCTACCAATATACAAAATTTTAAGTTTCTAGGATAAATAGAAGTGCCTAAGAACTATTATGTGTCAATATATCAGTGAGAAAATAACAAAACTTAAAGCATATTTATACGTTATGAACTAATATGGGTAGAGATGTGACATTTTTATTTCTGATTTAGTTTCTATGAAATAGTATTATCAAATATATGAAATCAATTTAAAATTAGTTATACTTATCTAAGTATATTTAATAAGATAATAGAGGGGGGTCCAAAATGCTTTGAATTGGTTTCAATAAAGGGTGGCTGTGCTCGACTTGGCCTGGGCACTGTCGTGCCCCCAGATTCAGTCATTTGTGAAGAGAGAAAAATCTAGTTTCACTCCGAGCCTAGTAGAAATAATAGAGACTTCACTAAACTCTAGAAGTGGTTCGAATTCACACCTAACCATCAATTATTTATAAAATAATCTCAAAGGTTGTTAAATTTAACGTTGTGTACAATAATACTTGTTTATTTATTAAAGCAGCTTTCGGCGTTTATAAGGCCATGGTTAGGACCGATTATTGAGTCAGCACTAGTGTTGGCTAGTTAGGGCCAAAAGCTTTTTTGATATATAGACAAGTATAATTTTATATCTTTAATATCTTTGAATCAGTTAACTAAATTGGAACGTAAATTGGAAAGCGTTTTACTTATAAAAGCAAATTCTTAGATCATGCAGTTCATCCTCTATCACATTTAATTTAATGCGCACCAAATTTCTTTAAGTATGTATAGGCCCCCATACATGGTCAAAATGTTTATGCAAACATGATGTTTGACGTGTATGGCCTAATTTGCCCGACATCAATCGGTTTGCGCAAAATGTTTGATCGTGTAGAGGGCCTTAACATACCGACGCACAGTTTTCATCCACCATCATGATATAAATTGGTAGCTTATGTATGGATGTGCATGTCAATAGTAAGGTTTACACAGATGATGGAATGACAAACTAACTCCGAGTCATCTATTACATAAATATATAGTTGTATAAGCCCTTTGGCAGCAGGTCTAGGCCCTCCACAAGCTGTTTTGCCAAAGAGTTAGTTAGATAAAATTTCCATAAATAATATTATAAATAATTTAACATAGACAATAACAAGTAAAAGATTACAGTTCAATACTTACCTTTTTTTCTCACTATTCCAAATTTTAAATAAATACACCTTTAACTATGCAAAAGAAAACACAAGACAACCATTAATGTTTATTTTTTCAAATATATATAAAAAAAACTCTCTTTAAAGACAAATAAGGTAAGAGATTATTCTCTTTTTTATTTTTTCAGTAAACTTTTGTTATTCGATTATCTATCTGACATTTTGTAGATTAAACAAGATTAAAGTTGATTTTTATTAACGAGATATTTTATTAGTGAGGACGATCCATTATTTTCATTGTATAAGTTCAGTAAAGAGATGGTAATAGTTTGTTGAATGTTTTCTTCACTATAATAATATCAGTAATATATCGTAATCATAGTGTTGCTTAAGTACTATCACAACTTGATGCTATAACTTTTTAAAGTTTAAAGACAAAACCTACTTTTACAATCACGTTACGTCAAACTAGTGACTTAGATTCACTTTCGTTGAAATTTTACTACATTACATTCTATAAACGAAGTACTTTCAAATCCAAACAGTTTTTATAGTTACTATGAGGTGTTTTATGATATTTTCGATAAAGGACACAAAAGTATTGTATTTTAAGCGAGAATATAAAAAGATTATATGAATTAAAGGTAATTTTAAATTAAATTACATCTAGTTAGGGTTTTTGATTATTGAATATTTTCAATTTTATTTAATGGCAACATTTTGTGGATCGCTGATTTACATATTAGATTACAGGAAATTATTACTCTAGGATGCCTTTCCAAGAGTATAATGATTTTTTTGCTATCATTTTATTTATTTTAATTGATATTAAAAAAGATTATCATCGCGTATAGTAGCCGCAGTAAAAACATTCACTCTCGCCTAAAAGGTCCGATCCATCTGGTTCAAATATCAAAAAAGTAAGAGATTTTGCACTCCGATAATTAGATCAAACAGATGTTTTAAGGTAAGTTTTCCTAGATGCGACTCTAGCGCCAGACGCTGAGCGATAGTCGCACAGTGACTATCGTGGGAGCTGAGTTTGCATGTTAAGGGTCGCTCAGCTAGAAAAACATGCAAACTCAGAAAAGGAGTCTTTAGCTATAGTCGCTGGACGACTATCGCTTGAGCGTCTATCGCTGGAGTCGCGTCTAGGAAAATAAAGCTTTAATCTTTATTTTCCTAGAAGGGACTCCAGCGATAGACGTTCAAGCGATAGTCGTCCAGCCAATGTCGCTGAGGACCTTTTCTGAGTTTGCATGTTACCGTTTTCCTAGCTGAGCGACTCTTAACATGCACAAGCACTTATAACTTTGTGCCAGCGACTAACGCTGGAGTCGCGTCTAGGAAAACGTACCTTTTAAACAGACTCTCTTACACAACTAAACTAATCATTTTGTTGAATTGACATAAAAGAAACCAAAAGGGTTTCGTTTAAAAACAATAATTTTAACCTGCAATGCTTACAAAGATTGCGGGTTTTTCTTGAAAAAGAAAATAAAAATTACAAAAGCTTACCGAAAGTGACGGAAGCATTATGATAATTCTCTGAATTAAAAAATTCCAAGATAGAAATCCGTTTGAGATATCAGGGATTTTTTTAATCTCGTGTCTGTTGTCTGTCGGTTTGTCGTTCAATATTTTTGCAAACCATTATATCTTAAAAACTGCATATATATAATTTTGAACCTTTTGCGCGACTTTTTGGTTTTCTTCTATATGTCCATACATTTATTTCCGCCTATACATCTTTAAAATTAACTCATATTGTCGAAAGAAGCCCGCAGAAAGTAGCCACAGATTCATTAATCCTACCCTCCGCGCTGCTATTATATAATTCTAAATTGGTACTTGCACTATATATTGTTCCTTTCTGCCACGCATTGCCATCATTAGTTTTCTTGAAACATACTTCCTCCCCTTCTTTAAGTTCTTTTCTTAACTCTGCTTTGCTATTTTTTAGAACTGTTTTTCCTTGAATACTTTTCTTTACAACAAGAACATTACTTTTATTTGTCTTTTTTTTTCATTTGGTTCATCACACTTAAGCCACCTATTTAGAAGTCTTTTAGCTTGACCTACATCAATCTTGTTATGCGTATTTCTCCAGATCAATAAACATCTACAGAAATCCTGATCATCCTCGACAACTTTTTTTCTAAATTTTTAATTATTATAATCATAGAATTACCAATCAATAATCACGAAGTATTTATTTTGTTTTTAAATAAAGCCGGAGGATATTTAAGCTTTTTTGCAAGTGCTGTGTCTTGCGTGTGTGTGGCAGGATGGTCATCGTCATCACGTTGTCCGAGTCGACCGCTACTTGAACATTACTAATCTAGTGTGTTAAACTTTCCTTTAATGTGTAATCATTTTGTTTTTGATAAAATGTGGGATTAGAAAACCCATCTAGTTTTTTACGGGAGCGAAGTACAGGAACCAAGCTGATGCTGCTTATTGGTATAATTATTATTATTGCAACTGGATTCTTCATAGCAAGGCAATTGTAAAGATTTATTTTAGTTTTTTGCTAAT
Organism: Gerris lacustris; assembly: GCA_951217055.1. Classification (NCBI taxonomy): domain Eukaryota; kingdom Metazoa; phylum Arthropoda; class Insecta; order Hemiptera; family Gerridae; genus Gerris; species Gerris lacustris. The sequence goes on from OX578278.1 coordinate 37,522,888, forward strand.
CACAGATTTGTCCTTTATATGAGTATTTGTTTTCCTTTTTTAAAAATGATACTAAATAACAATATCAATTTATTTATAAATTTTTCATTTATAACTCTTTAAAAGAAATGCTAACGGGCTTTAAACGCAATGAAATAACAAATCTCATATCGACATCGGAAATCGATTTAACGAGCAACGAGAAATTAATCGACCCTACGTAGTGGCCGCCAACTTATTTTAAAGTTCAAAGCCGTTTGTTAGTAAGAAAAGTTGCAAAATAACTTAGTTGCAAATGTGCTCCGACTCATGACTATTTCAAATCACACTTTGGGGTCACTTCGATTTGTTACAGAAAACTAAGTGTTAAATATATACTGAAACTTTAAGTTACAAATGACATCAATAATAGAATAACATTTTATAATTATATCTCCAAGGTAAATTGTGCAAAAAAATGTTGTTTAGAAATGACAAGGATTTTTTATATGAAAAGGTTTTATGTTTTTAAAAAATGTAATAGTTAATTACGTTTCCATAGTTTTTATTTGTCACTATTAAAATAACGTTTTTAAGACGTTTTATTATTAGAACTATAATTGCATCCGAACTTATCAAAGTTCACGGAAGAATTGTGATCATTCAGAAGACCGTTTCAGACATCATGGATAATTTTTGGTTTTGTTTGTGTGATAGTCAACATTTAATTTTCAGTCAAGTCCATATTTTGGAATCTATACGTTACCAATTTTGATTAAATTTAGGTTGTTCGTCAGAAAAGTGGCTTTCTCTCGCGCACTTTGAAATCCATCTCACTATACGCCACTCCGTGCCACCCTAAATGTTTTTTTATTGTTTTTCTTTTTGTAAACTTCAAGTTATAAGGGTCACAAAAAATGGGTTGATTGTTTAGGATATTGCTAATAACCGTACAAGAAAAATATATCAATAGGTCATGCTAATGTTAACAGTGGTGAACAGGCTACTCTTGTACTGGTGTATAGATAGTTAACGATACGAAGATTTAAGTCATCGGAAACACATCGATGTAAAACTCATTACATACCTGAAAGTTCTTCACTGATTTTTTTTTTTTTTATCAAATAATGTGCTTACAGAAAATAATAGATATTAATACTAAAGATTGTTCAGTTACAAACAATCTAATTAATGAAATGTTGATTAAACACGGCAGTTATAAACAATTTATAGTTTTCGATAAATATAATGTAATTTACATCAACTGTGTTTTAAATTAAACAATCAACTTAAACAACCTCGGAACCCAGTTGAATCCGACCTTCAAGATTAATTAGGACATTTGCTTTTATCTGTAGTCCTTCCTAAAGGTAATCTAAAAAGTTTAATAAATATCCATTATAATGATTATTATTTTTGGAAGAGAACCATTAATGGAATATAATGCAATAAATGTTTAAAAAAAAATTAAGTGATAATGCTTTCAAAGATATTTTTAAGGTTGTTTTCGTGGTATTAAAGACTGTTTGTTTTTTAAACTATCCACCTTACTATAATGTTAAACTTATTTTTAAAAGCAGGTTATTTTATATGAAACTTAAATTTTTCTTTTATTTGGAACATTACTGTTAGAATTGACGGCCTTCAATTTCACTATCAGTGTAGATCTGGTATTTCATATTATATATATATATATATATATATATATATATATATATATATATATATATATATATATATATATATATATATATATAAATAATGTATATATATTTATTTATTACAGAGGATCTGAAATCGTTCGGATTCGATCTTGAACCTGTCCGAGTGAGGGGTCAAACACGTATTAACGCCCTCTTGCGGAATTTGGGCCGAACTTGACGAGCTTGAGCTTTAAGATACCCCGCCAAACTGTTAGACCCGCGCGAACTATTTCAAAATAAAAACTGGATCAAATAAAATAAAAAAACTTTTTATTTTGTTACATGTAACCTCATTAACCTATATTATTTTAAATTATATTTTTTATTCATATACTTTTCTTCAAATCTTTTTTAATGCTCTGATTGATCTTTTAAAATACATAAAGAATTTATTGAACAAATCAATTATTATTAGCCTTATCTAAATCTATAAAAGAGTTCAATCACTTTTCATTCCTTACATCCCATGCTAGTTTATACGAGTTTAATGGATTCTGTATTTTACTCTTAAGATTTGTTTGAGAAAATTTTACTCTTAAGGTTCTTTTAGCGAATTTTCGAAGAAAATTAAGCTATTATAATGATCCAATGGCTTCAAAATGGTTGTAATGCGAATTTAAGAAATTTTTCTCCATGGAAATCAGTTTTAGACCATTCTTAATCGATTATTGAAATTTAACACTTTTTTTATGTATATATGTATATATACAGACGATATCTCACCCTCAGATGTAGGTAAAAAATCCAAACAAATTTTAAAATGTCAATAATATCAAAAGAAAGGATGAGTTCGTTGGCCAGAATTTTCGGAGTCCATTTAGGGGTCAAATGTTGAGAATTTAGGGTCAAAAATAGCATAAAAACGTGTTTTTTCCATTTATCCCCTCTTACAGTAAAATATGACAAAAGTGTACAACAATTACTGTACCTACTCTTAACTTAATGAGCTTTCCGACGACATGCATCTTGAAGGGTAAATACTATTTTGACTTTTGTACCCCGAACCCCTGTGTACCAAAATTTTTTTTTTCACCCATCCAAATTCTAAACTAAAATTTTCCTGTAATATCATAAGCCAATAATACGAAAATTTCTTTGAAAATTCGTTTATTAAGTCATTGTGCATGACTGGTCTTTTTCTTTTACTTAAGTTAAAATACATTATAATGAATCGGCCCGAAACAAAAAACTAATTTCAAAATAGATATATTTCTTGCATAATAATTCCCTTCCTCTTGTATTTGTGCATATTACTGAAACTAGATTTTGTTTCTGGATTTTTTTTTTTAAATATAAAAATAATTGGACTATTTTTGAGAGATCAAATTCAAAATGAATTCTTGTTTTATTCTTAGTTTGTTAAGGGCAACATCTCTATATTTAGACCTACAAATTAATTTCTCGATTTGTTTTTGCTGAATTATGCATAAAACATTTCAAAATATGCAAAATATTTTAGGCTTCGTGATAAAGCTTGGTTTGACTTTATTGTTTTTAGACATAAAATTACAGATCAGACGTAGAAATATTTGAATAACAACACTCTCTTAAAGCCTTTGAACCTTCAAAATCAATTTATTGCGTCTTGACTACTTTATGTACTCGTCACAGAATACTAGCGTTCGCACGTGATTTAGTGTGCCTTAACGATACTTTATATAACTTAATTATTCGTCGCTCTGAGCGGAAAAGAAATCCGAAGAGCGGAGAAGAAATCTGAGGAGCAAAAGAAATCCCCTTTCATTCTTCGTTAGGTCCATATATATCCATTTTTAAGTTTTTGGTAATATTCATACTACTTTTAATTTTTATTGAAATCTAATTATAATTATTATTAACAACGGGAGACAGACAGAGAAACATAGACTCCAGCGCCGGGACTCAAACCACGGGCCTCTATATTTTCAGTATAGCGCTCCTTTTTTGTGGAAATTAAAAAAAAAACAATTAAAAAACATTTTTTTAATTTTTAATTTAAACTTTATAATTTTTGATTTGTTAAATTTATGTTTATAAATAAATAAAATATAGCTGATTAATAGATATTTTAATTGTTTTTTGTGTTAGTATTTTGAACAGTCTTTAACTTAATGTAAATAAGTAATAACTAAACAAAATAAATATATTATATATGTTATTGATATTTTTAGGCCTGAAGATGCCCAGGTTTGGGCGAAATATAGCTAATTTAAAAATATTATTATTAAAAAACAGTTGTTTTTTTAATTATTAATATCCCTGTAGACCACAAAAAAAGAAGAATTTATAATCAAAGGGATAAATTGATACACAAGAGTCTAGTGATTATATCCTCAAGAATGCATACTTATTTGACTCATTTTACAGACTTGTAGTTGAGAAAAATAAATGTATTTAAAAAAACCGTGTTTGTATGTGATATTATAGTTATTTAAATATGTATATGTAGGTATAATTTCGTAACAACTTACTTGTGTAAATAATGTTTTTGGGTGGAGGAGTGAGGGGGGTTGAAATTTTTGACATCTCATATTGCTGCTAGCTTCAAATGTTTTTAGAACAAATTTCAGCTCATAGAGATGAACATAAATATAGCATTAAATGTTGACGCTATGGAAATAGATCAAATATATAACACAAGGGATGTTCCTAGAACATAGAATAGCCTCAAATGTTGGACTGTGTTTTTAAAACAAATAATAACAGAATAGTTTCAAATATTGTTATTATGTTTTTAGATTTATAGAAAAATCAATACCACAAAAGTATGTTATCTTTCTAAATAAATATATTTATAGAATTATAAATTATATTTAATGATGATATCATAGTCAGATACCAAAATCCGAAAAAATTGTGATTTTATGATATTAGATATTATTTTCGACTGAAAAAGAATAGGGAAACTTTCCGATTGTCTCTTTATATCTGAAGCTTACACAATTTTTTTTTACAATGATAAAATGTACTTGAGGATTAAAATTCAGTCAAATTGTCGATAAATAGTTAAACATCTATTTAATAATCATTTAAAAGTAAAAAATTACATATTGTTTTCTCAACTTTGTATTATTTCGTCAATTTTTTTACTTCACAATAATTTTAAAATGTAATTTTATTTGTAATTTATATTATGTTTATATATAACACACATTGTTGTAACATAGTTCACTTCAATTTATATAAATAACCAATAAACTGAAGAAACCTTTTTTTGAAGATTTGATAAATAAATAAACAAAATAGACAGTAACGAAAATAAAAATATATATTGATCACACTTTCAAATCTGTTAGATAGAAATAAATAAGGTGTTTAATCGATGGATTGTTTCGGTTTGTAAGTTTACGCAATCCATATAATCGATAATACTTTAACTCGCAAGGCCTTGAATCAAGACTTGATTTCGTTGTAATTTTTTAGTTGATTAAAGTTCTTTTTTAGGTGTTAACACATTAACACCTTCTCTTATTGTTTGGTTTCTTAACAAGAAGAAAAAAAGATTGTTATTTTAGTGTTTTTTTTTTTTTTTTTTTTTTTTTTTTTTATTGGAATCGTGTTAATCTACTAGTTATGATACCTTTCATTTTGATTTCGTCAACAAAGCGCAAAAGTCAGGTCAATGTCGGTTGACATAGATATCTGTTCGAGTAAAATAGTTTTCCCTTTAATAAAACTATTTAGAATCACTATAATTTTAATTAACTTCTACACTTCAAACACTATACAAAAAGTAATTAGTTTATTTTTATTTATTTTTATTTATTTTTTTATTTTTTTTTTAAATGTATATAAAACATTAAATTATATGAACATAAATATTTGTATACAGTAACAGGTATAATATATTGTATAGTAATACTAATCTCCATTTAACTAGTGATGCGTTCCATTCCGGACTAATAATAATCATCACTTTCTGAAAAAGATTAATTTAATATACAACATACCGTATGGCAACAACATTTTTATATTTTGTGTTTTCGGGTAATTTTCTGGCTGTAATTTTAAAAATTTCAAGATAAAAAGAACTTTTTATATACTACGTTTTTAAATTTTCTGTTGAATCGTATGCAATGTTGATGATATAATTGTTATTGTTGTATAATATATAATGTTAGTGAAAAAAAATAGTTCCGAATTTATTTACTTCACATAAATGACAACCATCCAGAGAGCTGATCTTAAACCTATAAAAGGACAAATCTTTGTACAACGGATCTCCCCAACACCAAATCTAAAGCATGCCATCGATATATTTAAAATAATATTAATAATATAATCGATAAATAATATAATCGATATTTCCTGTTTTGCTGTCATTCAATGTTTATCTATCACAAATTTGAGACCCGTCAAAATGAAGATAGCGTAAATATTGGATATGGCAAAACAAATAAAATAACTGGCGGATTTTTTCCGAACTAACTTTCCGCACAGCAAAATTTGCTGAAAACTAATTAAATTCTGCTGAAAGATGGCTAAAAGCAGTGGCGTACACAGGGGGGGGCCCAAGGGGCCCTGGCCCCCCCCCGAAATGATTACATACCTAAGACCCGCCATACACTTAAAACTAAAAAAACAGTAATGACAGATGCATTCGAATTGGCTGTAAATATTTTCCAATAAAAGGAATTAATTAAGTATTATCTTATGGTGTGCATACACTTAATCACCCCAAATATGCTCGGCCCGGATTTGCCGATAGAATTAAATTCATTCAACACTATGCCGGCCTGACTGTCGGCTGGGCCCGGATTTTGCCGATGGAATTAAATTTATTAAACACTATACCGGCCCGACTGTCGGCTGGGCCCGGATTTTGCCGATGGAATTAAATTTATTAAACACTAAACCGGCCCGACTGTCGGCTGGGCCCGGATTTTGCCGATGGAATTGAACTTATTCGACACTATACCGGCACAACTGTCGGCTGGGCCCGGATTTTGCCGATGGAATTAAATTTATTAAACACTATACCGGCCCGACTGTCGGCTGGGCCCGGATTTTGCCGATGGAATTAAATTTATTAAACACTATACCGGCCCGACTGTCGGCTGGGCCCGGATTTTGCCGATGGAATTAAATTTATTAAACACTATACCGGCCCGACTGTCGGCTGGGCCCGGATTTTGCCGATGGAATTAAATTTATTAAACACTATACCGGCCCGACTGTCGGCTGGGCCCGGATTTTTCCGATGGAATTGAATTTATTAAACACTATACCGGCACAACTGTCGGCTGGGCCCGGATTTTGCCGATGGAATTAAATTTATTAAACACTATAGGGGCCCGATTTTGGCTGGACCGAGATTTTTGCTGATAGAATTAGATTCATTGAATTAAATTAGGATGCATGAAATAAATCGGCTCATTTGCCGACTAGGCCTTGATTTTTGCCAGTGGAACTAAAAACATTAAACTTGATCGACCCGAATTCGGCTGGGCCCGATTTTTCGCCAATTGAATTCAATGATTTTTTTGTGGTTTTAGTCCAGTTCAATAGCATAGGTTGCATTATAGGACAGCTTCAATTCTTTACGAATCCTAATGCAATGAATTGAATTTGGATTCGTAAAAATAGACTGCTCCGATTGACAGCTAGGCCCGGATTTTTTGCTATAGAATTAAGTGCATTGAATTGATTAGGATGAGTACAATGAATCGGCCTGATTGCTAGTAGGCCCGATTTTGTCGATGGAAATTATGCATTAAAATAAATTGGGATGCGTTCAATAATAGACCCGATTGCCGGCTCGGCCTAGGTGTTAAGCACATTAAATTAAATTACGCCCGAGTCAATTAAATTAATTGAATTAAAATATGCACACTAGACTGGCTTAAACGGGAAAATGATGGTTGTGAATTTCAGTAGCAAATTTTTGTTATGGACCAGGATTGTGTGTAAAACGCTACGTGGGTCCTCTTGCCTATGAGGCATTCCCCTCTTGCTGACTCAGGCAGACTAGTGTTCGTCGATATGTAGTGGGAAAACAGAGGCAATATAAATAAATCGGTTTATCATTTTGTGAAAAAACTGATTCATATATTACATAGTAATAGTAAATTTAAATCTAAAAACTCAAAAAGCGTTCAGAAAACATTTGATGTTAAATGTCCCATGTAATTACCCAGCGAATGATTCTTTTGTTTTGCAATAGGTATTTAATTTTCTTAGAGATAAATTCTCTTCTAGATAAAAATTTGAAATTCGTATGTGCTCCAAATCCACGTTTGCTTTTGCAGTATGGATCACGTTTTGCTTCCGAGCTTACCAAAGGAAACGGAAGATATGTGACAGTTCTGAAGAACGAACAATTTTTATGTCTCCGATTTTAAAAATTCCAAGACAGAAATCTGTTCAACATCAGGGTACAGTTTGGGTCCCGTGTCCGCCTGTCCTTCAATTTTTGCGAACCAACATATCTTAAAAGCTATTCGTCCAATTTTATTGAAATTTTGATGGTAGGTCATATTTTGCCAGGTTATAACATTGCTGATCCCGTATAAGTTTCAATCTTCTGCACCTATTTATTTCTCTTCCACATTCGCACAGACATACATTTATTTACACCTATATCTTCAAAAGTACTCATCTGATTTTTATGAAATATTAATGGTTTGTTTAAAGTAGCCCGCAGATGACCCAAGAATAATTTCATCTCAATTTTCCCTCCTTTTTTAAATTAGTCAAAATTGGTTTGATTTTTACATGATTTAAAGGATCAATTTACCAAAATTAAACAGCGCAGACAGTTAAAATTAATCTGTGAGCTTCTATCAGATAAGTTTTATAAAATCAGATGAATATTTTTGAAGATAAGGTGTAAATAAATGTATGTGTGTGCACATGTGGAAAAGAAATGGTGGCAGGTGGAGAAATGTGGTGGAGGGAAATGGGACCAGAAGATTGGACCTTATATAGGACCAACAATGGACTTTTTATATGCTAATTAACTGCCATCCGAATTTCATTAAAATCGAAAGAGTAGTTTTTAAGAATTGTTCGCAATGATTGAGCGAGAGACAGACTAACAGGCAGAAACGGGATCAAAAATGTCTGATAACTGGAACAGATTTCTATCTTGGAATTATTGGAATCGGAGACATAATCGTTCTTTAGAACGATCACATCACATAATGAGGTGTTACCTCATAGGATTTTAATTTAATTAAATATGAGGTTAGAAATTGAAATTAGAGTGTTGAAAAGGGGGAGAAATTATAATTATAATAAATTATGGGGTATGCTAAACCCGCATATAAGTTAAATTATGTTGGGCCCCCCCCCGAAAGAATTTTCTGTGTACGCTACTGGCTAAAAGTATTAAAATAATGCATTGTCATCGTGTTTTGAGCTATGCTAAACGTTTCAAATGTCTAGCTATTCGGGAAGTTAGTTAGAAACCGATTGCCAGATTTGTACCGGACAAACAAACAAACAAACAAACAAACAAGAATGCAAGCTAATAAAAACGTAGTAAAATAGTTATACTTATATGAATTTCCTTTCCCTACTCCTCAAGTGCTTTAAAATAATGTGCAACATGCTGTATAACCATACTCTTTATTGTCAACACTCTTATTTCGGCCGTACTTGTTTTCAAAATAACGGTTATGATTTTTTTTTTCTAGAAATAATTAAACATGCTCTTCCTACTCTTTAATACCTTTTAAACGATGTAGTATCTCATGTAAATAAAATCTTTTTTTAATCATCCGCCATATTGGCCGCTATCTTGAAAATATCATGTGTTAAATTTCAAAAAAACTGCACGGTTGTCACAAATGGTGAGATGTATCTGTGTAAAAAATGTCATTCAAATCAGTAAATTTTTACGCCTCTTATTGTTAAACTAACACTCAAACTTTTTAAATACCAAATAGAAATGAAGAACTCATTACGCTCATTCAATTAAGGTAGGTTTCCAGTTTGAAGATGACTCAAAGAGGGGGTTGAAATATAACAATAGTATGCTTTATATTTTTCCTTAAGACCAATCATCAATAAGAATAAGGAAACATTAAGATTCATTGTGAAAAAAAAAAAGAAAACACTAATTTCTTGATTGTTCCCTTTCTTTATTGGATGTAATAAGAGTCTAGTGATTGTCTCCTAAAGAATGCAAACTTCTTTGAGTCATTTTACAAACATGTAGTTGAGAAAAATATATTTATAAAAAAAATACCGTGTATCTATATAATATTGTAGTTATGAAAAGTTGTATTAGGTGTAATTTCGTAACAACATGTGTAAATAATGTTTTTGGGTGGAGGAGTGAGGGGGTTGAAAATTTTTAACCTTCGACATACACGTGCTGAGACTTATATCAGTAAAACGAGCAAAGCACGATCGACGGTGCGTCGAGCTACTGCGCCCGGCTACTGCGCACTGCGCACTGATTTATAGCTGACTAAAACCTTAGCCTTTACATCGCTATTCAGAACAATAAACCATTATTTCTTTCCTCCGTATACACATATATATAATGTAATGCAATCGAAATCGAGCCTGATTTGAACCAAACGTGGATCTTACTGGATCAAATTGGTCTCGTTGTATCTAAGCAGCTTTAATAAAAAATTTTATAATGGCCTATTTTTTATCGCCTGATATATATATATATATATATATATATATATATATATATATATATATATATATATATATGTATATATATAAAACGCCCACTATTAAAATAACTGAAGTTGACAAATTCGGTTTATTTATGCCTCTCTGGCACTAAAGTATAATACTATTTTATCTTTAAGAACTATTATTCGAGTTTATAAAATATATATTACAAATAATTTCCAGTATAATCCATTATATCAATCTATTGACTAGAAGTATTATAATAATTACACACAGCCGGCAACCCCATTATTGTTTTATTTTTGTATTATAATTCATTTTTTTTTTATTTACTATAATTATTCTTATAAATGTTCTATATTTAGTTTTACATAATATTAACTCCTTAATAATAAACTCAAAACAAATTATTCTCAAAAAAAATAAAATATTGTTGCAATAGATAGTGTGTTTCTAACTGGATTCCCATGCTTCGCTACGGAGTGTGTTATTTTTAAATGTATTTTTTAAATTGCCGGGCTTCTGAAGTACCACCAAGAAACAATAAAGTTATCTAGATGCCACAGTTAAATTCCCCCCCCCCCCCTTATTTCTATACTCTCATTTGATAAAATAATTTGCAAAAATTCCTCCTACTGCTGGAGAAAACAGTTAAAAAAGTTAACTTTCTGGGAAAATCATTGGTATTTTCCATTTGTAACCCCTCCCCCCTCCCCTTCTCGTCGATAATAGTTGAAATTAACTTTGCCCTAATTTCCTCCATTAGGGATCAAATTTCAGAAAATCCTGCCCTATCAATATTATTTTAGAAATTGTCATGAAAAAAAGCTCTCTAGCTATTGCCTTACCAGAGATACTGTGGTGGCTGATTGAGTGAGTGTGGTATTTGGCTTTTATAAGCATATATAGATGATTCTATCAATTCGGGTGTATCAAGATTCTGTTAAAATACTCAAATTTTGAGTACGAATATAAATTGTTACTATTTAATAAATCCAGGTTTGTGAATCCTGATGTTTCTAACCCATTACATTGCAGGAATCATTTCCCAAGGGATCTGCTCTTGATGAGAGTCATTTTCAACTGACTCGAAGAAAAGTCACTCTTTATAAAATCACCTGCTTGTTCTAAAATGAAAATTTATATAGCATTAATATTTGTTCAAAATGTACACTTTACCCAGAAAATACAATTTTCTAAAATTGTACAAGAGGAAACCGGTCCAAATTTCGATTATTCAAGAAAAAAGTATTCTTTACAATTTCTTTTAGATACTCTACAAATTTATTTTTCGCATAAATATGTCGATGATCAAATTTAAAAATCCCCCCCCCCCCGCCGTTTGTAAAAAGTAAAATTTGTCTGTTTCTAATAAATGAGGGGTCGATTTAAAGGTCTCATTGAGTGCATTAAAAGTTGTAGAATTTCTTTTTTTATAAAAAACAATATGAAAGCATAATTTATTTTTTAGGTAAATATTATTTTTCTTTAATAAAAAAAACATCTTTTTTTAACATGAATTTATTTTACTAATTAACTTCCCCTTTAATAGCTTTTATATTGTTTTTATAAATAAAAAAAAAGAAATTCTACAACTTTTATTGCACTCAATGAGACCTTTAAATCGACCCCTCATTTATTAGAAACAGACAAATTTTACTTTTTATAAACGGCGGGGGGGGGGGAATGTTGAAATTTGATCATCGACATTTTTATGCGAAAAAGGAATTTGGTAGAGTATCTAAAAGAAATTGTAAAGAATACTTTTTTCTTGAATAGTCGAAATTTTGATCGGTTTCCTCTTATCGGTATTTTCTGGGTACAGGGTACATTTAGAACAAAAATTAATACTATATAAATTTTCATTTTAGAACAAGCAGGTGATTTTATAAAGAGTGACTTTTCTTCGAAAATTGATTCTTTTTGGTATTTACCTGTATAGGCAACTCCATCCGTGGACATACTGTAATGCTACGTACATGATAATTACAAGATAAAAAGAAATTTTTATATACTACGTTTTTAAATTTTCTGTCATAAATCATAAATTTGAAACCCGCGTCAAAATGAAGATTGTAAATATGGGTCGTGTCAAAACAAATAAAATAACTTGCGAATTTTTTCCGAACTAACTTTCCATACAGCAAAATTTGCTGAAAACTAATTAAATTCTGCTGAAATATGACTAAAAGTATTAAAATAATGCATTGTCATCTATTCTAAAAGTTTTAAACGTCTAGCTACTCGGGAAGTTAGTTAAAAATCTATTGCAAGATTTGTACTGGACGAACAAACAAACAAGAAAGCAAGCTAATAAAAACGTAGTAACGTAGTAATAAATTATAAAGTAAAACAAAACAAAACACTTTGTTGCTACTTGTTGATAAACAGTTATTCTTCTTTCATGAATTTAATTATTTTTTCAATAAGCCAATAATTCACAAATTTTTTTTACGAGCTTTTTTGTGTTTGAAAGGATGCCCTGGCATCATGTGAAATATCTCTTAAGGTGCGTATCGTAATCACTGGACGCGCATCCTATTTGCAAACGTTCGCTAACAGGTGCGCGTCCAATATGGAGAGGACTGCGCTCTTGAAAAATGTTTGTTGGTGTTTACCGGCACTCCGGCTGAAGTCGCTAAATCCTAAATCAAAGGGATTTGTCGATAGTGTGCGCTCGGTGTGAACTCTTATTGAGCAAACTCCTTGAGAAATCGCAGATTGTGTTTTGGCTTGGAAAGTTGAGAATATTAGTTTTTTTTTCTCTCATATTATTTATTATAACTATTATCAAGTATGTAATAACTAATAATATATAACTAACTTAAAAATAATTAATAATAAATATACAGGGTGTCCCACATAAGGTGTAACTCAGAAAAACCTGATGTTCTACAGCACATTTCTGACAAAAAATGTTATATAACATAATGGTTGATCGACCTTTATTTTCGAGATGTATCGATTTTTCAATTATCTCATTTTCTGGTGACTTTTTCCCATTAAAAACGTTATAGCGTAAAATCTAAAAAATCACAGGGAAGTACTTGCGTCCAAGTACTTTTTAGGGTTTTGTAGATGAGTAAGCAAACCCGTTATGTAATTATGATTTTTTTGTCTTCCAAGGGTCCCGGGTTCGATCCCCCGGGGGGTCACAATGTTTTTTATCAGTAATGAAGACAAGATAAATTACATTTTTTAGGAAATTTGCATCGCCCCATCATAAGGTATAACCATGAATTATTTCGAAATTTTAGGACCAACCGTTATATAGTGGTTGGGGGGGGGGGGGGGGGAATGTTTTTTGGGTATATTTTGATTTTTTTTTAACCAATAAGGAATGCAACATTTAAAAAAGCATATATATATTTGTGTCCTACTCTTCAGCAGCTTTCATTTGATACCCAACTCAAAATTTTCAAAAAATAAAATTTTGGGCGCACTTCACTTTTTCGCGCCTAAAATTGGCAATTTTTGAGAATTTAGAATGAACTCCCGGAATTTTCATCGCGCCAAAATAAGGTATTAGCATGAATTATTTAGAAATTTTAGCACCAGCCGATCTATAGTGGTTGGGGGGGGGGAATTTTTTTTGGGTATATTTTGATTTTTTTAACCAATATAAATGAATGCAAAATTTAAAAAAGCATATATATATTTGTGTCCTACTCTTCAGCAGCTTTCATTTAATACCCCACTCAAATATTTAAAAGAATAAAAAATGTTGAGTTTATCACATTTTTTCGAATTGCGCATGCGCATATCTAATTTTGAACTTCTATATAATTTTCCTGTGGTTGGGTCAAAAAGTTGCACCAGTGTTGCAAATTTCAGCACTTTCGCTTAAACGGTCCGGGCCCTATGAACCAAAGAGCGACGGACAGACGGACACATCACCCTCGGCATAAGGGTTTTGAGAAGTATCTACAAAACCCTAAAAAGATTTAAAGATGGGGTTTTCACCATTCAAAAGCTGAGGAAATTTGTTTTAAATGCTTCTTGCCCATAATACCCTTATTAAATAATTTTTATAAACTTCTAAATACAAAGATTTGGTTAATAAGAAATTTGTGGTCAACGTTCTTGCTAGCATAACTTTTTAATTTGTATGGTAAATGAATAAATTTGACGTCATGTAAAACTGGCGCATTTAATAAGCTTTAAAATGATATAAATTGTTACCTAGTTTGCTTCAAGTTTACAAACTTATTTGAATGAAAATGAGGTAATAAATGACAAGTTTATCAGTTTCTATGACTTTTAATGACCCTAAGACTTGGTGAAAAAATAGAAAGGGTAACAATAAATAAAAAAAATATCACTCCTTGTATTAAAAAAATGAAAAATTGAATAATATATTATAGAAAAGTGTACATAATTGTTTACAAAAACTCGAAATAGCCCCCCCCCCCCTCTCCCCGTTGCGGTTAATGGATCTTCTTCAGCGGCGAAGTACGCTTCCAGTTGCCCGTCTCACTCATTCAGGTTCGAATTTGATAGTATCAAACGCTAAATTTGTTCGCTAAGCAAGGTCCTCTCTTGTGTTCAGCAATTGGCTGTACTCTTTAATTTTCACCTCTCCCCACAGGTAGTAGTCTAATAGAGTGAGATCGGGTGAACGAGGTGGCAAATTCACCACCCCACCCCAACCGATCTACCGTCTTAGATAATTGTAGTCAAGCCATAGTTCGCCGCTGCAGAAGATTCATTAACAGCAACGGGGAGAGGGGGGGGGGGGGAGAGAGGGGGGGGGGTGTAACTTGGAGTTTTTATAACAATTATGTACACTTTTCTATACTGTATTATTCAATTTTTCATTTTGTTTATACAAAGAGTGATATTTTTTTTATTTATTGTTACCCTTTCATTTTTTCACCAAGTCTTAGGATCATTAAAAGTCATAGAAACTAATAAACTTGTCATTTATTACCTCATTTTCATTCAAATAAGTTTGTAAACTTGAAGCAAACTAGGTAATAATTTATATCATTTTAAAGCTTATTAAATGCGCCAGTTTTACATGACGTCAAATTTATTCATTTACTATACACATTAAAAAGCTATGCTAGCAAGAACGTTGACCACAAATTTCTTATTAACCAAATCTTTGTATTTAGAAGTTTATAAAAATTATTTAATAAGGGTATTATGGGCAAGCAGCATTTAAAGCACATTTCCTCAGCTTTTGAATGGTGAAAACCCCATCTTTATATCTTTTTTAGATTTTACGCTATAACGTTTTTAATGGGAAAAAGTCACCAGAAAATGAGATAATTGAAAAATCGATATATCTCGAAAACGAAGGTCGATCAACCATTATGTTATATAACATTTTTGGTCAGAAATGTGCTGTAGACCATCAGGTTTTTCTGTGTTACACCTTATGTGGGACACCCTGTATATAATAAGCCAGAGATTAGTTGATGTAAATCAATAAAGATTCAATAGATATTATGGACAAATAATAAAGGTATAAATGGATAAAGGTTTAAAGAATGGCGCATTTGTAAATTTATAACGTTTCCAAGCTTTTACCGAAGGTACCAGAACATTAGAAGCATTGTTACTCATCAAAATATAGTTATATTTTGTAAGTATATACTTATAGTAAGTTTATAGGTGTAGTAAGTATATACTCGTAGTTATATTATTATTGTATATTTTAAGTTAAATAGTTACATTGTAGGAAAATTAAAGAGAATAGTCGGAAACTAGGCCAAACATTCGCTACAGTACAAGAGCTGTGTAGACGTCGTATTCGCGAATGCACGTTTAGTATGTTCGAGGTTAAGATATATTTTTATAACACATTAAACCTAATTCTTTATTAGAGTAATTTCTTCAATTTGTGTTAATGAACATTATTATTTTTTTTTATTAATGAAATGAACATTACAACAATTATATTTGCATTATTAAAATGTTCAGCTATTCCCTACTTTTTACAAACATTCGGTAGAATCAAACTACTTTTTCATTATACATGAACTTTTTCATTATTGAACTTTTTATTAGTGCTTAAACATTATTCATTACTTTTTCATGAGTCATGAATTAGTTTCAAAGATAGAAAATTAAGTTGTATTCTAATTAAGAAATATTGATAGATTTTATATTATATTATTTTTTTATGACTATAAAATAAACAGTTTGCAATGATTCGTTAAACAGAATAAAAAAAAAAAAACCCTACCTGCTCTAGTGTATTTTATTACTTTATTTACGGAAAAAAATGGTTATTGGTAGCCCTGTCAGATAACCTATTACCTCTCTAACCTCCTGCACTCTATAACCTAGAAACAATAAATCAGCTGTTTCCCTTCTTATATCTTGTTTTACTAACTATATATATATGTATATTTATATATATATATATATATATATATATATATATATATATATATATATATATATATGTATATATATATATGTATATATATATATATATATATATATATATATATATATATATATATATATATATATATATTTAGTTTTAGCATGTTTCCCGTTGATTTACAGTTCTCTGTGGGTTGCCGCCACACACACACTATCTAAATAAACTTATTTCCTATATTTCTTTTAATACAATAACTTAATAATGACGTGAAACATACAAAACTAATACATTTCTTTTTCTTTATAACTAAGTTTACACATTATTATAATATATATATATATATATATATATATATATATATATATATATATATATATATATATATATATATATATATATATTAAATGTATATAGTACATCGTAAAACACGCTTTTTTGCGATCCCGTTACCTTAGTTTTCTGCAAAGATGGCAAAGTCCATGTAATATGTGAAACCCCACGAAGAATATAGATCATATGATATTTTATTATTATTATTTTCTTGTCCTCCCGATCTCTCCCTCTCTCAATATATATATATATAAAGTAAGAGGAAAAACACACATCAACTCTCTCTCTCTCTCTCTCTTTCTCTCTTTCTCTCTCTCTCTCTCTCTCTCTCTCTCTCTCTCTCTCTATATATATATATATATATATATATATATATAGAGAGAGAGAGAGAGAGAGTGTTGGTGTGTGTTTTTCCCCTTACTTTAGCAATGCACTTGCTAAAGTCGGGTGAAAGGGACTTACGTTGGAGGGGAATTTTTATATCCAGTCTAGTTTATTAATGCTAAGCAATTATTTTTTAATTTTAAGAAGCCTAAACCTACAGCGGAGTATTTTAAGAATTATTTCCTTTTTTAAATGAAAATAACTAATGAACATAAATTTATTACTTTTTCTAATGAACTTATATAAAAAGTATATATTTATTTTTACATTAACTTTCAATGTAATTATTATTTTAAATTATGTACTTATTATTGTGTAGAGGACTTTAAAAAAGTAGCATATGCTCTTTTCTTTTTTTGATATTTTTTTTAATTGCAAATATTCAGGTTAAAAAAAAGAATATCGGAAATCTTGTCCAGCTTTTTTGATTAACTTTTCTTCGTTTTTTTTTAATTTCTTATTTCTTAAGTATCATGTGGGGATAAGTGTACCTGACAGGTTTAAGGTGTTCTCCCTTAGAACTAATGTCCAAACATTATCAATAATTTCTTCAGATAAGCAGGGTTGTTATCACTTAAAGAATAAAGAAGGACGTCTCTCCCCTAAAAGTAACTTTATTGAATAAATCGGGCTTTCAACCGTTTTTTAGTGGTCATCTTTCGATGAGACTAGTAAAAATGTGTGAAAGAGACAATTTTGTAAGACCGTCGGGTAAAAAGACTCGCTAGCTCAGTCTTTAACGGGAGACTATTATGTAGAAAACTAGATAGAGAGTTATAATTATGAGGAGGTTCAAGGGGAGCTGCTACAAAGTGAAACATCTTAAAAATAATTATGTATTAGAAATTTCATATTAAGAAGTGACAAATAAAAATTAAGTTATGAGAGAATGTTTATTAATTTATTACCATTATGTAAAGGAGGGTCAAGTTCTTCGACCACTTTTATAGAATAGAAGAAAGTCGGTCAACCTACTTCATCAAAAAATTGATTAAAAACACCTTTTATCAATTTATGAAAAATAAACACAAGAATCCACTGGATAATAAAACAGTGTTATGAAAGATGCCGCTGAAATTAGCAATATTTTATTAGACAGTATTGGTCATAAAATAAAGATTTGTAGAGGTTAATGGCAAAATCAAAGATGATCATAACTTAAGATATAAGGTAATAGATAAACTATGTAAGGAGTGATAAAATAAGCAGAGGAAAAATCAACCACAACACCATCCTCCTAATAAACATATCAGCATTATTTTTCCTTGTCCTTAGTTGACCCAAAAAAGGCAAATATCCGATTATTCATGAGCATATATTCGTAATGAAGCAATTGGTCTGATTTACTCGAACAAAACGTTTTCATACATATATATATTAATATTTAATTTAAATCCCATAATATTATATAATTTTTTGTAAATTACGTATCTTCGGCAAAAACCTAAACATGAAAAAAGCCCAAGTTCCAGACCTCCACCCAAAAAAGTCAGCTTATCAAAGTGGAGATATGAGATATCTACATTGTGGCCGCAAGTCTGCTCTTTCTTTAGTCCATAACTTCACTTCACTTCTACTTTATTGAGCAAAATTACCCTTTAGTTTTATTACTTAATTTAGCTCTTCTTGCTTGCTTTTTATTGCTCTCTTTTTTTTGCTGCTCTGCATGGTCTAATGAAAGAGTAGACTTGGCCACAAAATGGATATCACAACTTTGATAGGAGGCTGACTTTTTTGGGAAGGGGTCTAGAACTTGAATCACGGAAAAAATGCCCACTGAAAAAATGCCCAAGCAAAAAAAACCCAGGAAAAAATGCCCACGGAAAAAATACCCACGGAAAAAATGCCCACGAAAAAAATTCCCACGGAAGAAATGTCCAAAATATAATTTTGAAATCTCATTCAAAATATAAATTTGAAAGAAATAATTTTAGCAAAATATAATATGTATCAAATTTGATCGAAATCGACCCAGTAGTTAAAAGTTGAATTTCAATTTCATCACAATACTTTCTCTCTAAATGTATTTTTCGTCTATGAGAAAGTAAAATACAGATGAATCAATCAATGAACATTATCGAAATAGAATAAAACATTACGAAAATAAAACATGGGGTTATAGGAAAATGTGTTCCCTATACAAATAGTATATCGAAAGTTTGAATCTTGGATAAGCTTTTAATTGTCACTTCCAGCAGAAACCTTTCCATTACAATAAAAATAATCTTTTAACACTGTGCTCTTATATACTGTGTAATCGTAAGCTTTATTCGCTCGCTTGATAAATCGTTTTAAATGTATCTACAAAAAGGAGAAAAAGAAACCGCTTAACTTCGACGCCTCTTTTTCTATTTAAGGATATTCGATTTGTAAGGACGTCTTATCTTAGAAATCCTTTACTTAGTCTTTTTAGTTGTTTATCGGATTTTGTCGTTCAGTAAATCTTCCATCTTGGTCGTCAGGATAGCGACATTGAGAAGATTATGGTTGGTTCTATTGGACATACGTCTATGATCCTCTCCGGGTTAAAACCAATTTGTGGAACTTGGCAAAAAAAGTTAAAGGTTGTTACTGAGCTAAGCTCCCCCGTGTCCTGCGTCCGAAGAATAATGATTAAAGGACCTTAGACGCCGGTGTTAATAGTTACAGCCACCTGTCCTTTGCAGGCAAAGGATAAATCAACTTGTGAGTCCACAGGTCTGGAAGGTATATCCTTCTTGGTGATGTGAGGTAGGTGCAGATGTCGAAGGCAGTCTTGCGGTCATTTATTATTGACCACATGTCCAGACGTAAACATCATTACATCTGCCACGTGTTGGTTTTTTTCTGTATCGGCACTTCCTTCTTGTGTTTCTACTTAAAGCCTATCTCCAGATTATAAACTCAGATCGTAATTTCATCTGTGTAAGTACTCTTCGACCTTCCATAAGTGTCATCTGAAATACGGATACTTCCTATTCCTACCATAAAACGAACTTAAGTGGACACTTCCTTCTTGAAAATGGATGATTTTGGTAAAAGTAAGTTACTAATACCATTCATCGAGTGTCTTCTTCGCTAGGTCAGATAATAATTGTGAAAAATTGGTCAGATGAATGGACAAATATAAAAATTGGGCAGATGAAAATAACAGAATGAAAATAGCACAAGATGTTACTGGAATACAAACGCAATAGAATTTAAATTACAAAAACTCTGTCCAGTACATCTCACGCTGAATTTTCTCATATACAAGTACATGATTATTACTTGGTTCAGTATTTTCCATTGGTTAGTTGTTTCAAATTTTAGTGATTAAAATTACCATTATTGATCGTTTTATCAAAATTTACGATAAATATAATTCCCACCTGAAGGGGAATTGAAGCCGACCTGATTTTTTTTCATCAATATCTTAAGACCTAGATTTTTCCCTTGAAACGACACCATGGGTTAGATTTGAATTTAAATGGACTTCATTTTAGAATATTTTAATCAAAATTATCGGAACTATCTTCGAGTATTGTTTTCCACATTTTTCCAGACTTTTTGAGGGGTTAGCCCTGCCAAATTTTTTTAAAATTAATTTCTCAATTTTGCCTTTGGGTATGTTTTTTCTGAACATTGGTGCGTAATTATATCAAATTGGCCCAATAGTTTAGGCTCCCCGAAAGACTACAAAAGACAGACAGAAATTTTTTAAAAACAACTTTTTTGGACCTTAGGGACGTCAAAACATGTAATTTGATTTGATTTTTGAGATTTAATACATCTAAATCTCAAAGAAGAATGTTCGTACCTTTACAATACTTTCTTTCTATAAATACTTCTTTTATGAAAAAGTAAAATGTTTAAAAAATATAATTTGTGTTTACATAATTCAATCTAAACATAATACCATTTAATAGCTCAGATAAATTGATTGTGCATGAATTTTAACTCTAAATTTGGGGTGCTGTCCCCACAAAAACTCGAAGAAACGTAAAAAAAGAGTTGTCTATTTTCTTTAGTTGATCCCTTATGTTTTGTTTTATCAATTAAAAGAAAATAATTGTTATTTTGTTTTTTTGTTTTTTTCATTTTCATCCCTAAAGACCTAATAAAAGAAAAAGGATATAGTAAAAAAAACTCAATAACGGTTTCGACAATTTTGATTAAAAAATGCTAAAAAGTAGCCATTTAAATACGAATCTAGCCATATATGTCGATTTTACCGGAAAAATATGGTTTCCGAGGTAATAATGAAAATTTAGTAAAGAAAGAAAGCTCCTTCTTCTATTGAGTAAAACAATTTAATCGAGAATTTTAGAAAATAATTTTAATTTATTTCTTTCTTTTATATACATACATTTTAAGATTTACTTCATTGTAAAGGAGATAGATTAATAATAAAAAGAAAATGATATCCCACATTACAATAAATCTTTAATAAACAATGCCTTTTTTCATGAAGCATTATAATTTGATTTCCTAGTTTATATAAATATTATTATTTCTAGTTGAAGTTAATTTTTTTAAACTATTTTATATTGAAAGTAAAGATCATTCATAACTTCCCTTGGGTTTGTGAGAGAGTTACTTATAGTAAGCAGAGGTCAGTGGTGCTATAGTCTCTATCGATGCTGCCACTGAAAAGGTCAATGTCAGACCTCATCAGACATCTTATACCTTGCTTAACCAGCGCCTCTCTGACAGACAGACACGTCCAATTTACCTGCTTACAAACATACCATTATCTAGACATGTAGTATCCCTTAAACTGACTTAATGAAATATTAAATATTTTGACTTACCGTAACATATTTAATGAACTGTTTTCTCATGTTAATTGGTAATTTATAAAGTTTTAGTTCTTCGTAGATCACGATATATATAAAAAGTATGTACTGATATAATCCATAATAGTTTAGTGAATAAACTTTTAATAACAAAATTGATCTGTTGACTATGAGAAAACAGAAAATAACAAGCACAATAGCTGATATTAAAATATCATCATCCAGGAAATTAAAAATCCTTCTTCACTATGAGCAAGATCACCTTCTTTACAATAAGCATTATGATCAACTTAATTACATCACAGTAGATGCAGTTACCTTGGTTATATCTCATGATGCTTATTGATGATTCATAATTTTTCATTATATAGGGCAATGTAGATATATTGAATGATAGAATTATGAAATTTCTGCCCCTCGGTTATCCGACGAAATAGAGCCGATGTTGTCGTCAGTAAAACATAGGTATCGGATTAACCGGGGAAATTTTTTCCGACATTATTACACTGCTTCCGGGATTACCAAGGGTATCAGAAGCTATGTGATCATTCTGAAGAAAAAAAATATTTTTATGTCTCCGATTTAAACAATTTCTGGGCAGAAATCTCCCCCATCAATATCCGTTTAGACAGGGACAATTTTTGATCTCGTGTTTGTCTCTACAATTTTTGCTGACCAACATATCTTAAAAACTACTCGTCCGATTTCTATTTAATTTGGGTGGTTGGTCATAATTAATTCATTGTGGTCCAGCCCGCAGAAGGTACCATAATAATTTCAACAGTCCCTCATTAAATTTTGCTAAATTGAGACTTTTATCCATGTAAAAAACCAAAACAATTTTGGGTGATTTAAGAACAAGGGATGAAAAAAAATTACAAAATAGACTATAATGGGTTGTTAAAGCATAATATTATTAAATCACGCGATAGGACGCAAGGAAGCTATATGCCTCACAAATTGTCAAATTATTTTGTATCACCCTTCTTAAATTACTGAATGTAACGGACGCATTGTGATCATTCCGAAGAACGGCATTATGATAATTCGCCAAATTGCCTGGACAGAAATGCATCAGACATCAGACACGGTCCGTCGGGCTTGTCCATCGACATTTTTTGTAGTCGGCGAGGATACGAATTTATTGGCCATCCTCACTGCTCTAGCCACACCATCTATTATTGCACCATATTATTGTTAACCTGTTTCTGACCACTAGACGTTAGGGAGCACAAAAAAAAGTCGCCGAAGACAGTCACTCGGAAGTACTCGGGAATCATCGGGTACGCTCCACAGCCTACCTCAACCCCCTTACGCTTACTCCTCTAGAACTTTAAACACGCACTCTTCCCTTTACTTATACATATAATGTTTAACGAGATCATAGATTAAAAGAATGCTAATTACGTGGAACTACTAATCCTCTTTAATTATTATAAACCAAAATAAAGACATCTTAAATAAAATAATTAATCTTTTACAAAATTGATAATAATTAGGTCGCTTTTATTAGATATTTTAATGCATATTCCATTTTATGCATTACATTATTATTAATACATATTTCATACTGCCAATTATTAATATAATGTTTATTAATATGATAAATAATAAACTGAATATCTTACATATTTAGCATATTATTTATTATTTAAATATTTAATTAAAAAAAAATAGTTATGTTGCAAAAATCAAACCAACCTTCTTAAATTAAAATAATACTCAGATTATGTTCTAGATTTTATAATATTCTACGTAAATATATTAACATAATATTTTTTTTAATTTAAATCGATTAATAAGAAATGGTTAATATGACCACCGGTGGATCATGTTATGATATTATAATATTTATTAAGAATATTAAAAGAAAAGGGTTTTTATTAACATCTTAATAATAATGTTGTATGTTATGTTTATATTTTAAACTGCTGGGAATTCTTAGAATACGTGGTGTCACACCAAAGAAGAACCTCTCTCCTAATCAGTTCTACATTATACTTTCTTGTAAAAAAAAAGATTGACATCTTGGAGGGGGTTCTTTTAGCATTTTTATCTAAAATATTTTAGTTGCGTCTCGTAAAGAGAAGATAGGGTTGAATGCACTGCACAGTATAGACACTAGTGGAGAGCGGGGCTAGACCCGATCGTACTCGACTGCCTTTGCTTCGGCTTTCTTCGGCGACTTTTTTTTGTACTCCCTAACGTCTAGTGTTTCTGACCCACTTCTACATATACCTAAAGGTGAATAATCCATTTTAATTGATGTTAGCGATTGGTCCAATTGGAACATTTATCATTTTTGAATAAATTTTCTAAAACATGAAGTTGGCACTAACTTTTTTCACAGATTATGAAAATTGGTCCAACTTCGACCTACCATAGATTGGTACCGGGACACAGACTTTAATGCTCTAAAATTTTTATATGGAATATTTTTATGATAAACAGGTTATTTTCGAAAATTTGTTAGAAAAACTAAAGTTGAAACGAAAATTTTTCGTAATAGTGGAAAATTAGTCCAACTTTGACCAACTTCTTCTTTTGTAAAACGTATTAATGATTGAGTGAATAACATAATTAGCTAATATTAAATAAATAATACATGTCATAATGATATTTAAAAGAGTAATATAAATAATTCATAAACTCTTCGGAAAAAGAAAAATAAATAGAATTATATAAATAAATGAATTTAAATATCCAGTCTAAATCGAAGTACAACTTCCTTATGCGCTTAATAACTGGTCCTAAACTATAATTATACATTGAACTTAAAATATACGAACTTAATATATATTGAACTTAAATAAATATATATATATATATATATATATATATATATATATATATATATATATATATATATATATATATATATATATATATAACCGTGATTTACCCTACTTCAATTGGATTTAGTTAGTGTTTCATTCATAAGATTTACTTTTTAAACACATATTATTAATTTTTTTCTTTAATATACAAGTAAATTAAAGGATATTTTATTATCCAGTCATAAATAATAATTAGTTTATTTTTTTATTTATAATACATATATATATATATATATATATATATATATATATATATATATATATATATATATATATATATATATTATATATATATATATAAAAGTTATTACCTAAATACATGTATGTGTGTGTCCAAGGTATTATGACTCATTGTAATAACATGTGAGATATTGATACATTTTAAATTATAATTCAAAGAAAGTATTTAAAGTTATTTTATTATTTTTTTTTTTAAAAAAGGCTATTAAATTGTGACACGTTAAAATACAATTTATTACACATAAGTATTTTAAATCTTTAATTAATATTTAACAAGAAACTTATTGTAATGTATTAATTTTGTAATAAATTCAAGGCTCGAAGTTATCTTATGCAGATAAATTAGAAATTTAATTATTAGTAAATGTATTTACAATATAATAATATGTTTGTAGGAGTGCATTGAGAGTTGTTCTTAATAAATTATTAGATTTTTGGTCTAAGGTTATAAGTTAAGTCTTTGGTTTTTTTTTAATTTAACTAATTCAATTGTTCGTTTTCTTTTCAATTTTTTATATTTTTTTTTATAGGATTTCCAATGAAAAAATTAATGGTTTAAAGTTTAAAGCACTCTGATGTTTAGTTACGTAATAATAAATATAGAGCATAATTAGAACCAAGAGAAGAATTCAAGCCTGTAGTATGGGTACAGGCACCAAATTTCGTACAAGGTATCAGTTGAAGACAATTCAAATTTTGTTTACGTTTTATGTTAACTAAATAAAATAGTTAAACAATTAAAAATAACTTAAATATTATGTTTTATAGTGTTGATAACACTTATAAAAACATCTGTATATTCATTATTGTTAAGCCGCGTCCACACCGGACGCGCATCGTGTTTGCAAACTTCATGTTTTAGAAAATTTATTCAAAAATGATAAATGTTCTAATTGGACATCAATTAAAATGGATTATTCACCTTTAGGTATATGTAGAAGTGGGTCAGAAACAGGTTAACAATAATATGGTGCAATAATAGACGGTGTGGCTAGAGCAGTGAGGATGGCCAATAAATTCGTATCCTCGCCGACTACAGGAACCGTCTCATGGCATTGGGCGACTTTGATGGCTCTAATGATTATCATATGGTCAGGATCTTCGCGAGCTTGCTTGACTGAAATGCCTTCACTTTCTAACCTCTTAGTAAGCAAGCTAGTTGCTCCTTGTTCTTGTCATTTGAAAGAAATTTATCCTGAGTCATCGAAACAGACGCAGAATTTAATACTCTAAAACTTTTTTTATAGAAAACTTTACGTTTACGTTTTGTGATAACTAAATAAAATAGTTAAACAATTAAAAATAACTTAAATATTATGTTTTATAGTGTTGATAACACTTAAAAACATCTGTATATTTATTATTGTTAAGCCGCGTCCACACCGGACGCGCATCGTGTTTGCAAACGTTTGCAAAAAGGGATGCGCGTCCGGCGTGGGGGCACTGCGCGCACGAACGAAGATGTTTGCTGTTTGTGCGCGTTTGGTGTTTACGCTTTTTGAGCAAACTCCTTGAGCATTCGCAAACAGCCTTTAGTTTGACTTGGAAACCCGGGAAATGTTTTTTTTTTCATTCTTATTATTTATGACTATAGCATCAAATAACTATATTATAATCAATAGTATATACTAATTAATAAATAGTGATTGAAACTAGAGATGAGTTTATGTAAATCCAAGATTAAAAATAACCGGATTAAATAGATAAATATATATATATATTTATATATATATATATATATATATATATATATATATATATATATATATATATATATGACATAAAAGTCCAAAAATGCGTGATACTATTTTTTTAAATAATTCTATTGCTTCCAAGCTTAAGGCACAGGCCTATGGGCCCGAGCCTCCTATGGGCCCTCATAAGACGAAATATTTCATTGACAATTATCTTTTTTCCACCAAAAGAACAGTTTCTATTTGTATAAAATTTTTATATGTGTTGGCGTTGTATTTTATTAGAAATATTAATCTAAAATCAGGGATGATCGAGATTAAAATTTGTTTGATATCCAGACTCTTCGTCTTCTTTTACTATTGCCATTTTTTACTAACTCACCAATGATAATAAATAAGCCGGCGCTTAATGCCAAAAGAAGATAAAATAATCTGGTGTTCTTGTAGGGTGTTGTAGGTCATAGAGATGGTGGATCAGTTAAGAACCTCCAGAACTGGTCACCAACCCATGAACTATGCTAGTAGGAAGGAAGTTGGTAGCAAATAATAAATTTCAAACCTTACAGTTTGCGAGCAGTCTTAAGTCTCACAGTAAAGACTGATATATATATTTTAAGCTCACAGGCATTAAAACAGGTGGTTGGTGGTTTGATCTGGAGTCTAGTTAGAGCCATAGACAGGTCCAGAGATAAATTGATTCTCACTAATTCCACTAACAGTGTCCTATCTAATTAATCCACTAAAAGTGTTCACTAGACTAGACCACCAAATGAAACTTAAATCAGAATCTAATTAACTTAAAACTCAGAACATGAGGTCTTGACCACCTTTTTCACTTGACCTCCAACCTCTGGTTTAACCTTCCTACAGGCCTACCAACTTAACTATGAAAAGAAAAAATATTAAATCAAATTACACCTTTCCAAAACTAAAATTTAGAAACTAAAACAAACCTACAATAAAGGAAAAGACAAAAGAAAACTTAAACTTCACAATAATAAAATAAAAGAACCTACACAGTTTCCCTCCAAAACTTAAACAAGAATTGGCGCCATAATTCAAATATAAATCAAATCAAACACATACCACTTCTAAATTAATTTCAAATAATTAAATTATAAAAAAGGGGTATATCCCAAATAAATATGTTACACAATAGGCTTATGCATAAAATATCTCAATACAACACAAAAGAAGAATTAATGTTGACGTTTACTAATAAAAATATAATACAGACAAAAGAAAAAAGTCCATAGAAATAAAGACTATTACAATCTAATCTTGATATAATCTCTTAGAAATGTCACAATGATATTGGTGACAACTTACGGAATGTGGGTGTCACAGACATGAATTTTTGCTTATCTAAAATATTTATCACTTAAAAAGAGAAAAAATGATCATAGATTATAATAATATAATGTATAAAAAACTTTTCTCCGTATTTCAGAAGTGTGTTAAGAAGAAAAAAATAGTTTTGGTTTAAATAATGGATAGATGTCCCCAAAAAGAAAAAAGGACAAAACAGTATAAAAGAGCGATGTGTGAGGGTACAAAATCAGGTGGGTGACACCTGCCTGCACGGTGATGTAAAGACAGGGGTAGGGGTAGGGTAGGCCGGACTAGTACTGCACCGCTCGGTCCCTGCACTACAACCCTCAGTTCAGAACAATAGAGCACCATCCTGTCTCGCCATTCATTCTCTCTTTGTATCACCTGCTCCTTCATTCTTTTCTTGAAAAAAACCCTTTTGTTTTTCAACTACTTTTATTCTTTGAAATCAAATTAATCATAAATCTCATTATTCAATGAGATTTTTAATTTAGAGAAAGAACAAAAAAAGAAACCCTTCTATATTTTATTTTAATTGCAATATGATAGCTACAAATTATAAGTAGCAATGTTACTAAAAAGTAAAGTAATCGGGGCTATAAAAATTACGTATTGTTACGGTAAAATAAAATAGGGTTTTTATTGTACCTATTGATAAGGCTCAACTATATAATTATACTAAATTTTACTAAAATTGTTTCATTATTATAAGCTACTTTATTTAGAGAAACCTTAAAACATATAAAATGTATTTAAATCTCAAAATAAAATGTTTGACGCACCATATCCATTTCCCATGTAAAAAATAAATAAATAGTGTAATGTGTTAGTACTAAATTCTAGTTTTCCTCGTGTTTTTCATTTTTCCTCCCATGCTGTTATTCTTAAAACCAGTTAAATGGATTTTAATTCGTAAAATATCCTTATTTAAACAATCAAAATACTAGTAGCTGAGTATTTTTATCAACCTGTTGCTCAACACCGGGTGCAGCGTTTAAAATAAACAAATGTATATGGAAAAATTATAATTTTTTGAATTCGGCGAGTTAATATTAAAGTGAACTACCTCAAAGGTTATCTTGAGGCGATCTTACAGCCAGGAGAGCCCGTGGATGCTTATAGATCTAAAATGCTCAAATTCTA
Organism: Gerris lacustris; assembly: GCA_951217055.1. NCBI lineage: Eukaryota > Metazoa > Arthropoda > Insecta > Hemiptera > Gerridae > Gerris > Gerris lacustris. Next base: position 37,552,183 of record OX578278.1, read on the forward strand.
AAAATAATACAGAGTCCTTTACAGCAGAAAAAACTTTTACTTTTCTCTCTTAATATTTTTTTAAATCCTTGAGGCGCACGAGCTTTCAATCAAAACAAGGACCTCTTTTATGAAATAACGACGGACAACAAATATTTTTGTAATTTTTATCTTTTTGGTATTTTTTTTTTTTTTTTTTGAATCAGGATGTCCTCAGGATATTAAACTTTTTATTTTTCCATGTTTTTAGAAGAATTTTTATTTTTTTATTTTAGATATTTAAGTGCCTGGGGGTTTTACTAGTAATCAGGTGTGGTAGATATTTTTTCCCCCAAAAAAATGATCAGAGTAAATAATTGATACTCAGTTTAGGTTTTAAAAAAATCCGACCTTTTCACCCTATCAATTCATATTTACGAAGCAATTTGTAATAATAGTTACATTTCAATAATAAGATATTATTTCATACGTTTTTTGAAATATTATTTTATAAAAGCTTCCAGCAAAGCCCAACTTAAAAAATAATTTATCTTATATAATTAAGGCAAACGTGAGCATGGTGCCACTTTAACGATAAAATCAATACTTACTCGAACAAAAAATATCTATTTAATTGGGAGAGAAATATAAAAAATATGAGCAATTCACATAAATTTGCAATTTTTTCATCCTTTTTCTTTGGCAAAAAATTTATTTCGCTGTTAAAAACTAAACTCTGTATAGCAGTTATTGGATATGAAAAGTAACAGTAAATCTGTTTAATTTAGTGTAATAATTTAAAATTAGAGGCTGATTCCGTAACACGTTATCTAATCTTGCTTTCACTTGTAATGCTGTAGTACCTGAATAGTGCTAGATTTAATAATAAATGTTGAGATGACTTTTTACATTTTATATGCGTAGTATACACAAAGAAAAAGTTCTGTTTAAAAAAGTGATATTTAAAAAATATTTTTTTGGTGTTTTGATGGGTATACACATACACTCACACATATTAGGGTACCTTGAGTTCAAAAAAGTGAATTTTTAAGTTGTCTGTCGCCTGAACAGTCTAAACTACTAGAGTAATTTATATGAAATTTGATTTTCAAAAAAGTTATACCCCGAGGTCAAATCGAGATTAAATATAAACGTGGGGGCGCTACCATAAAAACTTGCGATACAAATTATTTCTCAGTAACAGTTCTTTAGATTTTTATTAAAAAATCGATTTTTTAGTTCTATAGATTGATGAAAATAAATGTTGTATACCTTAAAATTGAATGTGAAATGTAAACCTGTTGAACACTCTTTACAAATGTTTAATTATATATATATATATATATATATATATATATATATATATATATATATATATATATATATATATAAGCTGACCTGGCAAACGTTGTTTTGCCGTATTATTTCTAGTGAATATTTCGGTAGTTAAATAAAAAATAACTAACTTATTGTAAGTGTGTGAGGATATGGTTTATGACTGAAAGAGGAATGGAGATCTGTGGACGATAACGGCCCATCAAAATAACAAAACACCAACCATTTTTTTTTAATTCTCTGTACTTTATAATATATTTAAAATTATATCTCTTAAAAGTTATATATACATTAAAAAATGTTATCCATATTTGCTATCACTAATTATGACAATTGAAGAAAGAATAATACCAATCTCTAAGTGCAATGGAGTTTACGATATTTTTGGTTAGTTCGTCTTTAGCCAACACAAACAGACTGGATGGTTTACCCACGCGAGAACATGCCACGTATAATTGTCCGTGTGAAAAACACGGTGGGCCCAAATCTAAGGCACAAACAGACATCGTTTGGCCTTGGTTGATTTATTGATTGTCATTGCGAATGCCAATCAAATTAGAAAGTGAACACGTTTGAATTTATTTGGCACAACTGTGGGAATCATAGGGATTCATGGTAGCAATACATTTTCGCCTCGGAACTTGCCATTCAAAATGCTTGTTTTTAATTAATTTTTAATGACTAATTGCGTGCTATTACGCAGCCGTGGTGGGTTCAAATTACGAAGCAAAATAACCGGAGATCCAACCTTCAGTTGTAAATGGTGCGGTGGCATGCCTGGCAAATCCAATGAGTTCAAAAAATCTGTTGGATAATTTACAGCTTCGTTGGCATCGCAAACTGAATCGACCGATTTGTATGACACAAAGTTTCGTAGCAACAACTGTTGTATCTTGAAATTTAAATCGCTGACGTCCAAATTTTTTGCTGCTAAAATTGCTCTTTCTGTCAGCCACCCACGATTCATGTATTGTGTGTGTACATCGGGAAATATGTGGTCAATGAGAGCATTTTGCGAATTAGCGATTGTGCAGAAATCGGTCGGCAATTTTATGCATAGAGTATTTTAATGAATAAAAAAAAAAAAATAATAAAAAAATGGGGGGGGGGCGACTCTTACCACTTAGGGGTATACAAAATAGTTAACGACCTATTCTCAGACCTACCGAATATACACAACAAATTTCATAAAAATCTATCAAGCAGTTTCGGAGGAGTTTGGTTACAAACAATAGGTTTGTTCCAACCACCAGTTCCGAATCAGTTTCGGATTAGTCCGTGATTGACGTAATGCGTATGCGCGATCATTGACCGTTGGGAATTGATTTGTGATTTCGTTTTTGTTGGAACGCTCCTTTCTCGAACCAAACGGTTTGCTGTTATCAGAACAACTTTTTGAGTTGATCGTTTATGTGATTTTGCAAAAGTTTCATTTTCTAATGCTAATTAAGCTCGAAAGTTGGAAGTAAAACCTACATACTCATAGAAGATACATTTTAGAAATGTTTATTTAATGCATGAATTCACGATTTCATTTCGATTTACGCAATTCACAATTTTCGGGCTTACTGAGGTGAGCCAATTTTAGTAGACTCACGGCACACTCGTATTTTTATTGATATAATCCTAAATGCTCTTTTGTTTTAGAAAACACATATTAATCTTAGTCCAGTTAACGAAAGAAATATTGCGGAAATAAATCGGATTCTTTCGACATTTGTTTGAAAATGGAATAAGTATCAAATGTCCCATCTTGAAGAATATGTCCAATTTTTATTTTTTTCAGAAATATCTAGGAAATGCCATTATATGCACAAAAATTCATCGTCGCATTTGTACAAAAACATTTTAAAAAAGAGTTGGTTCGCAAGAAAGGAGAATAATAGGCGAGCGAAATCAAAACAAAAACAATGAAGCGGAGCGGAAGGTTACGTTTCTGTTCACCTAAACTCAATCCCAAACTACTAGTCCCTGCCGCCGATCGCTGACTGCTCTGACTGGTTCCAAACTAATCCGTGATTTAATCAGAGCGTGGTCGGAACAGCCGATTAACAGTCGGAGTCAGTCAGAGTTTGAGTTTGGGCTCGTTGAAACGCTTTTTTCCAAATGAGCATGCGTCGGACAGTTCCAAACCAGTTTGAAGAGTGGTTGGAACAAACCTACTGTGACATGAGAATTTTATATATATACAATATACATAGATATGTATATGAGAGAAATGTACAATTTGTCACAGGTAGAGCTAGCACTATTTTTCTAAATTGATTTGTATTTTTATAATTAATAACTGTCTTCATAACACAAACTTTGGTTTTTTAAAACGTAATGTATTTAATGGATTCCATTACAACAGAATTTAAATATGCTGAATAGTTAAGATTGGACAATATAATTTGAATACCATGCCTATTTATAATATGTTCTTGCATAGAAATGTAAGCCAAATTAGTAAATTTTGTATTAACTGATAGGTTAAGAAAAACACAACCATAGTCAAGTCTAGATTTTGTTAATATTGTAGCTTATACTATTTTTGCAATAAATATTTTAATTTTTAGAATGTCCGCAATGTCTAAACTTTTACTGACTAACAATCTGAGTGGAGCAGATATTATGAGCAGAAATCATTAGGTTACCTCCTGTTGTGCCCATCCCTATTCATAGTACAAGTTTTTATCTTTCTCTTGATATTGGGTAAGTTTCAACTTTTTGAATCCACTAAAGGTATCAATATCTAAATAGCCTTGCATGGTAGTAATAAAAAAAGATGAGCTACAGGTAATTAACAACAATGCGCAGCTCACTTAAAGACGAATGATCATCGCTGCAAGTTCTTTATATTTTTATCAAAATACAAAAGATTAATTTTATCTCTGGTGTGGCCTTCTAAACCTATTATTATTCTGACCGCGAAAAATCAACTTAAAAAATATTAAAGTTCGTTCAGTAAATGAAAAAAAAATGTGTTAGACTAATTCAAGATCCGTAATGTAATGTACAAATTATAATACCCAATATACCTAGTGGTTAATAATAAATTTAGACGCGTGCGACAGAATAATGATCGTTTCTTAACCTAATAGCACTTTCCTATACAAAAAAACGTCCTGCAAAAAGCCTATAAAATTAAAAATTAGAATATTTTTTCTTCAAAACTTAAACCTATGTATTTAAAAGAAGTATGTAGAAAAAGTTAAAAGAAAAAAAGTATTCTTTAGTCATGGATACTTTATTAATTTGATACACTTTATTTTTTTCCCCTGTTCAGATTTTATATATACTTTATTTGATCATTTAAGACTGCTTTAAAGTCCCTCAATAAAAAAATCCAAGTTAAAGCAGCTATTGAATTTTGATAAGCCAATAAAAAATAAATATTGGTAGTTTAACTTGCTTCGAGGGACTTAGTTTGCTCGCGAGCTTATTCCGGAGTAATTGTAATTTATTTTAGTCGAACTTCTTTTTTTTTGCTCTAGTTATTGTCTGTTTAAAGCACGCTTGTCAAAAGGTAAACGATTCTTCGTAAATTTGCTTTATGAAACGTGAAACTTATTTTGATAGTTTACGTTTATTATTTTTTTTTTTTAATTTACGATAAATAGATCGCAAGGATGGTTTGTTATATTTTGATGTTGAAACGATTGTCAATATTATCACTTATAAAATAAAACTGAAGAAACATTAAGGCATATTTGATTTAAGTATGTAGGTGAGAACGATATCGATATCGCTTTTTAAATAATATTTAGAAGAAGTCTTATATATATTTTTCGCTATATTCGTAAGGTTTTATATGAGTTGTATAGGAGTGGCTGAGCTAATTGAGGAGTGGCCGGAGGGTCCAGTGGCGAGCTCCTGCCTCGGGTTCAAAGGTGATCTGTTCTGGAAACAGATTTCGCCACCGGCCTTCATAATATCGACTCTCGTAACTCCCTCGCTCTTTGTAATGAAAAAAAAAAAAAAAAAAAAAAAAACTGGAGCGCGTTTGTCAAACTTGCCCGTAGCCTCTATCTTTTTACTTCAGGCTCGCGCCACAGCGCGTATCTTGTGCCACTGCCCCAGTCAATTATCAAATTATTATTGCGCGCGGTGCGCTCGAGATATATGATGTTATACTTTTACCTTTCCAAGTCCTTAAACTATTTTTTATTCTCTCTCTCTCTCTCTCTCTCTCTCTCTCTCTCTCTCTCTCTCTCTCTCTGTGAAACCGATTTTAATCTTTCCATGAGAGGTTTTTTAAAAAATGAACTTATAATAAATATTAAGCTCCAGACTAGTGTGTAGACATTAGAATTTTTTTCTGTATATCTGCGTGAACTAAGTAAGGTAGGCATTAAGGAGACATTTTGTAAACGTGACTTGCTTTACATTATTCTAATATAAATATGAAGTTGTAAAATTACCACCTCGATGTAAGTTAATATATTTATTAGGTTTAAAGTACTAATGGTTGTCAACTGAAACCGTAAATCTGCACGATGTATTTCTGAATCAAATAAATAAATAGACATTTTAAATAAATAAAATACTAGAATCAAAAAAGCTTCCTCATCTCCTTCCTGTATCTTTTCCTAAAGGTGTACTTATTTCGGTGTTCATTAAATCTACCGCTTTTTTAACCATTCAATATTTTGTTTTATTTTATTTATTTATTTATTTTAAATTTTGTCCATTAAATGTGTAATTTAAATTAATTAGGTAATTTATAAAATTTTCTTATTTTTCTTTTAGTCCAAATTTCAATTAAATGTTAGCTAAATATACTATTCAACGCTTTACAATAAAAGCTTACACGTTTTTGATTTTGACAACAGACGTTAGCCACCGACAAACAAACAAAATCGAAGTTAATGCAGAGGATTTAAAAATATGAGCAAATGGTTTAGTACTGGCCAATTAACCCCTTTAATTAGTCTTATTGTCCACTTAGATGGGCTGATTGCACTGATATTTTATATAAACAAATAGTTGAGGCTCGCGAGTATTAACTGATTGTATACATGGTTGCACTTACTTCTGAATTTGGACCTTTCTCTTGACTAAACTCACAGTGACGCTTGATATGCGATTCGCTTGATATAAATTACAACTCCTCTGTCGATTTGAAAAAATAAAAAAATCCTCAACATTAATTTCTTTTACTGATAAGTGCAATAAATATCTTATTATTGTGCAGAGGTTAATGAACTCACAACTTCCACTAGAGAAAGAGTTCTTTATGGTAAAATAAATAAATAATTATTTATTTGCCTTAAATAGAAGAAAAGAGAAAATATTTTAAAATCCTTACCGGAGATGCACCGGGGCGTTTCCTTCATCTCAGTGTCTCAGGACGTTAATAAAAAGATTCGATCCTGAAGGAATCCTTTATTCCTTGTAGAAGACCTCGAGTCGAAGACAATCAGACCGGAATATGGTAATGAAGAGTCAGAAACGAAAGGTCCTTCGAGGGTGAACATTAATAAACGGATTTATGGGCACCGTCTACGTCTGCGTCAAGTCGAAACCATCTCGTTTTATTCCCTTCATAATCTTATCCTTTCAAACATCGTTAATCAAATCGAAAAATAAGAAGGGGTTAAAAAAAAAATTGAAGAATTCTTCAGAACTAAAATGACGAAGGATATCGGTTTTACGAAAGATTCTATTGTTTGAATCCATCCGAAGCAAAATAATAGAGCAGGATTAAAATAATTTAATACTTGTGTCTTTATCCAATTAAAATTAAAGGGTTGAAAGGTTTATAGCTTTCTCTTAAAACAAATATGTTTCAAAATTAAAGAAAGCATTGTAAGGTTCAGGAGTCTTTACAAGAAAGACGCTACCACATCCTGCACCAAGAGAATGTAAACAAGTTTCATTTAAGAGCTAGTTAGGCGTGGTCCGCTTTTAGTTAGCTATACTGATATACAATATTATCAGCACGCTCAATTTTATTATCCCCCTTTTAATGTACTTACAATTTAATAAATACTGCATTATACTTTAACAAATATTATTAAACTATGATTTTTTTTATTACTTATTTCATTTTTGTGTATTTCAGGTGCGTGGGGAGTAATGCAAATATTTCATTATAGTTAATTATACATTCACGTATAGTCAACTATACATTACAACTAATATTCACACGTTATTTTCAAATTTATTGTAAATAAACCTGTTGTTCTGAAGTTAATTAAATAAACGATTACTTTTTAATTTGTAAGACCCGGTTATTGTTGTTACTATTTTAAAAGCCGCTAATTCAGAGTCTGATGAAGCTATGTTCTTCTATTGTAATGTCCTGGAGGTTAAGGTGATTTCAAATAATGTCTGTCGTCTATGTAGACGACCTAAGCTACTAAACTGATATTTAGAAGAATAATATCCCAAAGCGAAATTGAGAAATTCATTTTTGCTCTAAATTTAATACATACTTTCTAAATAAATTCTTAAAAACGGCTCCGACAATTTTTATTAAAATGTTCTAAAATTTAGTTCATTCAAAAAAGAATTTAGTAGCCATTTAAGGAGCTTTCCTGGAAAAGATCTAATTTCCGGGGTATTGATAAAAATTAATTCAATAAAAATATTAATGAATTTATAATTTAGGAATTTATTTTCACTATGCTTATGAGACTTAATTTTTTAATAAAAAAACCTAAGTGATATTTAGTAATAACATATATATTTTATTATGTTATGTTTCAGATAAGCGTTTGAAGTCATGCAAAGTGCGGGATAACAAGGTTAGTGGCTCACCACAAACTGTGGCTTGAGAATAACTTTATTTATAACCTTTGGTTACCTCAAAATTCCAACGTTTTTACTAATCATCCTCTCCACTTAAAATATAATTAGAGTTCATGATGATAAACCACTTTAATTAGTTCATCATCAGCTGGGTGGGTGTTGACGGTCTAATTTAATAAAGTATACAGTCTTTTATAAATATTCTGCTCCTTTTTTTAAAAAAATATTCTGCTCAGATATGGTTTTATTCCCTTTTCTTTTATATTTAATACCATTTGAAATAATATATATTCATTTTTAAAAAAACCTAGTCAGATTTATACACGTTAAATTTAAGGTTATTTGATTTATTTAAATTATCTAGACACTTTATAAAATTTGATGTTTGAAAAGACACATAATATGGTCTTAATACACTGTCGTTCGTCAAATTTCATTCTACTTTTCATACCTTTTGGCATTCCTCATACCTAATTTTAGTGTTTGTCATTCATACCTGATTCTAGCATTATTAGCATACCGCATACTTTATTCTAGTGTTTAAGCATTCTTTTTACCTGATTCTAGTATTACTAGCATACCTCATACCTTATTCTAGAATTTTTAGCTCTCCTGATACTTTATTCTAGTATTCCTCTATACTTCATTCCTTATTCTTGTATTTCTAATATACTTTATACCTTATTCTAGAATTGTTTTAAGGCGTTGCGTTGATTTTTTTTCTAAAATATCGAAGATGTTCTAAAACGGTAAAGTTTATCACAACTGTTTTTTTGTGTAAGTTCGATGGTCCTATGCTATCGGAACTGAACAAAGAGACCGGGTGGAAGGAAAGGTGCAAAAAAAGGTTTGTGTCAATAAGAAGTTGTCAGAGGGTATAGTAAGGCACGGGGTATCCAGGGATGACCTTGGTTTACAAAGATCAAGGCAGAAAGAATCCTTCTAAGGATGAGGCAGCCGTAGACATGGAAGGCGCCTTCATTCCTCGCATCTACCAGACCTTCAGGTTCCATTGTATGGTAGTAAGGTACCTCTACCTGCAGGTACCTGCTCAGCCAGGATTCCATTCAAATCCTTGTTCCTTCTATTCCGCAGCATCTTGCCTTACCTCATCCTTCGTCCTTTTAAACAACATTGCGTATTTTTCTTTAAAGATCCTTTGACTTCAGCTTTTACACTGAAAACAGAACTAAAAAAAATAATTCGAATTTCTCTCTATAAATAATACAAGATTAATTCTTATGAGAAACATTTAGTTTTAAATGTAATAACTCTCAAATTATTAAGTTTAATAATAAGTAGAACTATATGATAAGAATAAAAAAAAGATGTTGACTTTAATTCTGTGCAATAGATCAATAGTATGGTTAAATATTATGAAAACTTCAATAATTAACAGACTTATCTATTAAAATACTTATCGCATAAATCATTTATTTCACTTAGTTATATATCTTGTAATTAATTATGTATGAGTGATATACATTTGTACTTACAATCCAAATCATTTCAAGATAAATAAAAAATATATTATAAACTGGATCCAACCAAAAGTATTAACAATTATTTAAAGACGTATATGTATTTATTTTATATTATGTTAAAACATTTATTTCCGAAGAAAACATGATTTATACGTTTAAACGGAAAATAAACTTAATTAGATCATTCATAAAACTCAATAGTCTAGTATTTATCCATCTTTATAAATGGTATAAAACGCTGAAGAGATTACTAATTAAGTATTGTTACAACTTAAAGTATAATACGACAAATTACGTTAAACATTTTGATTTCCTATTCAATTAAAAAAACTAACTGGTTCATCAACATGTTAAATGAATTATGAATATCAAGTGTTGTAAAAGATTACCGATCACTATAAATAAGAAAAGGACACCCTCCCTTTGCGAGCTTCAAATGCCAATCACAAATATCAAGATCGTTAAAGTGGAACTTGTAAGAAATTAAAAAGATTTCGAGAGAAAGGAATTAAAACGTTTTTGCCGCGGCACATTGTCACTCAAGACATTGGACACGATGCTTGTGTCGACATCGCAACACACCTTTCGGACTGTACACCTCTGATTCAACATTGTAACTATGTAAGTGCAATTAATTTAAATTGTTTAAATCAAAATAAGAGAAAAGAAAAAGCAAAATTCTTAAATCCCAGCCGCTAATAATTTTGATTTACGAATCTTATACACATCGCGATAAAAACTTGTGACGTTTAATGCTCCATATTATATTATATATTTTTTATTTATTGTGTAATATGATTTTAAAAAGCTTGAGACTTGTATTAGTGAGCAGTGGGTGGAGACGGACTATTGCGCCATTTTAGGGCGCTTAAGTATGCATTAAGCTACTCCTGCCTTAGCTCATCTGACTTAAGGTTTTGTTTTTTATGCAGAAAGAAGCCCTAGGCTATAGCGAGTGTACGCGCTTAGTGAGGGTGGTTCTGAATATATATATGTATATATATATTATATATATATATATATATATATATATATATATATATATATATATATATATATATATATATATATATATGAGAGTGAGGGAGTACACAAGGTTAGTAGGCCAAGTCCGTCTACTTCATGCTTAGCTTATTAGCAGAGTTATAAACAAAGTTATTCTATTCTAACCTTTTTCTATATGTCTTGTAATTATTTTAGATGAAGAATAGTTGGAAAGAAAGTAGCGCTGGAATAATAAACGTTTGTTTTGGCTCATTAGTAAAGCTAATTGAAGTGGACTAGATTCATTTCTGATTGCTGTGTAAAAGTTTTTATTAAGACTGTTATAAAAGAAATAACTATATATAGTTATATGTATATTTTACAACAGACCTCGATATTTTATAGAAGAAGTTAATTTAACCTTAGAAGTTGTAATTTAACCTTATATAAAAATATATCTCGCTTGCTGTGATGTTCAATTGTCTTCTTAAGATAAGAGCAAAAAAATACTGATACTAAATTATACAATACCTAATATAATTATTTATTTTAAACATATTCAAATTGTGTTCATCTTGTGGTTGTTTATAATTCCTTTTTGATTTTAAGCTTATCAATAGAAAACTATATTCTTCCTGGCAAACGACGAGAATAAATTCGCATTTATATATTATGCTATATATTTACTCTTTTTTTTTAACATTCTTGGGAAACATCAGATTTTGAAGATTATAAAATTAATAATAGGTACACAAATTATTTTATCAGTGAATTAAAATATTTTTAAAAACAATTGCTCCGATAAAATCGAACAAAACTCTCTTATATACATAGTTTTGCCGAATTTGAATCCAATAATATCTACTTTAATTATATTATTTTAAAATAGTTTATTTTTTTCATAGACACCTTTTTATAGATTTTTAATTTTTGTAATTTATTTGTTTTCCACTTGTCTATGGTTTGACAGGATAAATATTCATTTGTATTTTTTTACTACGTTTTTATTAGCTTGCTTTCTTGTTTGTTTGTTTGTTAATTGTTTGTTTGTTTGTTTGTCCGGTACAAATCTGGCAATCGATTTCTTACTAACTTCCCGAATAGCTAGACATTTGAAACTTTTAGCATAGCTGAGAACACGATGACAATGCATTATTTTAATACTTTTAGCCATCTTTCAGCAGTATTTAATTGGTTTTCAGCAAATTTTGCTATACAGAAAGTTAGTTCGGAAAAAATCCGCAAGTTATTTTATTTGTTTTGCCATGTCCCATATTTACGCAATCTTCATTTTGACGGGTCTCAAATTTATGATAGATAAACATTGAATGACAGCAAAATAGGAAATATCGATTATATTATTCATCGATTATATTATTTCAAATATATCGATGGCACGCTTTAGATTTGGTGTTGGGGAGAACCGTTGTACAAAGATTTGTCCTTTTATAGGTTTAAGATCAGCTCTCTAGATGGTTTTCATTTATGTGAAGTAAATAAATTCGGAACTATTTTTTTTTTTTTTTCACTAACATTATATATTATAAAACAATAACAATTATATAATCAACATTACATACGATTCAACAGAAAATTTAAAAATGTAGTATATAAAAAGTTCTTTTTATCTTGAAATTTTAAAACGCATGTTTACAATTTTTTCGAATTTTACCTCCAAAATATTATCTAAATAATATATAAGTGGAAATTTATTGAATTAACAGCTAATAGAGACAATTTTGTAAAATTAAAGACTGACTATTGTATTTTCATACACAATCTGTGTAAGTGTGTATCAGCTTTCTAGATAGACAGGAAGTGGGTCAAATTCAGGTAACAAGATTTGGAGACAAGTGAAGTTAAATAAAAGCGTGTAAGTACTGCGGATTAAAAGTTGGACTGAAGTTGATAGAAGAGGCCGCTACGCTTGATTTACAAGTGTAAGATTGGACAATCCATTTCTAAATTGATTTTCAACCCTTAAATATTTCAACTCTAATATTATTTAATTACTTCTTAATGATAAGCATCCATTGATTTTGAAACTACCAGTATTAACCTTTGACGATTTATTTAAATCTTTATTTGAGACTTTTATTTACCTTAAGTAGCACAAACAATATTTCTTTATAAATTACGTATAATTCGGTAACCTTAGACGGAAACAGTCTCAACGGATCTCTAGAATCGAACAGTCCACACATGTAAGATTTGAAAGCATAAGGACTTAAATAAGCTATTAAGAAAGGGTTAGCCCGCCAAACCAACGGTAACTCTTTAATATGGCTTTTTTTCGATGAGCAGCTGTCAGCCATCATAGTTAAGTTATCACTCATCGTAATCATTTAAGTGACGCAGAGCGGGCGAGCGGCACGCGTGTCTTTTGTTAACCAACCCACATAGGTAGGAGTCCTCTGCACCACACCCTCTTCCTCCTAAGTGTGAAAAGAACCGAGCTACAAAACAATGTCCATGTTCCTTCTTCCGTCTTTCTACCCTAAAAGAGATTCCTCGGTACATCCTTCTGTACGCACCGGTGTACTTTTACGAACAAAAGGAAACCAAGTAGAAAAAAATGAAACCCGCCCCATCTTCCAGACTATGTGGACAACCGGTTGTACCGGGGGAACAATTGGTACCGAATCCAGGTACAGATTATTAAGTGAAAGTACAGGTTCAGTAGGGTCTGCAAGGCAAGGTGAGAGGAAACGGTTTCCTGAGGGTATTAATCAAGAGAAAACCGGTCGGGTATAAATCTGAGCAGGGGGGTTTAGGGCACATCTGCAGAAGGGTGCAAGTACATCTGGAGGCACGTGCTAGACACTGGTCCCTTCCACAGGAACCGGACCCAGTGTTGCACAGCCCTTACTCCTGCAGGACACAGGATACTACAGATCCTTTCAGACATATATTATATTTTTCGGGCGAGGAAAAGGACTGAAGGTGAAGAAACAGGATGTCCAAAGGATTTCCACTAATCAGCTCTATGAGCCCTATTAAAAACAACACTAGAGTGCTGAATGACTCCAGACGTGTGCCAACCGTCAACATTTTTATTTCTTTCAGACATAATTATGACTAACACTAAGCTGGCTCTCTTGTAAACCAAGCCACATAATATTCAACACAATTTAAGTACCTAAATTTAATCTAGAGAATTAAGTACCCTTTGAGACTCTTTTTTAATTAAATTAGAATTTTTAAAGAAAGAAGTGACTGATATAATACTTACTACTAGCATGATATAGAGCTATTATAGTAACTAGTACTTACTAATAACTGTACTACTCAATACTGTTAGTGTTACCTTTGTTTTATACGATTTAAACACATTATAGTTGACGAATTTTACTTTATTTTAACATTTTTACGAAAGCTTTAGTATATTTTTCTATTTTATTTTGCTGGTTTTTGATTGTATTCATTACAATTAGTTGGAGTTACGATTTAGTTTGAGGAAAGTTTTAATCTGCCAACATAAAATTTAAAATATAATACATTTCAAAATAATTGGCTGTTATTATTATAACTTGTTAGACCCATTACCTAGTCCCAGTTATGAGTTTACCCCGATAGAAGTAATAATTTATTTTGTTGAAATGTTGATTTTTAAAGTTTATATAATTTTTTTTTTATTGGCTGATTTTCTCTATTCTCACGCTATATTTGAGATATTTTATAGTCCTCTGTAAATAAGTCGCATATTATTATTGATATTTCGTACGTATTCTATAAACAGAACAACGCATTTATAAGATACTGATATTTCTTATAAATTCTATATAAAAATACACTTTTATATTGCTATTTCTTCTTCTTTATAATCGTTGTAATTTATTCTTGATATTATGTTCGTGCCCCCTGTGCCCCCCCCCCCCCGGTATACGTCACTGAAGATTAAAATATACGCTCAGCTCAATATTGCAAGCAGAAAACTGCATTACACACCTAGTTCTATTGATATTAAACTCAATTATTAATATACCTGGCGATTTCTCTAGGGCCGATATTGATATTTTGTACGTCTTACTAATTATTATTAGAATTTACTTTCTTTATTCGCTCTAGGGTTTGATTTCGACTCAAGATTTGTTTGCAATGATGGTTAAGAAATAAAATAGATAAGCTGAACTATAGAACATCATCAGCGTCAACAAAAAGAGTTTACTATAAATCTAAGTACATTACAGTTTGTACCAAGCTCACGCTTCGAAAGAAAAAAACACGAATACTACGTCCATTTTATCAGCTGTTCCTTGAAAAGGACAGTCTAGGAGATATATGGAAAGTTAGGTTAACTAGATGGAAAAACCAGCTTCATTCTAAATCGAGGTAAAGTCACGCCGTTTTAACTTAAACTCCGTGCCAAAACAGGACTTGAAATATGCCAAGAGACTGACTTGAGACCATTACCAGACCGTGATAGATATTGCAATGCTAGATGTTGATAAAGGCTCATGGTGAGTTGTTCAAGCAGGCATCAGTTTATTGGAAGGGATAGCCGAGATTGTCTGCTTTAGATATGCGAGAGGTCCAGTTTATAGATCGGGTAATTTGAAAAGGTGTGTTGATATATCATGCTTATGACCCTCAGACGGCACCACATAGTTCCATATTCGTATATCCGACCAAACTATCTCAAATTAGATACCGTCACGAGAATTTATTGTTAAAAAAACAAAAAAAAAAACAATAGATATCTACAAACCTCATCAGAGTTTTATTTACATTTTAATTATTTCATTTAGGAAAGTTTAAATAAATTACTATCCACTCTTAGCCTCTTCTTGTCTGTCAACACTTTTGCGAACCAAAATAAAAACTAATCTAATCTTCCGTTTTTGATAAAATTTGGATGATAGATCACGATAAGCCCATTTTTAGTTCTATGTAAATCAACCTTCTGCGGCCATTGGTTTCTCTTTCTCTATTTTTTTATTGAACCATATCTTTAAAATTCTCTCATTAAGAAATCTTCAAATTTCTTTAAAATTGAATGGTTTATCAAAAGAAGTAATCCACATATTGTCCTCTGTTGATTTCAACCGGCTGCACACAAATTGTTTACTTGGTACATTTATTCATATAAATTAGCAAAACAGGGGAATGAGTAAATTATGGGTTATAAAATCCAATTATGCGAAATAAAGGCAAATTAATTCATTAAAGTATACGGAGAACGCGAGTATGCAATGTGCGCCACTCTAAATGTCAGACTACATATTTACTTATGTTATTAAAATATTACAAGTTAAAGTATAACGCTAAGACTTACCACATTGAGCAGTGTAGTCTAAATTGAGCTATGTGTAGTCTACATTTCACTTAGATTCAATGCTAAGGGTTTTATTTATTTTTATTTTCCTATGTTTATTAATTAATTCGGTAAAGCCTTTGGTAGGTTGCATTTTTATAATTTAGGAAAAAATACAATAATTGCATTTTCTACCATAATTTTAGTTGGTTATCTTCAATATTGTAGTTACATTAACGAAAAATTAACAATAATTTGTTTTTCTTTAAAAGTAAGCAGAGTAAAAGAGAGTATCATATACTTAATAGTACGAGTTGCGTACCGTACTTTATCTACGATTGTTAGATTTAAATAATAAATACAGAAAAAAATAAACTTGCTGTATGTAAGTTCGTATCTCTCTCTCTTGATAAAGATGGCATTAATTCATTAGTTGTATTTTTTGCCGAATTAATTATTTCTGGAGGAGTATTATTCTCCACATTTTCGTCAAAGTCACTTGATTCACTCATTGTTTTTCACTAAAAACTCGATATAAACAGTTACTTTAATAAAAGAACAGCAAATTAGTTTTGTTAAATGTAAACAAACTTGCTAATCGTGCGTAAAGCTGAAGAATTCCTCTTCTTTACCGCACTAGTGTGGTAAAGAAGAGGAATTATTCAGAACTATGAGACGCGCATGCGCAATGAATACAAGTACGTAAAGAATCACTTTCTACGCATCTAAACAAAGATATAATGGTTATTTTTCATGTCAATCGTAGATAAAAGAATTTAGGAACACTAATTTGGGCCCACTAGGATCGTAAATTTGTTGGCTCGGATTGGTTATAATCATGGTAGGTTATAAATAACGTAAATTGCGTGCTTTTGTTTTGGTAAGTATGTTCTTAAAAATAAAGGTTCTTCCGCTTACCTTGACGCATTCTTGTAGGTATATTTCATACAATTCTAAATATGGCTTTAAATTCCAACAGTCACACCTTCCAATTTTGTTAATCTGGCGTTCTACAGATATTTAAGATTCATTCTTTAAGAACTTTTCCCTTAAATTACTTAAATAGTTATCAATTAATTTAAAAATATGCTGCCGCAAATAAATGTTTAATGTTTTACTAATTACGTTTTTAATTCATTTATAATTTTACTATAACTAACAGTCATTCATTTAATCTTTGTAAATATGGCATCAATAGACTTTCTATAACCCGAACTTAAATGGTTCTGAAAAAACCATTTGACTGAGTATAAGTGAAACCTACAATTTTTCGATTGAGTAAACTTATTTTATTAGGTCCTTTAGGTACGTAAACTCTTTGGCTCGGATTTATACTAACGATTAACAAAAAATATTTGAAAAACTGTTTACTTAATCTGATAAATTAAAATGTTCATTTTCTCCTGTAACTAAGCTAATTAATGCTGTGAGTTTTTATCTTGATATTAAATAATTATAATTAAAAGACCTAGAACTTCATATTAAGACCAACCGCGGAAGCCTATACGTAATAGTATATTATACTTGAGGCAGATTAGATGTCACCTCTAGATAAGTTTTTATCTCCACAAGTTGTTATTGTTTACTTTTTGCCTACCTCCATGCCACTTTCATTCTTCGTAAATATTCTTCGTATATATGAAAATTCATGATATTATATTATTGCTTCCGAGTTACCGAAGGTAGTGGAAGGTATGTGATTATGTTGTAGGAAAACGTAAATGTTTAAGTTAAGTCTCCGATTTCAGAAATTTTAAGACAGAAATCCGTTTCAGAGATCAGAGAACATGTTTGGTTCCATGTCTGCCTGTCTGGTTGTCGCTCATTTTTTGCGAACCAACAAACCTTAAAAACTGCTTGTCCGATATTAATAAAATTTGTATGGTAGGTCCACAATTAGCCCATTGTTAGTCCGATATAAGTTACAACGCATTTGGCTCTCTTCCACAAGCTTACAAACATACATTTATTTACACCTATATTGGATTGTTCTACCTTCATAGTAATTATTTGAATGATATGAATTGAAGTTATTCTTTTAATTTAAATTAAATGTTATTTAGTTTATTCACATTGGGACGTGCATTGTTGTCCTTCATTGTTAATTATACTATATTGGTCTCATATTTCATACCTAGATGTAATTATAGTATACAATTGTTAATAATTTTATTTTTGTTATTATTTATTCACATTTCTTTTTAAATTGTTGTATAATTAATATACAGTATGTCCACGGATGGAGTTGCCTGTATGTGTAAATTCCAAAAAAAATCCATTTTCGAAGAAGAGCCACTCTTTATAAAATCTCCTGCTTGATCTTAAATGAAGATTTATAGTATTAATTTTTGTTCAAAATGTACCCTGTACCCAGAATGTACAATTTCCTAAAATCGTACAAGAGGAAACCGGTCCAAATTTTGACTATTCAAGAAAAAAAGTATTCTTTATCATTTCTTTTAGAAACTATTCCAAATTTATTTATCGCATAAAAATGTCGATAAACAAATTTCAGAACCCCCCCCCCCCCAAAAGTCAAATCTGTCTGATTTCTAATAAATGAGGGGTCGATTTAAAGGTCTCATTAAGTGCATTAAAAGTTGTATTAATGCATCATACTGTTTAAAAACAGTATGAAAGCATTTATAGCAAAAGCCGTATTTATTATTAAAATATTATTTATTTCTTTAATTAAAAAAAAAACCATAGTTTTCAAACATGAATTTATTTTCCTAATAAATTTCCACTTTAACAGCTTTCTTATTATATTTTGAACAAAAAGTTACTATAAATCTTCATTTAAGAACAAGCAGGAGATTTTATAAAGAGTGACTTTTCTTCGAAAATGGAAATTTTTTGGAATTTACAAGTATAGGCAACTCCATCCGTGGACATACTGTATATATATATATATATATATATATATATATATATATATATATATATATATATATATATATATATATATATATATATGTATATATATATATATATATATATATATATATATATATATATATATATATATATATATATATATATATATGTATATATATATATATATATATATATATATATATATATATATATATATATATATATATATATATATATATATATATATATATATATCCAGTTATGAATATATAGCCAAACAAATATAATTTTGTTAAGCACTTAATTATATAAACAAAAATAGTTCAGACTCTATTGCAAACACATGTATGAGTAGTCAATAAACATTTCTTTCTTTCTTTCTACTTTTACTTGATCTTCGTTTAGAAGCAAGAAGTTATATAAGCAAGACTGAACTTGTGCATTATAATTAAGATTACTTTTGAGTTTAATAGAATAGCCATTTGCTTTTTAGCAGCCTTTGAAAGATTTTTTTTCTTTTACGGTGGTGTAGGCAAAATTTAAATCCTGAATACCTAGAGAGGGGTAAATTATATATTTGGGCCGTGGTCATATCGCTAGTACCAATTATTAAAAATGTTTTATCTATTCTATTTACAATAGTTTTAATCATGGAAACAAAATTAGGTTTAGTAGGCAATCAGCTCATATAGTATTCATCGCATTAAAATTATTTAACATTATTAATAATTTATATTTTGATTTGTAAACCAACATTTTTTTTGGCTTATCACGAAGAAAAACCCACACCCACGTACCTTTTTAAATTACCTAATCATGAAATCATAATAAATGAAAAGTATTAAGTCAACCAACCTTAAATTTCCATCAATCAGAATCATCTATAACAAAGCAAAATAACCTCCAACAGATGTTAACCTGTTTACAAAATATAATGAAAAAATAAAAAATAAAAAAAAACCTAAATCAAATAATTAAATGAAAAAAAAATCAAATCAAATAATAAAAAAGCCTAAAGGCTTTCACTTTCCTTTGCGTGGTTGCTTGATGCAAGAATGAATCGGAGAAAAAAAAATGAAGAACAAAAAGACGTTCCCTTTCTATATTTATTTTTTAATTTCCATTCATAAAAATGAAAATGCTCTTGGCCTGTATATTATTCAACAGGATGTCTTCTGGAAAGGCACGGGTTTATAAGCAGCGTGCCTCTTTTCAAAACCTTTAGAAAAAGGGCGCTGGCGAAAAAGGTGGTAGTTAAAGGTACGTTAAAAAAACGTAAGGTTCTGATACCTTAAAAGGTGGTATAGTCGAGATTGAACAAGAAGCTCTTTTTTATATCACGATTTATTTTTTTGGCGAGATTTTTCATGTTTAGTCCGGAATCCTAATGAAAAAAAAGGTTTAGGCTAAAAAGTCCGTTAGAGACATAAATACCAGGAGGCTTCTGTGTTAAAAAGAATTGGCTGCAGTGGTACCAGTAAGGCACCAGCTGTTGGTACGCGTGGCACACCTGCCTACCGAACTGTAGAACACTATAGGATGCCTACACCCCTCAACCATTAGGTTTCTATATCTAGAGATCCTCACCTGCCACGCGACCTGACGCGTGTCTCGATGTGTGTCGCGTGAATCGTACCTCCCACTAGTCGGACTGACAGTAACACTGGCTTTATCTTGTACAAGACAGCCGCAGCATCTGCAAGATAACACAATCTTTACTCTATGTCTCCTATAATCTCTAATCTTAATTTTAAAGTTTCTAAAAGGATCACCTCTTTTTTTTACTTTTTGTCATTTCAAGTCTTGTTTAAAGATGCCTTTTTCGACGATAACTGTTCTTCTAAGTAAACAGCTGACAGAGCAATTGAACTAGAATAGAAAAAGAAAATGTATATCAGCACAATGACATTTTGTACTTTAAAAACAAGTAAACAACGCTGTTCTATCACCTGCAACACTGCTAAGGTTTCCATTTATTTTTGATTCCGAGCTGCCCGAAGGTATTGCTACCATTATGAGAAAATTTGTTTCAGACATCACATTTTTTGCCTCTGTCTTGCCGTTCAACATTAGATATTAAAAAACTATTGGTTAAATTTCAATAAAATCTAGATGAGGTCATATTAGCCTACAGATAGTCCCATAATAATTTTAACCTTCTGCTACAATTAAATAGGATAAATGGAAAACATAAAAAATCACAGGGAAGAACTTTCATCCAAGTACTTATTAGGGTTTCGTAGGTTATTAGGCAAATACGTTACTATATGCTGAAATAACATTTCTTTATTTCCCCATCCCGCCCTATATGAAAGTAAAAAAAAATCGGGTACAGGGTACCTCGGAACTTTTCCTCACTTCGGAGGCATCTAAAGAAGTGGCTTCTCCTGCTGTTTCGCTGCTGGAGGAAGCAGCATTGGGCGTGGTCAGTACTTGGATGGGTGACCGTTTTGAACTAACTGATCTTTTAATTATCATTTTTTAAAAAAAATTATACATTATTTTTATCTATTTTATTTCATTTATTTAATTATTTGAATTTTGACAGATATGTAAACAAACTTTGACGTCATAAAAATTATCGCACTAATAAACAATTATACTCGCTTATAACTTTTAAACTAATTAATGGAATTTCATCGTTTTTTTTTTTATATTTGTTCCTTAATTTTTTCCGATTCCAACGATATGCTATATGTCAAAAATTGATAACTTCAAAATGGAGGCCAATATCAAAATGAACTTTGGTGGGCTTGTTTGTCATACAGTGTACATTGGTACATTCGTGCCAAATTTCAACTCGATCAAGACCATTTTTCGATTTCCTAAAATTTTTGCTGACTCAGCAAACTGGGTTTAAGTTAGCGGAAAAAGTTGATTTTCCGGGCGGCACCACTACAGGTAAGGACTGATTTTTCTGCCAAGGTTCAACTCTCTAGGATTAAATACCTTGGGCGCTACGATGATAACATACACACACTCACATACATACAGACGTCATGCTGAAAACCACTCAGGAGGTTTTAAAAACACCCAAAACGGATAATTCCGTTGAAATATCAAAAACAAATTTTTTGGGTGAAAACAATACTATTCCTACCATAGGTAGTGAGGAAAAGTAAAAAAAATAAACAAATTTAAATAGATGGCTCCTACCTAATAAAAGTAAAGTAAGAAGAGTAAAGTAGATGTCCCTGGTTCGATTCCCCGGGGGGTCACAAGATGTTTTATCAGTAATAACTAATAACAAACGGTTAAATAAATTCTGGCAAATTTCATCGCCCTACCATAAGGTATTAGCATGAATTATTTCATAATTTTTGGACCAGCTGTTATAGGGTGGTTGGGGGTAGGGGGTGACACTTTGTTTTGGTGAAATCTTGGCGCTAAAAACGCAGTATTGGTGGTAAAGAGCTCAATAATCAAAAATTGTCATATTTATTTCTAATCTACTCTTTAGTAACTTTCATTTGATACCTACTCGAAATTAAAAAACATTGTCTCGCTGCGCATGTGAGCACACAAATATAAGTCACCATGGTGTTAAATACTGATTTTATTCATTATTTATTACATTAATATGTTGTTGTTTTTTTAATTTGACAGCCAGTGTTTGCATAATAATAAACAAAAATAAAGAAAACTTACAAATAAAATCTTTAATAGAAACCTAACAATATACGAGTATGTTACTTCACCGAAAATTCTAGTCTCTAAAAAATATTGATGAAAAATTATTCTGATTTAGCTTAAAGCGGCCTACAGACGATCAACTTGGTTGACAACATTTAATACAGATATTACTTATTACAATGTGGTCAAATCTATAGTTTGTTTAAGTTTTTGGGTTTAAAATGAGTGAAGAATTAATAAATTTTGTTAATATCCTGTGAAGGAGAGGCAATTTCCACAATATTATTTTTTTTTATTATTTTACTCTAACCTGTGGACCAACATAAAATTTCAACCACCAACGATCAACATTGAATTCAACAAGGCATATTGACAACCAAGTTGATCTTCTAAAGGGGCCTGAAAACGAAATATGAACAACCATCTGTTGAACCCTTTTTTAAATAATATTTAATTATACATTTTATTGGATTTAAATTCATTTCAATAATGTGTACGAGAAAGTTTTGTTCGAGTTTTTCAAATCAATTTTATAATTCAGCCTAGATAACTCAATAGTTCAATTTTGAAAACAAATCCAATTTCGTGTTAAAAACAAGTAAACAGACTCGTGTCATTTTAGTGAAAATAAAACTGTAGTTCAATTATATTACCACGATATTTTTTGACCTCATATTTTTTTTATTATGATTCAGGATGTCTGCCTACCATAATAAACCGTTTTCTTTTCACATAACGATTTTATTTTTTGTTAAATAATAATATTTTCATACTGAACACGATTTAAGAGGGAAAAAAAACATATAAGAAGCGTGAGCTTTAATGATAGTAAAATACAATTTTATAAAAATCCTTTTTTAAGACATATTTTTTCTAATATCACAAATCTTTTTGCCTTCTTCTTTTAAAATACATATACATATATAGTTGTGAGCTATTTTTGCCGAAGGAATATTTGTTGCCTGAAGGAATATCAGTAGATTTGCATGCTGACAGATCGTTACCTGTCAAGGGAAAGGTGTCAACATAATAAGATTTTTTTCTTTCTCCCCCGCTGTCTTTTACATCTAGAAAGTGACTAGGTGCCATTTCAAGCTCCATTTGGTCTTGTGCCACCATCGTAATATTAAATGGCGTCCAGTCTGGTGTTTTAGAAACGCCGTCATTGGCGACATTAGCACCACGCCTCCGTTCCTATACAAAAAAAACATAATTTACCATGCTCTAACTCAACTTTATTTCTGCTTAACCCAAATTCCCATTTTTTTATTATTATTATTTTTTAATTTTTTTTTATCAAGTTCCGGCTTCACATTTTTAAATATCAAGTCTCTATATTATTTTAACACAATATTATATATTCTTATATTTAAATATATATGATTTAATTCAATAAAAATATGTTTATTTATTATTTTCAACAAATATATAAAATCAGGTTTAATTTATAACTTAAAAGAATATTTTTTACGACTAGTGTCGACCTGCTATATATATTTGCTTACTCTTTTTTAACTTCTAATTTTATACCTATAGCAAAAAGAAAACCTTGAACAAAAAACGGATTTAAAATGTCATTGTTAGAAATTTGTGTTAAAATTTTATAGTGTTATTGTGAAACGACTTTTATGTTTCGTGATTTTTATCATTTTTAATTAATTTATTACTTTTTTTATTTCTACAAATTCAATCAATAAATGTCTTTTACTTCTAATTTATTAGAGAATCAAAAAAAACCCAATCATTCAAGTCGGTAATTCTTATTGTTCTTATTGTTTTCCTTATGTTTTTGTCTTTTTTTTGCTTCCGGGTTTAATTGGAGCGTTATCCGAAGGTCACGAAAGCATTGCAAATCATTCTGAAGAACAAAATTTCTTTGTGTCTCCGAATTGAAACATTCCTGGGCAGAAATAAGTTATTTAATTTTTTTTAATGCTATTGTGTCACTATTGTAGCTGGCCGAATAAGCGCAAATATTCATATTTTATTAAATTTATTGTTTTATTAATCGTTGTAAAATATTTACATCAAAATAATGAAATACACTACAAGAAACACTTAAAACGTAATACACTCAAGAATACTTTATACACCTAAGAGCCCTTAATTTAACTAATGTTGTATTTAAGTTCGAAGCTGATTGCATAATGTTTTGAAAAGAGGTAATCTTTGGGTTCAGGTTGTTTAAATTTGGCAATAGTCTTTAGTAGTGTATTCTGCTGACAAACTAATGGGAATTGCAACTGATATGTTGCCACAACTGAGTCAAAATGGTTCAAGTCATTCAGAAATCAAAGTATGCTGCATGCATGTATGGATATGAGTGATGGCTATGTTATCGAGCAATTAAATATTAATTTCATGAACACATTTCACTGTGTGCCGAAGAAACGAGAAGATTGGCTGATAATGGGTTGAAAAACCGGTACGGTACATGGAGGTAGACTTAGGGTTTAGCTCCAGCTGGTGGATAAAGTCACCTGAGACCTGAAGTATTTCCATCACGACAAAGGTAACACCTGCCTTCGCTTGTGCACAATAGCACAACGGCGCAGAGGGAGGGGACCGACTTCGGCAAACCTTTGTACCTTCGGCCAAATCCCTTCGTCCTAACTCAGCCTGCCAGCCATTACGTGAACCTGTGTTCCAGTCTTGGAAAAAAGACCTCTATTTTTTTTATAATGCTCATGGATTACAAAAGAACGAAAAAAAGTTCCTGAATAGAGTTAGAAAACACTCGAGGAATGTTTGGTGCTTTGCAAAAAAAAAAACTCCAAACAATGAGCAAAGTCTCAGCAGTTGTATAGGACCTGATCCTAAAACTTCATTTGAAGCAGGTTACTTCAGCCAAGTTAGATCATACTTTACTTACAAAACCAGAGCATAAGCAATACCAACTGGTAGTTCGACCGTTATTGTAATATTATAGAAGGGTTTTGACTCTCTTAAAGATCATAAACTTCTAAATAAAAATGAATTATTCGTTAAACATATCTTATTCCACAAAATTCATTCTGTTTTTAATTAATATTTATCCGGAGATAAAGCTTGTGACCATTCTGACGAACGATTTTTTTTGTCTTCGAACTAAAAAAAAATCCTATTGCGTCGTTTATTCGTGTCTGTCGTTGAACATTTTAGCGAATTTTTGCAGAAAATTAAGCTATTGCAATGGCTTCGAAATTTTTATAATGCGAATTTTTGAACATTTTCTCCATGGAAATCCGTTTTAGACCATTCTTAATCGGTTCTTGAAATGTACCATCTTGCATTGATGTGAAATGTAGCATTGATGGAGGCCATCTTAATAAATAAAAATAAACCGTCTCTCCATGGAAGATAATACTTGTTTATTTATCAAAGCAGCTTTATAAAGCCATCATCAGTGCCAATTTTGGTAGAAGTAGAGTTACATTATAATGAAAATTTGTAGTGGGCGAGTCATACGATGTCGGACGCAAAAAGATACGATAGGACGAAGGAAGCTATGCGCCGCTCAAAATATTGGCAGACTATTTTTAAATGTTGTATAATCAGTACTTCAGTATAATCAAGGTTATGGTTTAGGCCAGGAATGTCGCGGGAGGAGCGAGAGACGAAGGTGAAAGCTAACTTCTTTTGTGGGCTGTAGCACCAGGATAATAATCAGGACAAATAGAATAAAGACCATAAAAATAGAAATACCTACTAAAGTATTTACCATACAATATTACGAGTGGCAGTAATTCCTATTTAGGGTTTCGTTGGTAAAACCAAAAAAAGAAACCCTTATAGTTTCGTTCATGTGTCTGTCTGTCTGTGTGTCACTCTGTACGGTTCCAATAACTTTTGAATAAAAAGAGATAGAAATGTGAAACTTTCCAATATTAAAGATCGTTTTGACGCGCACACAGGAAAAATATAGCGAACTCAAAATTATCAGCTGTTCAAATGCAAAATGGCGGATAACTCACGTCATGCGAAAAAATATTTTTTTTAAATTTTGAGTGGGGTATCAGATGAAAGGTATTGAAGAGTAGATTACAAATATATATATAACTTAGGGAAAACGTTTAATTTTCCCCGCCATTTTGTCAAAAAACATCAAAATTTTGCGTGTCCCCCCCCCCCCTAAAACTATATTTCCGCTCTTACTAAAAATATAGAAAAATATGCAAAATGTGCAGTCTGATGGGCCAAAGAAAAAATAAGAATAGCAACTTGGTCGGATTAACTGGGAATCCAAGATGGCGGCTAATTGCTGTGTCACGGGGAAAAAAATATTTTTTATAAATTTTGAGTGGGGTATCAAGTGAATGGTATTGAAGAGTAGATTACAAATATATATAACACTTGTGGAAAGCGTTTAATTTTCTACGCCAGTTTGTCAAAAAACATCAAAATTTTGCACCTCCCCCCCCCCCCCCCCCCCCCCCAACTACTAATTTCATGTTTACAACACCAACGAAACACTTTTTTACGTGAGACTTCATGCACGACCAATTTATTTTAACAAATCGTTAATTAAGTAAGGCAACCTTATTCTGGAAGTAAGAATATATATTTAATTATCATTAATAGTATTATTATCAAATTAAAAAGTAAATGCGTCGTAAAAGTAGAGACCCGTGCTTCAATTCCGGTCGGTGGAGTAATTTTTTTTCTCCTCTCACAATATTATTAAATGAATATCTAAACATTGATTGCCATTAACTTTTACCGTTCCTTAGAATATTAATATCACGTAGATTTCTGCAATCCAGAACTCATTTTGAAGACTATAAGCACCATCCAAAATAAGTTAGGCGCGCTTCACGTCGTACGATTAAGATAAAATTATTAAGTGTGAAATTTTAATAGTTGCATATTCTTTTTCTACACTTCAAGCAAGACCTTTAAATTGATGTATAAACATATCATGGTGACTAAAACTTGTTTTAGTCGTCCACCATATTGAAAATATTAAGTGTGAAAACTCTAAAAAGTGTGCATTTCTCACAAATGCCGAGATGCACCCGTTTGCCGAATTTCATGTTCCTTGCTATAGTAGTTTATGAATTGAAAAATGCCAACGGACAGATAGACAGAGCCGTTATATTTTCGTACTTCGTGCAGAAACCTAAAAGTGTACTCATTGAAATCGGTAGATTTTGAAATTATACCCAATAAACATGCAATGTTACGTATTTATTTGATATAATAGATATCTGATGATTTATATTATTAATTTATTTTGGGAAATTAATTAATTGAATCATTTATCGATTTAAATAAATACGTATTAATTGCGTTAAGTTCTATTTCTCTTGTAAAAATGCTGATTTGAGTTCATGTGGGGAACGAGCTGTAAAAAGATTGTATATGTCAAGCTTCAAGCTTGGTATATAGTAGATGAGAGCAACTGTGTTAGCATAGCCTGGTTCTTTTTATTAAAGGGTGAAAGAATTGGGAAAGACTTGGGCTAGGCTTTTTCCAGTTACGACATTTAGGAAAATTAAAAGTTAAACAACATCTCCAACATTTGTAGATTTGTTGTTGTACAAAATACTTGTTTGTTGCTCTTGTTATTGCATGAAACATGTTTTGTTGTACGAAACTCTTAATTTATCCTTATAAAGATTGGATAAAAAACCTTGATATTCAAATATAGCCCATAAAATGAACCTGCACTATCTCTATAATTTAAAGCATTCAATCTTATGACTAGTATGTGTTTATTCATTTATAAACAGGCCAACAATAACTTTAAAAAAACAAAACGAAAAAAAATTTACTTCTTCTCTTTAACTTCCGTTTATTTTGATAATAAATAAAATTCTTTTACTAAAAATTTCGCAAAACATTTATAATTTTTATCTTTAATCCAAGGTAAGAATTAAGTACAATAATTCAGGTCAAAAACTTTGCACACATAATTTCTTTTCTATTACTTCCGTTTTACGAATTAGGTTTAAACTGATTGATTTAGATACACCTGTAAAACACATGTTAATTTTTTAAACCTTTATATTTTCTTTAAGATTTAGATACTAATTTTAAATTTTAAAATAAATGATATTGGTTGTTAAGAAAATGAGATGAAATTATCAACTTAAGAATGATTCCCCTAAATAAGTGTTTATGGATACTCACATACTTTCTCTATTTATAATAATAATTTTCAGATAGTAGTTTAGTGAACTCGATGATTTAATAATCTGGAAGTTTGGTTGAAAATATGAGTTACAGAGATAAAAGGAAAGAACATATTTTTTTATCGAACTGGTGTATATATATAGTAAGTTCATCTTTTCAGGGATTTCGGTTTTTTTATGTTTGTTTGTTACGACACATAGGTGCATTTCAGCATTAATGACAACTGTTAAATTTTTAAAAATTTCACATTTTATATTTTCAAGATGACACCAAATATAAAAATGTTTCAGAAATACCTATCATGTTGCATATAATTTTAAAGAACGCCACAAATCACCAAAAAACTAAAATTAAGGGTTTTTAAATCAAATATCATGTTATACATCTAATTAAAGACATGTATTTTTGAGTAGCTATTGATTATTATTATTGCTCAGTAGGTGCATTCTAAATAATCGAGTTTGGCCTGCAACGCATCACTAGATATAATACTGTTCGAAATCAAATGCATTATCCCCATTGCTTAAATTAAATAAAAAATAAAAAAGTAAATTAAACATTTTACGAACCTTATTTCACCAAGAATTAAAATTAAAAGAATGTCACACACACACACACATATATATATATATATATATATATATATATATATATATATATATATATATATATATATATATATATACCTCAAACAATTTAAACTACGGGAGACAGAAACAGAGAAAAATTTGCGATTGAGAGAAAATTTTTTTTTTTATTTATATATATATATATATATATATATATATATATATATATATAAAATTCAAAATAAGAAGTTAACTGTTAACATGAGATTTCGAAAAACCATCCCCTCTATTACTCTTTTAAACACGCTAGTCCAAGCATAATAAAATAACTTTTTGAAGATTACAAGATACAATTATTTTCAAAAAGTTCTCAATATCATTTAAAGTGTAAAAAGGTAGAAAAAATAAAATTATAGAGCAAAAATAAAGATGATTTATCTATCAAAAATCCGAACAGAATGAGGTGCGAAGTAGAAAAAATATCTGGTTTTAATTTATATTTATGATTAAAATGTTAGTTTATTCCTCTTTTGCTTTTCGTATTCTTTAGTTTTATTTTTTAAGTTGTTATCGGATTTTGAACCGAAAAAAGTGTGTTACTAAATTATAAGGTTACTGTCTAATAAATGATCATCAAGAAGGTGGGTGCTTATTGGTTCGTAAAGATTATGCTACGTTTTTTTGGTTTTTTTTATTTGGAGAAAAAAGTTCTTCATATAAGTTGTTTTAATGAGATCGACGCCTTAAGGTACTAAATTCCGGTTCTTTCAGTACTCAAGTACCCCTTGAGGGTTAGAACTCAACGAAGCGGCATTGACATTTGAGAACCATGGAGCATTACGCAGTGGCGTACGAGTGTAGATAAAAAAAAAAATATATCTAGGGCACAGGCACTGCGCCTCTTAAAGTTAGCCACTGCTTTAGAAAAGTATGTTGTTTGGTCAGAGGTTGATCGGCTTCTATACATCATTCACCACCCACTAAACGACTCGACAGGCCATCTTAGGCAGGTCTACCAACTCCCTGGCTCCACAGATAAATTAAAAGAAAAAAAATTATAACAGCTGTGTTTCCAACTCAGATTGGTAATCCATTTTCTTTCACAAAACTTTATACACTTAGTATATATATATATATATATATATATATATATATATATATATATATATATATATATATATATATTTATTTTTTAAAGCGGTAAAAGGTTATTTTTACAACTTTTGATGGACTTCTTAATAACTTTTTTCTCTTCTTAATAGAGAACTTTAACTTGTAAAGTACTTTATCTTACGAGCAATCTATATTAAAATTGAAGATAATACAATATTAAAGCGATTTTTTAAAAAATATAAAACCCAAATATAGAAATCCTTCATATACAAATTATATTTTCAAGTTTCAATTGTGAAATATCTTCTTGTTTTTTTTTAAAAAAAGTACATTTATTATTGGAAGTAATCTAATCAAAAGGGGATTAATAAATTGTCTTTTTTTTAAGGTACTAAAAAATAAATCAAAAATATATACTTCCATTTTTGTTAGAATATGAAACCGTTTTAATTTAGTGACTTACTTCGTTTTAAATTACCGAGAAACATTTGGAGTAATTGAAATTAATTTTTCATTATGCCCAGTTACTGTAACGCTTACTTCACGGAATTAGGGAATTATACGAAGAAAAAGAAGGAGCAATGATTTTGAAAGTACAAATCTACACAGTGTTTTTTTTTATTTAAAATTTTAATTAGAATATTTCAATGATCCGTTTCTTATGGGTCCTGATCGAAATCTATAAGTGAAGGTCATTTTTTAAAGGATCAAGTGATCTCAATTATATATCCCTTTATTGGAATAATATATTTCTTTAAATTCTGGAGATTGGGTGGGTAAGAAAATAATGAGTTTTATTTGTATTATGATATATTGTATCGCAGGACTTTCGCATCATCAGTGATGCTGAAATCGAATCAAATATAATTATTCTGCAGAATTAGTCATAACAAAAAAAAATCATTCAATTTGGCCATCATCAGTGATGGTGCAATTATAATTATTGTGCAGAATTTTCGGGTTGGTAATCTTTCGGAGATACAGGAGCGTTAACGACCTCCAGGCTGACAGACAAACGCAGGAAATTAAAAAGGGTCCTCGGTCCTCAGTCTTGCCTTTGGACTCAAATGAAATGTAGAATTAATAATCATTAATTTATGTATCTAAATTACCCAAAATCTAGTATTAGAGACAGATTTTAAAAAATCCAAGACAACAATCCGTTTAAGACATTTTTGGTTTCGTGTCTGGCTATCTGTCGCTCAATTTTTGTGAACCTTCATATCTTAAAAACTATATTTTAATGCAATTTGGATAGTAGGTCATAATTAGCCCTCTGTTGGTCCTATATAAGTTTTCCTTCCACATGCCCACAAACATACCTACTACATTTAAGTTTTATAATATTATTATACTATATTTATTATAAGTACTATATAATATTATAAAATTATAAGTACTATATTTTAGGTCTTCAGGGGTATAATAAAAACCAACCACGTTTTTGCGATATTTCGTCCCTACTTTGGGACATTACCAAGCAATATACTTATTTATTTCCTTTGTCCGTAAAATTAAAATTTATTTGTCTCCTCATCAATTAAAAAGTGATATTTCATAAAAACCCACTTCTTAATTTCGTCAATTGGAAATTCCATAATGTAAAATAAAATTAAATATTTTCATCTCATACACATAGATACATAAGTCATGTACAGAGATTGAACTATGAGAGTCATAGTTCATCTCAAGAAAATATATAATTTTATTTTACATTATGGAATTTCCAATTGACGAAATTAAGAAGTGGGTTTTTATAAAATATTACTTATTAATTGAAGAGGAGACAAATAAATTTTAATTTTACGCACAAAGGAAATAAATAAGTATATTGCTTGATAATGTCCCAAAATAGGGACGAAATATCGAAAAAACCGTAGTTGGTTTTTATTATACCCCTGAAGACCTAAAATAGACAACTTAATTGAAAATTAAAGGGGGCTGCATCAAAAATGGATACCTACATTTATTTTTCAGCTATATCTTCCAAAGTACTCGTCTGATCTTTATAAAATTTGGATGGTTTGTCGATAGTAGCCCGCAGATAGCCCCAGATTAATTCCAACGGCCTATGCTCTTTCAATTTTGCTAAATTGATACTTTAATTCATGTAAAAAATCGATATAATTATGACAGATTTAAATCCCCGGGAAAATGAGATAAATTTGAAAAAATAGGTTGTAAAAGCATTACACTATTAAAGTATACTTTTGAGAATATAAGAGTAAATAAATGTATGTTTGTGCTCATGTGGAAGAGAAACTAATGGGTGCAGAAGGTTGAAACGTATTTGGGACCAACAGTGGGCTAAATTTCATTAAAATGTGACGAGTAGTTTTTAAGGTATGTTGGTTCGCCAAAATTGAACGACTTAGAACAAAATATGTTTCCTGACGGCTTTAACAGTCTTGGAATTTTTCAAATCGGAGACAAAAATGTTACGTTCTTCGGAACAACCACATAGCTTCTTCCTTCGGTAAGGTCGGAAGGAAAATTGTATTCTGAAAACACTATAGTTTAGCTGCTCGAACCAATTCTAGGATTTTGAGTCGTAATAAAAGCATGAAGCAAACACATTTAGCTAGAGGCTGCTTTGCATAATCCTTTCGTCAAGTTTCTATAAAAACCTTTAAGCATAATGTGTGCATTTGTTTCTACATTATATTTTAATGGCTCAGTGTTAAATTTTATTATAAATAGCAGGTGTATTCTAGCTGATTTTATTCAAGGACTTAAGTCTCGCAATACAATGTCTATTATTTTATTTTATTTATTTTATATCTTTTATCTATTTTATCTATATTTCATCTATTTCATCTGTTTCATCTATTTTAATTTATTTAATTTATTTATTTTGTTTATTTTGTTTATTTTATTAATTTATTCTGTTTTTCTATTTATTCTATTTATTCTATTTATTCTATTTATTCTATTTATTCTATTTATTCTATTTATTCTATTTATTTTATTTATTTATATTTACATAGAAATTTGCTAACCTTAAAATCATAACTTGAATGCGGCCATTTAAGAGTAATTTGAATCTGGTGTTAAAATATTATATATATTGTCTAAGAAAAGTTATTAACATTAAATTTGAAATAAGATATTTAGAAGAAAAGTGTATATTTAAATTAAGTTGGCTATAGATTAATTGAGGGACGTTCTTTTTTTCTAATGAAACAATACATTGCGCTCATTCTTAAAGAAATTAGGTAACTAATAAGGGTGAGGGTGGGGGGAGATCTCAATATATTCCGTATCATTTACGGTGGATTTATTTTAAACTTAAGCATCTGGTTTATTTAGGTCTAAAATGAAAATAAAAATTGATTAGAAAATAAAAAATAATATAAAATAAGGAAAATACTAATCCCATTTGGGTTGTGTACGTTGTAAACCAAGCAAATCTATGCTAGATCCGAATTCAGGATTAAACTTTTGCATAATTCATCTAGAATTAGGATTTAACTCATATATATTTAAATTAAGTGTCCATGTATGTCAACAAATTGTATCAAAACAAAATGAAAATCAAATCAACAATAAAACTTCTCCGAAGTGTCTATATATATCAAACCGTTCCCAAGATATTAAATTTATACGATTTTAGCAAAACAAAAAAATTCTTACTAAATATGTGACGCATCAGAAAAAAATCCTTAAAAACCGTTATTTGTTTTTAACATAAAGTTGTTTTTGGCTTTGGGTCAATCGAAATTTTCCGTCACGCAAAAGACTGCATCAGTATGTAAAAAAGAAATTAAAAAAAAAAGCAACAATGTGTCGCTTTGTTTTAAATATATTACCAGTACGTTAGGAAGTAAGAGAAAGTAGCTCGGTTTCCACTTTTTACTTTAAAAGAGTCCTGGTTTTAAAAATACGGACCCTAAAATTTAGTCATCAATAATTAAGAAAAACATTACATAACAAGTAATTAGAACAAAGAAACTAAATTATTCCGATTAATTGAGGCTGAAAACTCATTTTAATAAACAATACAAATTTATCAATACATTTCTGAAAAACAATATGTGATCAATTGAAGGTTATGACAATAAAAACTTCTGCAATCATTATTTAAAAGCTGAAATATACTACAAATAAATTTATAATGGGCTATTTTACATCTTCAAAACAATAATGCTCTTAACAATCAAATACATTTGTCTTAATTTTTTAAGTAAATTTCAATTTTAATCCGTAATTTATGTGAAGAACGATTTAAATCATAAAATTTTAGCATTAAATAAAAATGTTGAGCAGTGCATCGTAAAAAAATCTAAAACAGAATAAATAGTTAAATTATTGTTGTGACTTCACATTATAAACTATAGTAATAATTTAATAAAATTTTAAATAAAAATCTGGTATCATTGAATAATGTAGCACATTTTTTAATTAAATGCTCTTAGATATTAAAAATATTACAATGGTATTTGCACTCAAGTTATTTTCTTACTTACCCGAGATCCTATATGTAACGAAAAAATCTAATATATGTATATGTAAATGAACTTCATGTAACCTGTTAGTTACACGAAGTATATTACCTGCACATTACTATACACATAAAATAATATATATATTAACATTTATAATTTAATAATTTGTTTACATTTTAATATTTATTACTCTATGATATTTATGAAGTTAAATATACATATATGTCAATTGAAAATGACTGAATAAGGAATCAAATCAGTTGGTCAACTAGGTGTAATATCGTAAATACTTTGATTTAGATCCTATTACGAAGTAAATAGGCTTATATATTATAGTTACATTACACATACGTTTAAAATGTGTTTTTCATCACCGCATTGAAATATTTATGTAAATCATTCTTTTTGCTGACATTTATCCAATTATGGTGTAGGTGTTTTACACTAATCTATTTTTTGTTTTTATTATATGTAAATGACAATACCTACATATATATGGTAGTGAATACATTTTTTCTCTATTTTTTATTATATAAATAACAATAAAATTTTATGTGATTGGTAATTGTTTTAAATGATTGTTCTTTTTAAATGTTAGTTAATAAAAATATAAATAAACAAGGAAAAAAGTATATTGATATAGATTTTTTTTTTTAAATTAATTAATTTTTTCACAAGGAGTTAACAGCAGGTATACCTTCTTTTAATATTGTCTGCCAATTTTTGTGGTACATAACTTCGTCGCGTCCTATTATCGGACAAAATGGTCTCATGAGATTTGGATTTGTTTCGATTCCCAGTTGGGCTCATACTTATTCATAAGCATATTATATTACATCCGTGCATAAGGTTGAAATGAATATGGGACCAACAATGGGCCAACTATTACATCATCCAAATTTAATGAAAATTGCAAAAAAAAAAAAAATTATAATAATAAAATTGAAAAAGCGATTCGCATAAAATGGTAAAAACAACAGATAGATGTATATGATAAACGGATTTCAGTCTTGAAAATGTTGAATTCGAAGACAAGAAAATGTATTCTTCAGTTCGGTTGTATTAAGATCGTTTAAGGGTATTTAAAAAAGGAAACTTTTTTTATTCACATGTTCGTCTTCAAATCATTCTTCAGAATGATGACAATGCTCTCGTTACCTTCGGTAACCTCGGAAGCAATAATATTTATATATATTTACATAATAATACCAATAATATAATATCATAATAATCAATTCATATTACCCAGGAATTTCTATACCTGTGTTCTATACTGTTTATCTTGACAATCAAAATCTTTGCTAAACCTCAGTTCTCTTTTAAATTTTGCATCCATAAATAGGTTTATCTCCAGTAGGGAGAAAAAGTTATGATTTTTTATTAGTTTAGTAGGACTAAAGTAAGTTTTTCTTCCCTTAACTCAAAAAGTAGGGCGAAAAATACAAGTAGGGTGAAAAAGTAAGGCTTGCCAACTTAATTATTTTATAAATAGTAGAAAATGAATGGCTAATGTAATGAAGTTGTTGAAATCAGGTTGGCGACACTGCTTTTTCGACCTTATTTATCATTGTTTAGAACCATAACATTTAAATAACCTTCTATTTGAGTTTAATTCCAATTCTTATTGGTTTTTAATATTGAATCTCTTATATATGCTATCAAGAGTGCTAATAATTATTGTTATTTATTAAAATTATAAATAAAAACTGTGCAATGGACGAAAACGACGAAAATCTCCTAACTGGAGGTTAAATATTGTATGTACCTCGTGAGTAAAGTGCCATCATTCCCCTCGCGATAATTATATTCCCTCGGATGCGCCTCGGGAATTAAAAACTCTTTTTTCCTCGGCTTCGCCTCGGGATTTAGGGACGCACGGTTGCTTCGGCTTCGCATACCAACTTTTTTGCTCAGGGAATAATGGCTTACTTTACTCGATAGGTGCATAAATAACTATTTTTTTTAAGTACATATCTGGTAATATTGTATCACTAAAATAAAAACATTATCGATTAATAATGCAGTAGGGGTATATTACAACTAGAATCTACTAAAGAAATAATAGCAATATCATTTTATAGCTTAAAATTTTATAACTAGTATCTATTTACTATTTTGATGTTTCCCAACACTTTGCTATAAAATAACGAGGTCATAAAATAAACGTGTAATAAAAGTCACACCTCCTTATCTAAAATTACATTCTATAATAAAATTACATTTATAATAAGAACAAACATAATTTATCGTTAATATATTTTATATAAAAATCTTTTAACTAAGCATGACCACCTTGATTATATAAACCAATATATTTAATTAATTTTTTTAAATTTCATAGAAATAGTTTTTGTCTAAACGGTTCAAAATATTAAAAACAATTTCCTATATTATATTTTATTTTTTTGATTTATAAAATTATATTGTTTTCTATTAATTTTAAATGTTGGTGTTCCGTAGGTTCACATTAGAGTCCTTCTATTATTTATAAATTCTTTTTTCTCTCTTATATAGAATTTTCAATTTATTTGATCCTTCATTGATCGCGTGTTACTTAAAAACTCCGAGATCAAACTTATGATCTCTGACCGTATCAAATTTGACCTTTTGTTACGGCGTGCAAAGTGTTAATAGATTTTTTTGTTTTTAGTAGCAACGACTGACCATCTCAAGGATTTTTTAAACATTTTTTGATGTTGTAAGTAATAGATTCATTTAAAATCGTTAATGTTGCTTGATGTAATTGCAGGTTGAAGGTGTTATGTACCTCACGCCTACAAGTTATATATATATATATATTTATATATATATATATATATATATATATATATATATATATATATATATATATATATATATATATATATATATACGTATATATATATATATATATATATATATATATATATATATATATATATATATATATATATGTATATATATATATTTATGCATTTAAAAGTAGATCATTTCAAACTTAGTTATCTTATTGAATCGACTTTAACATTGAAGTCAATCGTGGTTATATTTTTTGTTATTTGTATTATTAATATCATTCTGCAGCCTTCATCGCTCTAGTTAATATTTTTAT
This sequence comes from Gerris lacustris, assembly GCA_951217055.1. NCBI lineage: Eukaryota > Metazoa > Arthropoda > Insecta > Hemiptera > Gerridae > Gerris > Gerris lacustris. Next base: position 37,589,775 of record OX578278.1, read on the forward strand.
TGAAGGAAAGTTTTACTTATTTATTATTTTTAATTTGACGGTATAAAAAAAAAAAAAAAAAAAAAAAAAAAAAAAAAATTGATAAAGCTTTTCTAATTGATTATTGAGATATCAATGTTAATTGATCTATTGATGATTGATGTTGATTGATTTTTCCATTTTTTTTTTTTTTTTTTACTTATTAGGATGGTTAGGAGCAGCAGATGTTTGATAAGAACTGAAAGAGCAAATTTAAAGTGGCCACAATAGCTAACATGTAATTGGTTATTGTAGACAGTTTTCGACAACTTTAGATTGTCATTGCCTGTAAAGAGTGGTGTCTGAGTGATTTCTTGAATTCAATTAAACATGTAGAAACAAGTGATTGATAGGGAATGACTAATTGATGGATAAAGGTACGATTTTCAAGCAAAGTTTTTATTTATGAAGAAAAGAAGAAAAAAAAACTCTGTGTCTCGGTATTGAACCTGATCCCTCCAAAGTTAATTATTTTTCATAGTTAAGAAATGCTTTTAAAAAATGATATTGATCTCCGAACTACAATAATAACCACTTTTGAGTATATATCTGTTTAATTATAGCAATAGTTGGTTTTTACTGTGTCCAAGCTAAGGGAAACTGGCCTACGCTTACCTATGTATACTACAGAATATACCTGTTAATCTTTGTAGTGTAAATTTAATTTTTCCGATGTTAACAAAAAACAGATTAACAAAATGCAGAATGCAGAAAGAGGGCAGGCTTGAGCCTTCCACGGGATCTTGCTCTACAGATTATTGTTATATTTATGATTCATACACTGAGAAAAAAGTGGGATGAAAATGCAAAAACTAAATATAGTCAATGCAGATTTGGTCACCGCAAAGTCAAATGCAATTGAAGCAACTGCATTTGGTTTGCGCCAATAATTTTTCATTTGTTTTTGTGGTTACCGCAATAAGTAGGGTTTAGTTACGCCGGTTTAGTATCCCCAATTATAAATTAGTTGTGGATACTTATTTATAATTGTTGTTACTATATTTTGTTTTATTTGTAGTTGTGGTAAATATGTGAATCTTGAAAATCTTAACGTTGTAACCGCATCTAATGAATTAGTTGAGGGCTGAAGTATCTGAGACTAACTTTGGTGATTACAGTTGCCGCAACTATATATTTGGATTTCACATAAACTAAGTTGACAACGCATGACTTTTAAAAATAAAGATTATTACATTATTAGAATAAAATTAATTTTTTACTTTAGATCTACAGAAAATATAAATATTTTATTATTATTAGTATTACCCCAATTTTTTATGTTTAATCTTTATCTTTTTGTGCAAGCATATACCGGGCCGCGCCGATAGGGGGTGCAGAGAAGAATTTGTAATCGATTATTCCTAATAGAATTAAATCTAATCATTAGATTATCATCATCGGTTGGAATCAAACTTTAATTCGATTAATGATTAAAATCGAATCAATTTAACGTTTAACAAAAATTAACATGTATGTTTTATAATGTAATTTTGACCTAATCATTAATCGATAGATGTTGAACAAAAGACTAAAAGACCCATAAAAAATAAATGTATAATGTGTAATAAGATGCGTTTAAGATAACATATTAGAGTAGATTTCAGTCGTCAGTTAAGAGCTACTCGAAGGAATAGAGCTTCTTTTTTTCTATACTTTGTTAATCTGGTTCTAGGATTAGGGTATTTCCATGTGTCTTATTAAATGTAGATATTTTAATTTAAACTAAAGAGTATAAGGGATTAAGTATTCCATGTGATTGGACATAGCATTCCAATGTAGAATGTGTTTTGTGAATTCTTCTATGGATTTAAGATTTTTTTTGGGATCACTATTGCTGCTAGATGCCATAAAACAAATTTAAGGTTTGTATTCTCTAGATAAAAATGAGACATTTTTACTCTTGGCAATTTATTTGTAGGGTCAATATTTTAGCGGAAATTCAACTTCAAACATTCCTACTTTGAAGCTTTGAGCGCTTATCGGCGACAAAATTATGGTTGTAGAAAAACCTTCAAAGAAGTAAAATGTCTTACATTCATCCCTAGAATGCAAAACGTTCATTACAAATATGTCTTACTATTAACTTTTTTTTTCATTTTTGCGATAGCTCATATTAAATGGAACACCCGAAGTGAACAATACCACCAAAATGAAGTAAATCACACAAAAAAAGACTTACTCTGTTTTACCCCTTTTCACAAGAAAAGTACGCCAGGTTTCATTCATTTATGTCAAATGGTTCAAAATTTAAAGGGGGGAGACTTTAGGACCACCCTGTATAATAAAGTTCTAAAATTCTAGTTTGCTCCACTCGGCCTTGAAGTTTTTTTGTAGCTTAAATGATTTAATGTAGCTATTTGTTTTTCATGATGATAACATTTACTAGCTATTCAGATAAAGTTTCTTAAAAAAATCTTAAATTCTTGTTGAAAGCTTAAATTTTAAAAGGTAGAAATTTAAATTGACATAATATTTTACCCGCCTTCAAGTTTCCAACTAACTCCTCCAAAAAAGTATGCCTATTCCCTCAGCTGAACTTACATTGGGGGTTTGGTTTGGATCAAAGACCGCAGTTCGTAGAGCGATTGGGCCTAAGATCTTTTTAAGGTTTTTAGGGGCGTTTGCTGGAATTTTTCCCTAGAACCAGGACCACCCTGTCTGATAAAGTTCTGAAATTCTAGTTCGCTCCATTCGCCTGTGTTTTTTTTTTTTGTTTTTTTTTTTTTTGTTCTTAAACGATTTAATTTTGCTATTAAGTGTTTAACATTGATTTTCATGAGGATAACATTTATTCGCTATTCAGATATATAGTTTAAGGTTTCCAGGGCCCCTATTAAAGAACTCGGTTGTCAGAGGCCTCGGTTTTGCAGTATTTCATTTATTCATGGCTTCTAACATACGAATTCGTTACTGAAAAGCTTGGAAAGTGAAATTGAGTAGCTCAAATTTGATGTAAAACTATAGTTGGCAGTCTGTTTTCCAGTATTTTTGTGAGTCATACCCGCTTTACTATAAATGTATTAACTGCAACTAAGCAACTAGGTACCCTTTTTATATTATTGGTTAGGACGAACGATTTAAAAAAAACTTAGTTATGGATAGTGTTTTAACAAAGTTTATAGTAACCGTAAGTGATTTTAGTAACGGGAACTAAATTTGCAGTCATTTATGTGTTGTAACTATAAAGATAGTCGGAGGAGCTAATGTTCTAGTCACCATACCTAAGTTTAGTTTCCGTAACAGTAAAAACGATACCCGTAACTACATGAACCACTTCCGAGCATGCGCAGTTTCATTTTACGACACCATGCTGGCCAGAGACAACTAGAATTATTGTCCGTCAGTTGTCAGTTCCTTGCCTGCCTCCGTACCGTGAACTAGGGGTGGTTGTTTCTAGTGTATCTTGTACACAGTACTACCAGGTACAGGTACCTAGGTACTGAAATAATGCTAGTTTTAATTATATGTAATTAATTATTGTGTTAATTTAATTATTATTTATTATGTTATCTAATTATAATGTTATTTTTTTTCTTTTATAAACGAGTATATAAAATTACTTTTAGTAATTTTAATGCAGTCACCATGTATTATTTAGTTATAATTTTATTCAGTAATTTTATACAGTAATTAATTTAAAGTAATAATGAATAATTTCTTAATGATTTCAATTGTTCAATACTTTTATTTTTATAATAATTTTAAGTAATACTTTTAAAATTATATTGTAATTACTTTTTGTAGTAGTTAAATGTTTACTTTTTTTTATATATTTTTAATAAATAAGCTTAAACAATTTGTATTATAAAACTGTGTCCAGGCTAAATTATATTATCCTTAAACATTTAACATCATTAATTTGTCGCATATTCTAAAACTATTAAAAATAAATAAATTAAAAAAAAAAAAAAAAAAAAAATACTTCGCTGAAATAACAAATATTAATAAGTAATTATATTTTTCTTTTTTTTTTCTTTTATGCATATATAAAAAATATACAGTCATTTTAATGTAGTCATTATATATTATTTAGTAATAATTTTATTTAGTTATTTTATACAGTAATTACTTTTAAAGTAATAATTACTATTTTTTTAATAATTTTAATTAATAATTTTAAAGTAATACTTTTAAAATAATAAATATAGTAATTACTTTTATATTGTAATTAAGTACAATGTATATCTTTCTTGTATATATTTTATAATAAACATGTTATACACTAAAACGGTGTCCAGGCTAAATTATTCTATCCTTAATTATTTTGCATCATTTGTCTTTTATTGCAACGTTTTATAAATTTTCTTTACTTTACTGACTTGTTTTGATTCAAAAGTTTGAACTTTTAAGTAAGTTCGATGTCATGCTTTATGCTTTGAATACTTAGTCAGTAAAGCAATGAAATAAAGAGTCACATTCAATGAGTAAGTATGAATTCAGGGTATACTAGTAGTAGTATAGTTCCCTGTAAATGTCATGGTAGCTATCCATGGTGGGACCTATAGTAGTATGCACCCTCCGATTGAAAAATAGATGATTGTTTATACTGTTGAGTGTCTCAGGTTATGCAATTTATTAAAAGCAAACAAAGTTATAAATTTAAAAAAGATTATTATTGGTAGCAATCTAAAATGCTTCCAATAAATTATAAATATTTTGCTCTCAATAAATTGCTTGGCCTAAAATACTTAACTGTATAAATAATAATATATTTTGTAATCGGAGAGGGCGTACTACTACAGGTCCCACCATGGATAGTTCCCTTAACTACTCTTTTGGTTCCTGCAACTATGCAGGAGCCAAAAGAGTAGTAGAGGGGAATATAATTATTGTTGAGGATGACAAACGTTATGTTTGGTGTGACTATATACATAATTGGGGGAATTACATTTATTGTTGGAGTCATAATGTTATACAGTAGCGGCAACAAATTTTGGAGTTACAGCAACTGTTAAATAGGCACAGCAACTATTGTTATAGTTGAGCAAACTAATTAATGTAGCTAGCGTAAAATATATATTGTTGGGGTCATTAATTACACAGCAGCGCTAACAAATTTTGTAGTTACAGCAACTATAATTTATGTTCTGGCAAAAAAAGTGTAATCGCAGTAACTATAAAAATAATTGCCGTGACTATACAGACTGTTGACGGCAACTAAAAACATTGTTGCAGCGAATACAGATTTTTTTCATTTAATAACAGTTACAAACTTTCTTGGTTACCGCTACAATACAAATTACAATTACAGCTACTAAAAGTCTATTGTTAACGGTCTACTAAACTCGACTTGTTATCGCAACGAACTTCTGGTGGTCCCGGCCGCAACAATATTTTTGGTCAGCGGCTACCCAAAAATCGCCTCTTTTTTTTCTCAGTGTATATACGAGTACAATTTAAATTTAATTGATAATTAGACAATTATGTTATGTACTGTGACTTTAAAGATCAAGAAACAGTGAAGATAAACAAAGGTAGGAAGAAATATGATGTCGAGATGTGGTTAACGCATATGTAGATGTTATAAGGTGTGACAAGTCCAACATTAAAAATAGTAAGAACTCGTTTCTACCCCTGGGGAACACCTACATAGAAAATCTTCTCCAATAAGACAAATAAAAGATAAAAACGAAACCATCATAACAAGTATATTTATCATATAAATCTTAAGCATCTGTTTGCTTTCTGTCTCTTTTTACCTAAAGAAGAAAATGTTCATTGAAATGGAACACTTGACATGCCTACCCTGTTATGCCCATAAACAAACTTTTACTCCGCTGTCAGACCATCACTAGTGTCTTTTACAACCACCCACAAATTTCACCCTAAGGAAAAACATAAGCTGAAAAGAGGGAAAGAGAGAGGGAGAGAGAGAGAGAGAGAGAGAGTGAGAGAGAGAGAGAGAGAGAGACTTACATGTTAGGCTCAAGTGTATTCTATGTTGAGATGATATTACTATAGGAGCAGCGGGCGCGTGCCACTGTCCCTCTTCACTAGGCTTAGGTCTTATGATAATGTTTAGATAAGGAAACCTACTAGTTTTATCAACTACTTTTTTTATCTCTCTTCATATTTATTCAGGGTTTCTTCTTCTAACTTTTTTAAAAACTACAGTAAAAAATAGTTGTTTATAACAAATATTTTTCATTTTTTATAGGTACTTATTATTTGTTTTTATTTTATAAATATTTAAAATTAATTTAATTTAAGAAAAGGCGAAAGATGTAAAAAGAGTCCCTGTTTCATTATATAAAATCGTCTTTAAATATTTAAGTATAGCATATTTAGTATCTTGCTTGTAATTTTTTCTGTTGCTATTATTTGAAGCATTGCAAAATAAAAGTGTGCTATTTTTTTATTGAGTAACATTGTATAACTAAAATATTAAATTTAACTTAACAAATATATATACTCAACATTTTCAAATGACAATAACATTTTTTTTTAAGTAGAGGTCTGAATCATTTGGTGTCAATTATAACTGATAAAATCCGTTCATTTTTTACTCGCATAGCAATGTTAAATGTACTTTTATATTCACTATATTCCCTCTTCCCTTTCAAGTAAGCTATTGTCCAAGAACTTAGATACCCGTTTAAATTTATTAATAAATTATATATAACGTTGCAATTACGTCTCAAGTAATATTTTCCAGATTGTAATACTATATTCTTGACACGAAATGAATTTAGAGAGGGTCGATGCATTTGTTTATTTAGGATCAACAGTTTCAATAAAGGGTAGATTATAAAATGAAATCGACGAAAGAATTGACTTCAGTGAAATGCTAAAAATATGTATAGAATGTTTTTATATCTGAGGTCTATATGTAAGTAGTTACACGGCGAGGACGAACCACTTGTTCGAACGTAGCAATTAGGCCTTTATGGGTCCCATTTTTACAATCCCCGTGGTAGAGTCGCCTTAGTAGACTTCCAGGATTCCGGGCAATTCAAATATCATACCAATGCCTTATGAACTACCGAAGTGAGTATGGTGTATATCTAATGGATGACATTAGGTGTGTGTGCCACTCCATCAGCTGTATAAACACGTTACAATTGATTTACACAACCATTAACTATTTCACATCAGCAGCATACCATTAATAAAGCGATGCTGGGTGAACACCGAGCTGTGGTAATTGGACCAGCCATTCATAATGTGTCCACACCCGATGCGTTTAGCTCTTCCTGTACAAGCTACCATATCACCAAGGTCCATGAGTATATAATAAAGGAAAAGGAAGGCCTAGCAATAAGTAGTTCAAAGAAATATGAATAAGTAATAAGTATCTATTCATAGTAATAAGTGATCGAGTGTAAAAGAGTTCTTAATTTCAGGGACTTGGGATTTTAAAAGCATATCTGTTTGTCTAACGATAACTAGTGTAAAAATTGATCAATTTGAACTAAATGCATCACACAGGTGCATCTCAGCATTAGTGACAATTGTATAGATTTTGGAAATTTCACGCTAAATATTTTTAAGATGGTGGCCAATATTTTTTAAGTTACATAATTAGGGGAGGTTATTAAAGTATGGACATATGTTAATAAGTTGTATATGCGTTTCATAGTTACATTCAAAGATTGACAGATATATATCGGGGTGAATATGAGCCAGTATGTTACTGAAGTTTAATTTTCAAGGGCCCCACCCTGATTAATTTTCCACGCTCATCTTTCTATAACGTAGTATAATGGTGCAAACTCTTTCTCACCCTTTTTTATGATGATATAAACAAAATAACCGATGCTACATCCCTCTGCAGACAAATGCATTATGGTTCTTTTTGTGTATATACATGAGACTGAATCAATATAGGATAATAAATTTTAACGGTCAACGTTCCGTTTCACTTTAAAGTCACAGTCAGCATCTGTCATTTGGAGTGATTCTGATACTTTGGCACTTTAAGCTGTAATATGAACTGTTCATAAATACATTATGAAACATTGTACATTGTAAATAAGTACAAGTACATTGAAACTTTATTATTTTAATAAAGTTTTCTCTCTGGATTTCCATTAAATTTTAAAGTTGGAGAACTTTTTTGACAGGATAAATATTAAAGTCTTTTTTTCTAAACGAATGAAGTTCAATAATCACATACGTATATATACCAGTACATCTGTCAGTCATTAAATGTAGCTAAAACACTGAAAATTAAAATCACCACATTCATGTAAAACAATCTGTCCCATTCAATTCGTATTAAACTTTCTCATTTACCAGTTCTTAATTACCTGGCCCAGTGTTTTCCATTTATTAGTTGTTTCGAGATTTCGTGGTTACATTTTATCGTTATAAACCATTTTATCCAAATTTACCATAAGATTACTTCTCCCTGGTGGGGAATTGAACCTGCCCTTTCGCCTATCACCATCCACATTTGTAGAATAGGGGGATTCGTAGTTAAATTGTCTACATTTTAGAATTTTCTTGGAACCGTTTTCTATAAATATATAATATATTTTCCGTCCCTAAATGTAAAACTATGACTCATATCTCAACTCGGGGTCTGAGAAATTTCATTGAAGTCAGTCCAATAATAATTCTTATAATCGTAACAACCCTAAAATTTGATTTTTTTTTTTTTTTTTTTTTTTTTTTTTGTATTAGTACAGTGTACAAGTTACAGCTCGATTGGATGACTAGAAGAGGGGTTAATTAATTAGCCCTCCAAATATTTTTACTACAGACGACACCCAGCCACTAAATCGTAGCAAACTTAAAGGATTAAAAAATTAAACAATTGTTTATTATTTTGAATCCCTTAAAATATTTTTGTCAACTTGCACAACAATACACAATTTACAAACCGTGATAAATTTCCCACTTATTAACTGTCACATATCATTTATACTTGTCACAACAAAAATGGAGGACATTAGCAATCAAAGAAAATTAAAAAAAATTATCAATGCTATTAATCATTAAAATTTAAATTAATGAGAAATAAATTAAAACCCCTAATTAATTATCCCATCTTCGCTATTTCTTAGTTTTTCAATGAAACCCATACAATGAGCCATAAATAAATTACACACTAAATCGAAAATACTGTTTGATGCAAATTATTATTTATGAATTTGATTAATTTTTGGTTCGTTATGAAATGAAGATTAAATTTGACTTACTACTTATGTTCTTTGTTTGTTATATGCTTTTTTTAAAAAAATAAAAAATAAAATAAACACAATAGAGAAATTTCTTATACTGACCTTTAAGAATTTCACAATTATTGGAAATGCTACTTAATGTTAATAATATTGTATTTAATCTGATATTCTTCTACGCCGATTTTTTTATGACTAGATTTAGTTTTTTACGTCAATGCTTTTTTAAATTTCTTAATTTATTTAATTTTATTTGTTCACTATTAATGTAATGTATTAATTGACACTAAATTTACCCAACTAATTGGACAGTCTTTCATTAATAGCGAAATATTTTTTAGAATCTCAGCTTTATAAGAGATATTTGATTTTTTAAGGAAAACAAAAATATAGATATCTTGAATATAGAATAAAAAGAACGTACTCACAAATATAAAAGAGCTTAGGTGTGGACAAAGTATTACTTACTTTAAAAAAATACAGAACACGAATCTGAAATCATCCAGAAAAAAACTAGATTAAAAAAAAAAAAATCGAATAGATTTTTATCAGTATTAAAAAAGGTTGAAGGTGCGTTTCATATTAATATAAATATAGGAGTATGAAAGAAGGAATATTGTGAAATGTATTCATATTTTTTTATATTACACACTGAGGTGAAAATAAAATTAGATATGAAACAGGTGTGCCTTGGAACTTCGCAAGAATCTGTATAATATTGCTTCTATTATTTTCAACAAAAGTATGTTTTCAAAATAATCTAGGTTTTTTTTTTTTTTTTTTTTAAACATACATCAAAGATTTTTTTTTCTTCATCAAAAGAATGATTATTCCATTTTTTTTTTAAATCGAAGTACCTATATAATTTGGCTAAGTACTCATAGGTACTCTTTTATTTAAGAAGTGAAAGACACAAACTAATACTAAAATCTGATAATAATAACAATAATCTTATTATATTTTGCGTAAAAAAAAACCATGGAATGGATTTATATGGTCCGTACGAAATGATATTATTAAGGGTATTAGACATAATACAATAATAATATATTTTCTAAATTTGTAATTAAACTGATTTATACTTCGATTTTAGGATTGAATGTAAAAAAAAGGCACCACTAGACAAAAATTTGAGGCTTTGCTAGCTTAAGGTCTACACTGCTTTCCTAGAATATTCTAGGCTTGGCTTTCCCGTTACAGTAACTTATAAAAGACAATGTTACAATTTTCTGTTAACATTTATTTAAAAAGTAGACCGTTGCTAAATGAGGACTATAATGTCAACTATATACTCAACTAAAATACTGCATATATCTGGGGGCACGGTAGTGCCCCTGCAAAGTCGAGCACAGTCTTACAATCTTACTGGAACCAACTCAAAGCATTTTTGAGCCCCTCTATTATCTTTTTAAAAATACTTAAATTTATATCAAATATAATTTTAAATTAGAGTTAATTACAAACTGAAGCAAAGCTAATAATTTTACACCTTTATCCATGTTAGTTACATAAGAAATATGAGCCTAAAGGTTTGTTTTTTGACACTGACGACTCACGACTCATCATAATTATATGGCACTTCTAGCAATCCTAGAAACTTAATGGGTATATTTGATTGTGCAAAAAATTGAAAATAAAATAAAATAAAAATCCGAAAACATATGATTCTTTGTCCCTCTCAAGGCTAATATCAAACCACCTATTCAATATTTTTTGAAAAATATTTTAAACAATTGTATTTAGCGCTACCTAGTAGAGAACTTCAAAATTCAAATATAATTTTACTCTCATTAATAAAATTTTACATTGAAATAAGTGTGGTTAAGCTTTGTTGAGTATTGAGCTCGAAGATCGTAAACATACACTATCCGTTTGTCAAACCCCATCTTCTAAACTCTAAACAATTAATATTATTTTCAATAACAATTTATTTCCTTCTATTATCTTTCTATAATATCCTACATTCCTTATTCTTATTTTTCTAAATAATCTATCTTATCTTATATTATTGTGTATTATGTAATATGTATATATTATAACTTAAAAATGAACAAGAGGCTAAGGAACGAAAAATTATTTAGAAAAAGAGGTGAAAGTTAAAAAAAAAATGGTGAGATCATAGGTTTAGTCAAGTTACCCCCTTTCCGAGTAATTTCTACTAGGGTAGGGCGGGGTAAGATGGTAAGGGTGGGTGAGACGCCACTTGCTAATAATTCACAGATAGACCGCTATAGGACGCATTAATTATAGTTGATTAACCTTTAATTATGGAAGAACTCTCTAGAGCAACGCTTCTACCTCTCCATCTTCAATCCGTTTTTCTAAAATTTGACTAAGTACATTATTTACCTTTTTGATATAACTCATGCTTAATAATGACTGATGAATTAAAATATTTTCTAGGTAATATTTTTATGGATATGTACTATAGTCTTAGTCATCAATAAGATTTTAATATTTAAACCGTACCAACATGCTTTAATCTCTTGCTATGTGGTCAGATTCATTGGTGGCATCTTACCCCTCTACCTTGGGGTAAGATGCCACTATACCTTGGGGTAAGATGCCACTTCGTTAGTGAGGTAAGATGCCACACCAATTGGCAGTCTATTTTAACCATTTTTATTTTTTTTATTTTATTAATTTGATAGTAATTTAGATTTTAGAAATAGCCATACTCATTAAAACATTTAATGTACTATTAGGTAACTTTTTACTCAAATTGTATTAGTTCATTTTTATTTATGAGGATTGACGATTTATTTACATAACTCTACAAAATAAAGGCTGCTTTGTCTAAGACATGCTTTTTGTAATAAGTAACAGTAAAAATGGCATCATAGAAAGCATGCCAGCTCTTGTTGAATTAATAAAGTTTTGTGGCAGCTTACCCCAATAACGAGAGGCATCTTACCCACCCTATGCGGGAAAGATGCCACTTTCGGGAGTTATATATGTATGCAAAATAAACATATTTGTTCAGTGACTACAACAATAAGTAAATAATAGTAAGAAAAAGAAGGTTATACTTTTATTATTACGAAATTCAATAAGTTTTTGGTAGTTTTCATACTATTGAAAGTTTAAATTTTAATTTAAATCAAATTATAATTATTATTTACTACGGGAAACAGACAGTGAAAAATACACTCCCGCGCCGGGATTTGAACCCGGGTCTCCCGTATTTCCAGTACAGATGCTCTGGCCAACTAAGCTACGCAGGAGAATGATTTTTAACTGCCGTAATCGATAACTACTCCCGAATCCAAGCTTTCAATATTCATATACATTTAGACAGTCAATATTTATGACATTAGAACTAAACCAAGAATTAACGCTTATAATTATAAAGTACTCAATTAGTACATGTACCTTGTACAATCAATTCGAAATTCAATTTTAAGTTTTTGGTAGTTTTCATACTACGGATAGTTTAAATTTTAATTTAAATCAAATTATAATTATTATTTACTACGGGAAACAGACAGTGAAAAATACACTCCCGCGCCGGGAGTGTATTTTTCACTGTCTGTTTCCCGTAGTAAATAATAATTATAATTTGATTTAAATTTTATTATTAATTACGTATAATATAATTTTATATTCCTATAAATGTGGTAGAAATTTACAAAAATGTCTTAAGTATGGTGTCTTACCCCGCCCTACCCTAGATATAATCCATCTAGTACAATTAAACGATGTTGTTTGTCTGCCTCTACCCTCTCTATTGTCTATCTCTCACAAACTCAAATATTTTCTTTCCCAAATCATTACACGTTTAAAAACAATTTTTTGAATTGGCAAATGCGCACCATAAAGAGGTTAATCTGTTTGCTGTTATTATATAAATAAATTTCCCTATGGTTTATATTAAGCTCTTTTTTTAAAATAAAATTTTATGCAGTGTCGTACACAACCTTGTACTTTCGTGCCGCGTTATTTAATTACAAAATCAGAAAATCTTTTTAAATTTAAAGCTGTAGTGATTTGGGAGAGAAAAGTTTAGATAAATTTTTTTTACTACAGACCGGGGGAACTTGGCTGAACCGGTGATCTTACAACTTTTTACGCGAAATTTGGCTTATTTATTTATTATTTGTTTTACATTAGTGTTTTTGTTGGGATGTATATTTACATATTTAGGCAAATTCAAGAGCGACATTTTTTAAAAAAAAATCATTATAAGAAGACTTCATTGAAATTAGTTTATTAGTTTTCGCTCTAAGTAATTGCACTGACAATAGATAATTAATATACATAACCTAAATTTCTTTATTTTTCTGAAAACCTTAAAACGTGTAATTCCACTAAAAACTTAAATCTCGCTTGAAAATACAGCAAATGGGGACCATTACACTAAAAATACAATCATGGGAAAAGATACTCCAGAATAGGGACTGCCGCATTAAAAAAAATGTGTACATGAATACGTTTATTTGTTTTTGTTTCTTTTGCTATGTTATTTTAACGATTTAGTTTAAAGGCAACATACCAAAGTTTCTCAGAGTCTATTATTTATCTTTATTTTGAAACAGTGAGGTGAGATATTAAAAAATGCCAGCGGGTTTATATTGGGATCGTGGTGCTTCATTTCTTTATACCTACATGTCTTAGACTTACGTAAAAAAATCCAGCATTTTTTCACGATGGAGTAATTTCCCTTTGAGATCAAGTTCATTTTAATGATGTCATAAAAAAAGCACTTGTTTTACAAAAGCCGACTCAAATATTTTTAACCCTTAATAACGCGGAACCAAAAGAATATATCTCCTCGCTTTTATTTACGTTACTAAATAAAAAGTTTATACAAAAATAAAAATAAAAAAACAAATTCAGATTTAAGTCCTTGAAATATTTTTCGTATGTTCTATTGCTAAATATTTAGATTGATTTAAGATAAAATTATTTTTACAAAAGACTGAACTCAATTAAAATAAAATGTTATGCAAGTTTTGCAAATTTGCAGATCAAACGTCATTTTTAAATTTGTTTTTGAGTTAAAAATGTTTAAATAAATTCAATGATTATTTAAGTTAAATTCAATGATTCCGCCACTACAATTTTAAAAATGCAACTTGAGTTTTATTATTTTTTAAGAAACTTCGTCGATTTATATCTTTTAAAATTTGTGTTAGCCAAGGTCCATGAATTTTTACCAAGTGACTAAAATGAATACATACTTCAATAAACAATTTATTTTAAAATCCTTCATATTAGTTTCAATTTGGTTTGATAGTGTGTGGTTGACTGTCGTCAACATTTTTGCAGGGCTAGTTACCCTTTTTCTAACCGTCTAATAGAGCTGAAACTTGGCACATAGACTATTAACAATATAAAAACATTTTATTACATCTTAGGGTTATTGCCAATATAATTATATAATATTATTATTATAATATCATATAAAGGATTTATGATAAAAACTATGTTTTTATGGGTTATTATTATTATTATTAAATTAATCCATGATATTATAAAAAAGATAATAGTTTATCCAGAAAAGAACTTTGATCATTACACGAAACGCGACATGCAATGCTTGAAATTTTATTGATTGTAATTTATCTGTTTTATAGAATTACCAATAAATTGAAGTTGGCAGTAAATTCGGTTCGTAGGATCTCGTGTCCAGCCTGATTCACGAAGGCATGATTATATTTTTCCTTACAAGTTTCATTTTTTGATTTTCAAACACGAGAA